>CM034146.1:104348360-104836289 GCA_019776745.2 Taxus chinensis
GAACTCTATGTTCTTCTTGGCCGCAATCATTGTGAAATTGAAGCTTCATTACTTGGTCTCTCTGTGATGAGCATCACTGTTTTGATGAAGGAATGGTAAGATTTCTGATCTTTGAGCTTTTTGACTGCATCATTTTTATCATCTTGACTTCAAAACACTGATATTTTGCTCATTCTTCACATATTTTGTGATCTTGTGGTCCTTTTGGGGATTTTTGAGCTAAAATCATTCGGGGTCCTTATTTTTGCTGTGAAAATGATGATCTCTTGACGGTTTTCTCAGCTTTGATAGATCCATTTTAGTTGGTGAGTTATTTCTCTTGACTTTCAGATACTTGTATATTTGTGCTCTATTTTTTTTAGATATGCTTCAGCTTGACCTGATGTATCTTATGCATTTTGAATCTTTTCTTTGGGTATACATTTGCTCCTGATTTCAAGTATAAAACTCGGTGGAGAGGGTCTATAGAATGAAGCTTCATTCATATGTGTTTATCCTTTGCTTTAGATCTGTGAATGACTTTGTTGTTGTCATGGTTTGATGGGAAGATTTCTATTCTAACTAAAACATAATTGAAAAAATCAATATATTTTTTTGAAACCATGGTACTTGAACATTTCATTGCATTGTGTAATTCTTAAGATGATAGTTGTAGCATGACTTGTAATGTCCTCTTGAACCTTGATACTTGTAACTTCCAAGCTTTTGGAAAACCTTGATCTTCCTTCTCTTTGATGAATCATTTATTGATGGATGACCTGGAAAGGTCAAATTTTTTATTCACTATTCTTGGTGTAGCTTCTTTACAACTACACCTTGTGTTTGTTGCTAAGCAATGTATAATTCAACTGTACTTAATCTTCACATGTAGCTGCATTTGTATTTTTTGACTCTAAAGTTGATTCCATAATTGAAAACTGAACTAGTTTTATTAGTTGTGATCGAAGTATATTCTCTGATTTTTTTACCTTGCAAGTGGCCTTCTGGAAATTACAAGCAGCTCTTGATTCATGAGATCTCTGTATGTGGTATACTGGAAGTTGTAAATAGTTCATCTGTTCTGAAATTGTAGAGGAATTCTATCTTTGTAATTGTAAATCCTACATTCAATTTGATCTCTAAAGCTATTACTTGTTACTTGTTAGAATAATGCAATCTTTTTTATATCTCAGCACTGAATAATAATTTGATGGACAACTTATTTCTTCTACTTTGAATTTTATCCTTTCCTATAGCAGCTAGTATAATAAGTTCTTACTGAGATAGTTAGAGAAAATCTATTTTTCTAGAAGTTATATAGAACTTCTTTCTGTGTTGAATATTCAAAACTGGAATAGTTGATGTTTTTGTATCATGTTTATTTTACTTAGATGATTTATTTCTTTTATAGTGATCTTCCGAGCATTCTGAAAAATTTAAAATGTTGATTTTTCATGGCGAAGCCCTGGTAAAAATTTTCCATAATTTTTATTCCTTCCATTTCCAGCATAGTAGTTGTATTTTCTGATTCAGAATCTAGAATCACAACACTTCATGTTTGAAGATGGATTGGTAAATAAAAAATGAGACATCATAGTTGTGTTATCTTGATCATAGCATGTTTTACTGCTTTCCTGTATCACTTACTTGATTCAAATAATTCTTTTAAGCATGTAGTAGTTGAAATTGGCATGATGAAAAGTTGTGAATGTTCATTTTACATGGCAAAGCCCTGTCAAAATTTTCCCATAATTCTTTAATTTATTCCTTTTCAGTTATAGCCCTTTGTTTTCTAGTTAACTTCAGCTTATGAAAATCTGATTATTCTATTTTCCTATTTCTCTTCTACACTGTAACTTCTTCCATTTCAGAACAGTTAATGAAACTTTGAGTTACCTTCTTCCTTTTCCTTACATGCACTTATGACTTATCTATTTTTCCTTGGCTGCAACCTGTACCTACACACTTAAGAAAACAATTAGAAAATACTAAGGATTTTTTGCCTCTCTTATGTGCATGTTGTTATTTTCTCTCTCTTTTTCTTTCTGAGTAAGTAGGGCATGTATGCAGTTTGATATTCAATTAAATTACATCTCCTATTTGAAGAGATTCATATGCACGAACTAGGATAGTGTAGGAAAATGATTTGATCCCTGAGCTTATAGCTGATAGTTATTCTTTTCTTCTTTTTAGGTACAAAGGCTTCTATAATGGAAATGAAGAAGGAAAAAAATATGGAGATGCTTCAATTGAAGAAAGGAACCCCAAGGTAATGATGGGTTCACTCATACTCCTTTACTTTCTCTTTTGTGCATGTGTACCTTTTATTTCAATAGTTGTACTTTACTTTCTAGTTATATCCCACGGCTTGTGTGGGAACATTTGAATTTTCCATATGAATAAAACATTGAATTTTGTAAATGAGTTGTATATTTTTTTATGCATTTCATCTTTTTGTATGGATTATATGACAAACTAAACAACTCAATCATTTAATTGAATGTCTTAATCATGAAGGATAGAACATTAATGAGAATCTGTAACATTCAGTAATGAACTATGATTTTCTATAATCTACACTTATGTTTGTTGCCCCAAAGCTCAACACTTCACCTACTCTGTAATTCGATGTATTCATCAAGACAACACAGTTTTCCTTTGGGGCCTTTCTGTTCTTTTGCTGAAGGTATCATGCAATTACAAACTATGTGATCTGTTACATTTTGTAACAACACACATAGCTGCAGATTTCACTTAATCATTAAGTAATTCTATAGTAACTAATAACATCAAAACCTCCTTAGCTTAGGTATACTTCACCAATGCCTTTCATTGTAATGATGAATTTTTGATTTGCCCATTTTTGCATGAGTGCAAAAATTGTCAACAATAGTATAGACTCACCTCAAAATAGGTATACCCATAGACGTAAGGTGTTTCCATTATTTGTACGAAGGAGAAAGATTAATTTTACAATCTTAGAACACCTCTAAACATCTCTCTACAAGGTGCAATTTTGACATATAACAGTTTTTGGCACACCCGATGAGACAACGAATCAAATATGTGAGTAAATTACAGCAATTTACAGCATATTCACAGCAAGCAAAAGTTAATTTTGGATCAGCAAGCTGCAACAATTTATTCTAAAGATTTAAAGACTTATTTAGTGACTCCGTAAATTTTATTTTAGACCATTTTTGCAGCATGTTCCATGCCTAAAGTGACTACAAGATCATTGTTAAGAGGAATTCCTTCTACATTTATTTCTTTACCTTTGAATTATAAAAGAAGGAGAAGAGTTGGTAATACTTTACCTTATAATAGTCCTGGTTTAAACAAACCTCTTCCTAATATTCCTTCACCATGTATTAATTTCTATATTCAGATCCTAGTTTTTCAATTTGTGACCTTTACTAATGACAACCCATTAGTAATTACAGTTTATCACTATATCCCTAATGTTGCCATGAAAAGCTTGCCTTCATTCACCGATGAAAATCAGGTTACACCTATACAACACATCAAAGATGTTGCAAACTTATGTGCAGTCCATAATAATTCTCATCAAGATATGGCTTTGAGACTTGTAGTTGCATCCTTTAAAGGACATGCATTGCAATGGCTTAGAAATCTAGATATGGGAAGCATAAGAACTTGGGATTATTTAGGTGGCAAATTGTTGACACAATTTCAAGATAATTTAGATCATTAATCCCTCATATAACAATTGTCTACCATTAAAAGAGCTACTCATGAATTTATGTCTAGTTTCAACATTCATTTTTCTTGGACTTGGGAAAGAATCACATCAAGTGTTAAGCCTCAAGATTACCATGCTTTCCTTTATTATCTTAGAGCATTAAACAATTATATTTCAACTATGATTCAGCATATGGGAGGTGACACTCTTCCGGATGCTTATGACATTGCTATAAAAGCTAAAAAAAATATTATTCAAGCCAGAAAATTAGCACCAAGGCCTTCAATGCCTTTTTTGGTAGATTTCCACCTATTCCACAGCCTATCACCATTATAGAACCTATTTTCCCAACCCCATCATATGATGTGTTTAAATATTTAAAGAATATGGGAAATAAGCTCACTTCAATTAGAAATAGACTTACATTACCTAGCAGGCCTTATCATACTCCTTATCGGTTAAACCAACAAAAAATGTAGCCTTACCAAAAAAATCAAAACTATAGGCATCCTTATCAACAAAGGAATTTTGACCCAAAGGCTCCTAGTTCATATAATGTTTTAGTCCCAAATATATGGCTATAGAAGAATGGTGTCAACCTTGTAATCAGCCTCATCCAGCTGTAAGTTGGCAAAATACTTTTGTGAAAATAACTCTTGTTGCACAACCTTAACCTGAGACATTGTTCATGCCTCAAATCAAGGGTGGGTAGCAAGAAACTTGTGTTCAGAAATCACTTGAACATAAATTAGTTAGTTTTAGTGAGGATGATTTCATTACAGTTACTATTAGGGATCAAGAAAAGGCCTAAGAAATTCAAATACAACAACTACAAGTCAAAAACCAGCTAACAATTTTGTTGTTCCATAAAAAATAGCATGTATTCTAGCTAGTAAAGAGCAACAAAAACAACTACAGCCTGATCAAAGAAGATTATTTATACTTCAGGTATCAAAAGCAGCTCAAGTAAAATCAATTTTCGCTAAATCCTATGCTAAAATAGTAGAGTATGTTTCTAAATTTATTTATTCTTTTAACATTGTTGATGTAATGAAAAAGCATAATATTAATCTTTGTTGGTGCTCAAAATGGTCTCGCCCCATCTGTGCCTTTGAAAAATTATTCATTCACAGCCTCTCTTATTTTCTCCTTCCCCATATGGTGCTTAGTCGGGATTATTGCCACTTTTAGTCCACTTCTGGGTTGAGAATCATGTTTGGGTCTATATTTTTCTCATGGTTCCTTTGTTCCTCTAAAAAATCTTTGTATTTTGGGTCTCCTGTGCTCTATTCCTTCAAAACTCGTGTTTTTCTGTTTCCTCCATTTTCCACAGTCAAGATCTATTTTCCTTGTCATTTTTTTCCTAAATTCTTAAAGAGAAATGAGTTGATGTGTCCCTAAGGGTCATGTTTTAGCCTTGTAATAGTCTAAACTCTATGTCCTTGAAGAAAACCTCATTTTCTAGCTTGAATGGACGTTTCTCTGTGTTACGGTTTTACGGGCATTTCTCTCGATCAAATTTACATCATTAAGTTTACAGGGAAACATGGCACCTCTTGCTTGGATGTGGATCAGCTCAATACTTCAGAAATTCCTTAAAAAGCCTCATTTTTAGAATGTGTCCATGTGGAGGAATGATGCTCATTTGAGAATGAAATTTTTGGTTTGACTTTGAAGTTGTACCTGGGGGACATGTGGAGGGTTGGCAAGAAAGAGACACATGGAGACTTCCACTAGGTTTCCCATACTTAGAAAAATTTCAAAAGGTTTTCGGGAAGTCCAGGACATGTGGAGGAATGATGCTCATTTGAAGATCTACTTTTGGGCTTTGCCTTGGAGTAGCGTCGGGACGACAAGTGGAGGCTTCCGCTGCTTTCCCATAGTTAGAAATTTTTTTATGTAGATGGAAAAATTTGGGTGGAACAGGGACACATGGCGAGTTTGCACTCATTTAGGGTCTCCACTTTCGGCACCATTTTGAAGTTGCGCCATGGAGACATGTGGAGGAACTGTGCATGTTTGGGGACCGGCCCTTGAGTTTCATTCTATGGAAGTGCCAGGCTGACACGTGTAGGCCTTCTTTCACTTTGCATTTCACTTAGACTTTTCAACAGCCAAAAGGAGACTACCTCAGAGCATGACACTTGGCATCTTCCATTGAGCTTCAAGCATTCAGACAAATTTTGCCCGAGCAGGACTTTTGGAAAGTACGTGCTCATTCAAGGTATCAAATTTTTGGGACCGCCTCAAGGTGTGGCATGGTGACACATGGAAATTTGAAAAGTCACAGGGGATGGGGAGGTAGAAAATCAGAGGAAATTAAAAAATTTCACCTCTTTTCTTCATAAAGGTTAAAATAGCAAAAATGGCCCACAAGCCTTATGGAAAATAGTCAATGTTTTACCCTAGTCAATGGTGGAGGTGCAAGATTTTAGAGGAAAAGTGAAAATATTTCCCTTTGAGGGAAAAGGTGTTAAAGGCATAAAAGGACCCGGTGTTCTACTGGGACTCACATTAGAAATGTAAAGTGGAGGGGCAGAGCTGTTGGGAAAACTCGAAATTTTTTCCTTTTTCTAAAAGAGAGTCAAATGGAGAATTTCTCTACGTTATTTTTGGGGCCCACTTCGGGACATGTGTCAGGCCCATTTTAACAAGTGGAGGTGCGGGGTAAAATGGGAAATTTTTCCATTTTTTCAAAAGGGTAAGAAAAGGTCAAAGGAAACCTACGAGCTTGTTTTTACATCTTCCATATGGACATCCCACATTCAAATCAAGGATCAAACGGTTGATGAGTGTCCAAATCAGATTTTCCCCCATTTTTTTTGTAGAAGACCTGGGTGTGTGAATCTTCATGATTTATTACTATTTTCTACACGCCAAATAGAGGAGTGAGTTAATTTTGATATCTACAGTTTGTTAGAGGAAATTTGGAGGCATCTTTTGCCATTAAAACAGTCTGACTTTTGAGCCTGATCTGTTTTTTCAATTTTCTTCTCATAAGCATGCAAGGGGTCATATTTGATTGATGTGTGGCAGAAGTGGTTGGTGAATGCATGGAGGCATGTGTTTCCTATGAAAGGAGTTTAATGCGAGAAGAAATCGAAGATATTTTCCCTCGAGCACCTGGAGACTTTTACAGATCTGATTCTATGAATCACGAAAGAATCATGGCAAGCACTGGTGCATTTAAAGTATTTGTCTTTAGGGAGGAAGGAGCTCTATTGGAAATTCTATAAAGGTCACGAATTCATCATGTAAATGGTTGGTAAGTTCAGGTTGGGAGTTTTTGGAAAGATCGGGACTGATTTTCTCCAATAGAAAAATCTTAACAGAGCCCATCCATTTTGAGAAGTTGTCTAGAGAATCCTGTATATCTCTCTTTGTGTCAATTTTATCATGTTAAAGCAATTGACAAGCTTTGATATTTTTCTTGATACCTTCCCTTGCTAATAAATTTGATAAAACTTTGAGTTGTTCTGTGACAATCTTGAGTAAAGTGTATTTATTTCATTTCTGAATGCATATGGGTATTTTTTCTTGTTTCTATTACAATATTGTACCAAAATATAGTCCAATCACATAGGTCTCAGTCCTTGTGATAGTTTAGTGGCATCTAGAATTTTATTTCTCATAAGATCCTTCATCTGGGAGTGGGATAAATGGTTTAAAATCACTTTTCTTTCATTTTGTTGATAGAGATTTTCTGTAAGCCTCTGGGTGTACCTCAAGCGTGACTTGTTTTAAATCTTGGTGCTTTATTGGGTTCTCTAATTCAAGCCTTCATGGCAGAATCCTACAAGTTGTGTGAAATAGTGCTAATATGGGCCTCCATTGAACCACATATTCTAGTTGAGGAAATAGTTTAACTCTTTGTAGCATTTTGTTGATTGAATCTTTCCATTCTTCTTAAGCTCTCAAGGATCTGGTGAGTCAAGTCCATCCTATCTCCCCTCCAAAAAAAATTAATTGAACAACTAATCCTACCCATAATACCCCTGTTTTTGCTCTATATACCCACCCAAGACCAAAATCCTTTTACTAAAGTATGCAGAACATATCAGGGTCTCAAATGTATTTAGTAACCTTTGCCTTGTTGTGAAGATATCTCCATGATCTAGAAGTGACAAATCGTGAGAGTTAGATCTGGTGTGTTGATCATGTTTTCCCGAAGGTCTTCTTTACCAAATTCATGCAAAAGAAAGATACATGTATCTCATTTCAAATAACAGAGATTACAAAATAGGTTCTCTTACCTTGGTTGAAAGGCACAACCGAAAATAGTTAGGATCAGATCACATGATTTTGAGGTAATATCCATCTCTTCACAAATTCAAGTAACAAAGGGAAAACTAGATTTCTCCCTAGCTACAAAATGACATACATTTATGATCTATCTTCCTCTAAGCTCCCTATTGAACCAGTGTTGCTATTTGGTTTGAAAAGGAGAACAAATTTGGGTACCAATACTAATGGCACCATTTTCGGGGAGATAATGATTCTCATTTCAAGATCAAGAACCTGGTAAAGCACTTCTTATATAATCCAAGTGATGTATGCAACTTCTCCAGTTTCTATAATTTCTTCACTGGTATTTATTGATAAATTTTAGTAAAGAAAGGTCATATTCTTGCATTTTCAGTCTCTTGCATTGATAGACACTTGAGAAAATATTTTAGTGTATTTTCACAACTAAGGTGAAAATCCTTAGTGGCGACTCCCTGTTGATTTGATTCTGATATGGACCAGTTTCTTAAACCTCTATCAATTAAAATTTGTTACTAATATCTACAAAGCTAGAAGGAAGAAGATCTTTCTTTGTTAGGGATCCTGCTAGGACATTGTTTCCTGAGCTAGGAAAAGAAAAATAAGAATGAAGAAAATCCTGGAGATTTGTGGGAGAAGAACAAAAAAGAAGAGGGATCACCATTGAATAAAGTGAGTGGCCTATCATTAAATACTGCCATTCAAGTGACTCTGAATCAAGTATCCTCTTTGTGGAATTGAATGCTCCAGCTGGGGAGGGGCCTTCATTTGACTTTGAAAGATTTTCTTTACATTATACACCTATCTTTTCTGAAGTAGATAGAGATTTCCAAGAAACAAGGCCTTTGGTGGGTATCCATTTTGAAAATTATACTCTAGTTTTCCAAGAACCTTTTGCCCCACATCAATTTGTCACTCCTCCAGGATCACCTCCTCGAATCAATATAGCTCAACCCAAACCCCCTTTTGTTGTAAACACTTTTGGAGCTATTAAATTTGTGGGGATGGCTGGTTATCCAAATGCAGTGCCTCAAGATGTGAGGAAAAAACTTCTAAAGTTCTAGGGGAACAATGCCATAACTGGTGACCAGCATCTAAATCTCTTCCTCAATATGATGGAAGACTTTGAGATTTGAACATGAAGATGTATACATCAAATTGTTTGTTCAAACTCTAGAGGAGGATGTAAGGGACATGTACAAAGCATTTCCAAATAAATCCATTGACTCTTGGGCTGAGATGAGCAATGCATTCATATTACAATATGGTGATAGGACTGACCCTAGGTTTCTTCTATCAGAATTTGAAAACATCAAGAAGAATCCCAATGAGTCAGTACATGACTGTAATACAAGTTTCGATAAGACCTTGAGAAGATTGTCTGTCAGGATAAGGCCATGTGATGAGTCATGTTTGATCAAATATAATGATGCATTTGATAAAAGGGATGCTTACTACTTGAGGGACAAGAGCCCCAAAAATTTGAGGCAGGCCTTCACCATGGCTTTGCAAATAAAGAACAACATCAAGGAAATTGGAAAGCCTTCAAAGAGGGAAGGTGTGAAGTTGGTTAACCCAGAAAAACCTCAGACAAGAAAGGCTACTGATTTGGAAGAAATGGTGAAAATTTTGGCAGGGGTTGTCAAGGAGATCTCCTACAAACTAGCGCAAGATAAGAAAGGAGTTGGGCAGAGTTCCCAAGGAAAACACAAACAACAAGGCCAAGACAGATTTACAAATCATCAAAGAATTGATGACAGAGGTAAAGGAGATGCTGGATTTGGGAATAGGCATCCTCAAGGTAGAGAAAATAGAATGGTGCCTGATCCTTTGGCTACTATAGTTAATGTGGTGGAAGAAAAAAAAGTCATTGATTGGTGTGACAGATGTTTCATGCCCCATGCTCCTTGTGAAGAAGATCAAGAAGAATAAAATGCAGCTAATGATAAGAGTGATGATGATTTTTGCATGATGGGATGCTCCACTAGCTCACAAAAAAGGGCAACCTCAACTAAGGTGATAAGTGCTAGAACTTCTGCCATGTTTTTGGGGCTACATTCATAGAGTACATATTCTCCCTCCCTCTCATACTTTAGAAGTAGATAATGTACAATATTTTCAATTACCCAATAATGACTTTGAATATTTAATTACTTTAATGATAAAAAAGTATGATGGACGAATCTCATCTGAGGAGGACAAGAAATTATTAATGAATGTTGTTATGGCTCAAGAGAAGGAATATAACACAAGAAGTAAGGCTGTCAAAGGGACAGGGCCTCAAGCCAAGCCAAAATATCCTTTACTTTCAAACATTCCTAAAGAGGCTCCTAGGAAGGATCCATCTACCAAAGGCCCTGTAGTTCCAAGAAAAACTCACACCCCTCCTCATGCTAAAATTGTCAAAAATCTTGTGCCACCCAATGAATGTATCAACTTTCCTTCCAATACTACCTTGCCCAAGAATGTCCCATATGAAATTTCCCAGGGTTTAATTCAAATCAAAGTATTTGTCCCAATTATTGAGTTTTTTAGGATCCCTAAACACAAAATAAGAGCATTTGAATAATTGGGATTGAATGAAGAGAAGAAAACCCTAGGAATAAATGTGAACCTTGTGGAGAATCCTCTAGCCATTGAAGAGTTTGAGGCACATCAGCATCATAAGAGCTAGCTGAACCACCTGAGGTTTATTTGGGGACATCCTTGGTAGACTCTCAGCTGAATGTGGATCCATTCTTTACTACTTTGATCATCAAGGATAGGATTCTCCATAATTACATTCTTCACTCAGGGTCATCATGTAATTTCATGCCTTTGGAGGTCATGAATGAGCTGAATATTAAGGTAACAACATCATATAGGAAGTCCATTGCCATGGAATCCAAATATGTGTCAATAGTTGGATGTGTGAAGGGTTTTGTGGTGCAGCTTGCAACCTACCCAAGTAAAAATATAAAGCTTGATGTTGTCATAGTTGATTACCCAGCCAAGTGGGGTATGTTATTGTCAAGAAAATGGGCTACAAGCGTTGGTGGTAGTGTCCAAATGGACATGTCTTATGCCACCATCCCAGTTGAGGGAAGCCTTTTCAAGTTATATCGGGAGAATAAAATGTTGCACCTTATTGAGGATCCCACCAATGCGTCCTATGAAGTAGTGTATACAAATGTTGATGCTGATAACTTTGTGGGATTTGCTGATGGAAAATATCACAAGATTGAGGAGTGTAAGTGTCTTGAGCAAGAAGGCTCTCCTTGGAATCTATTTTTTTATGGAGCTTGCTCCAAATTTGGAAATGGTGTTAGTGTTGTCCTAATTTCTTCAAGCCAGGAAAGGTTTTTTTTTCCTTTAAGCTTAACTTTCAGTGTACTAACGACATTGCTGAGTATGAGGCATTGTTCTTAGGTTTGAGAATTGCTTGGAAGTATTCTGTAAAGGACATCATTGTCAAAGGTGACTCATAGTTAGTTGTCAAGCAAGTCAAAAAACTGTATTCCACAAAGAATCAATGAATGATACAATACAAGCATGAAATTTGGGACTTCATTGAGATGTTTGACTCCTTCAACATTGTGCATCATGATAAAAGTTTCAATGAATTAGAAGACAAGCTTGCAGTGTTGGGATCTCAATTTGAAAGTTTTGCAACATCCCCTTATTGTGAATATGAGGTGGAGGTAGTGACAAGACCCTCTATTCCTAACAATATAAAACATTGGCAGGTTTTTGATGATGAGGCTCAAGTTAGAAGGATCCTACAAAATGATGGAGAGTTTTCTAATAAAAAAATTGATTGAGAGCCAATGGTTTGTACAACAGAGGGGAAGGAAACCTTATTTGGCAAAGGCATCATCAAGCTAAAGACCAACACCATTCTTAGAGGGTTGGTTGTTCTTAAATTGAATTTTGATAATTTTGACTGCGTTATTAATAGGAATATGGCAGCCTCAAGTGATGTTAAGGAGCATGACCTTGGCACAAAGGAGAAACCAAGGAAGATTTGGTTAGGCAATAGTCTCAGCAAGGGTGAAAAGCAGTCATACATCCAGTTGTTAAATAAATACCAAGATTGCATGGCTTGGACCTATTATGAGCTCAAAGCATACAGAGAAGACCTGTTCTAGCATGAGATTCCCTTGGAGCCCAGTGTAAAACCATCTAGGTAGAAGAAGAGGCCAATTAATCCTCTATTATCTCTTAAAATGCAAGAGGAGATGAATAAGTTGAGAGATGGAGGAATTATCCAACCCACAAGGTATTCTTCTTGGTTTGCCAACCTAGTGCCAGTAAGAAAGAAGAATGGTGACATCAGGTTGTGTGTGGAATTCAGAAATCTAAACAAGGCCTCAATGAAGGAAAACTATCCTTTACCTAACATGGAGCACATGCTACACTTGGTGACGGGTTCTGAGTTGCTTTCTACTTTAGATGGCTTCTTTGGTTATAATCAAGTCATAGTGAAGGAATCATAAAGGATCAAGACATCCTTCACTACTCCATGTCGAACATATGTATATGTCAGGATGGTCTTTGGTCTGAAGAATGTTGGAGCCACTTTTCAGAGAGAAATGGATGTTGCTTTTGCTGGTTACATCAATGAATTTTTTGTTGTCTAGTAAGATGATGTAACAGTTTTTTCAAGAAGAAGAAGTGACCACTTGTTGCACTTAGAGAAGATGTTGATCAGATGTACAGAGTATGACATCTCACTCAATTTAAAGAAATGCCATTTTAGAGTGCAGAAGGTGAATTTTCTTGGTCACATTGTGTCACAAGAAGGGGTGATGATTGATCCAGAAAGAGTGGAGGCCATCATCAAAGTCCCAATTCCAAGAACCAACAAAGGAATTTAGTCCTTCTTTGGGCAGATAAACTTCATTAGAAGGTTTATATCAAACTTTGTTGCATTGAATATCTCAATCACTTCCATGTTAAAGAGGGATCAGATCATCAAATGGTAATATGCTTCCATCTAATATTTCAATGGAATTAAAGAGGCATTGAAGCATGCCCCTATTTTAGCAGCCCCAAAGTACAAGAAACCTTTCCAGCTATTTTCTTTGACTTCAGAAAACACTATTTCTTTTGTCCTCCTACAAAAGGATGATGAAGGGGATGAGATTCCCACTGCCTTTTTCAGTAAGGCTTTGAAAGGAGCATAAATGAAATACAACATCAGTAGAAAAGTAGGAATTTTCCTTGGTCAAAGTAATAAAGGTTTTCAGGCCTTATATTTTAAGTTCAAAATTTAATGCTTATGTTCCCCATACCATGGTAAAAGACATCCTGTCAGAGATGGAAGTATCAAGTAAAATATGTAGATGGGTGAACAAATTGTAGGAGTATGATATGGACATCCAAACCACAAAGTTGGTGAGAGGTTTGGGGTTATCTAAGCTCATGGCTAAGAGCAACTTGCAAACTATTGAGGTAAATGAGATTAAGGAAGAAAGGGTAGCCTTTTTTCAAAGATTGATGAGTTATGAGTGGTATAAGGATGTGGTGTTCTATCTCAAACACTTAAACTACCCTGAGCATTTGAATAAGAACCAAAAAACATCTCTTAAGTTGGATTCCTAGAAATATGTCATTACTAATTCTGGGTTCACATGGAAGAACCCAAAGGGTGTCCTCTTAAGATGCATCACTTAAGATGAAGCCCCCAAAATAGTTGTTGATCTCCATGGAGGATTTTGTGGGGGGAATTTTGCTACAAGAGTCATAACACATAAGATCCTAAGGGATAGTTATTGGTGGCCAACTCTTTTCAGGGATGCAACCATGTTGGTCAGAAGATGTGAGAGTTGTCAGCGTTTCTCTTGAAAGCTGAAGGCTTCAGGCTCCCTACCTTTGTAGTCCATATCAATTGAAGCCCCATTTAAGCCATGGGGAATGGACTTCATTCGTGATATTTCAGACACTTCAAGTGTTGGCCATATGTGGATTCTTGTAGCCACTGATTACTTTACCAAGTGGGTGGAGGCAATCCCCACCAAGAAGGCTACACACCAAGTTGTTAGGGATTTTATGCTAAACAATATTATTTACAGGTTTGAAGTACTAGTCAAAATCATAGCCGATAATGCCATAAGTTTTAGGGCTAGACCTCTGGTGGAAATGTGTAAAGAATATGGGATTAATTTGACATATGCCTCTAACTATAATTCCCAAGGAAATGGAAAAGATGAGTCAAGCAATAAGAATTTGCTAAAGATTATCAGAAGAACCTTAGAGTTGAACAAGAGAAAATGGGGTGAACAACTGAAGTTTGTTGTCTGGGCTGATAGTATCACTGTCAAGAGGGTCACTAGAAAGAGTCCATTTGAGTTGGTATATGGGACTCAGGCCTTGTTGCCCCTGCATATGCAATTATCTTCATATCAATTCATTCAAGAAGTGAGTCCTCATGATGCCTGCATCAACCAAATTGTTGAGCTTGATGAAGAGAGGAGGGCATCCCACCAGAGGCACATAAAGTTCAAAGAAAAGCTAAAGAAACTATTTGACAAGAAGGTCACTCCTAGAGCATTCAATATTGGATATCTTGTGTTATTATGGGATAGCAGGCATGAGGATAAGGTAAAACATGGAAAGTTTGATTCATAGTGGATGTACCCTTACTCCATTGACATCAGAATTGGTGAACACACCTTCTTCTTGAAATATCTAGATGGTGAATTTCTCGAAATGCTTGTTAATGGCAAGCATTTGAAGAATTTATTTGATTGATTCCTCTGAATCAAGGAAAACACATCTTGCACATTGTATAGTTTGTTTTTTGTGTCCTTTTTTTTGTGTTTTTACTCATCTTGGTCCATGGTGACTTAGTTTTACTGGCTACTTTGTCTATTTTTGGAGATGGCTTCATTTCTATGCTCTGTGAGATGACTTTGTCACCCAATGGATATTTTGGCACTTGGTCTTCTTTTCTTCTTATGGCACTCGCAGGGAGTGCCCATCACTGATTCGGAGCCAATGTTGGTGCTCAAAATGGTCTCATCCCATATGTGCCTTTGAAAAATTATTCATTCAATGCCTCTATCATTTTCTCCTTCCCCATATGGTGCTTGGTCAGGCTTATTGCCATTTTTAGTCTATTCCTAGGTTGAGGATCATGTGTGGGTCTGTATCTGTCTCATGGTTCCTTTGCTCCTCTGAAAAATCTCTATATTTTGGGTCTCCCATGCTCTGTCCCTTTCAAACTCACATTTTCCTATTTCCTCCATTTTCCACAGTCAAGATCTATTGTGCTTGCCTTTTTTTCCCTGAATTCTTAAAGAGAAATGAGTTGATGTGTCCCTAAGGGTCATGTTTGATCCTTGCAATAGTATAAATTTAGTCTCCTTACAAAAACCTCATTTTCTAGCTCAAATGGATGTTTCTCTGTGTTTTATGGTTTGATGGGTGTTTCTCCCAGTCAAATTTGCATCATTCAATCGACAAGGAAATGTGGCACCTCTTGGTTAGATGCAGATCAACTCAATACTTCAGAAATTCCTTGAAAAGCCTCATTTTCAGAATGTTTCCACGTGAAGGAATGGTGCTCATTTGAGAATCAAATTTTTTGTTTGGCTTTGAAGAAGCACCTGGGGGACACATGGAGGGTTGGCAGGAAAGAGACACATGGAGGATTCCACTAGATTTCCCATACTTAGAAAAATTTCAAAAGGTTTTCGAGAAGTCCAAGACACGTGGAGGAATGGTGCTCATTTGAATATCTACTTTTGGGCTTTGCCTTTGAGTAGTGCCGAGAGGACACGTGGAGGCTTCCGCTGCTTTCCCATACTTAGAAAAAAAATTATGTAGATGGAAACAGTTTGGTGGAATAGGGACACGTGGCGAGTTTGAGCTCATTTAGGGTCTCTTCTTTAGGCACCATTTTGAAGTTGTATCATGGAGACACATGGAGGAACCATGCATGTTTGGTGACCAGCCCTTGAGTTTCATTCTAAGGAAGTGTCAGGCTGACACATGGAGGAATCCACTTACTTTGCATTTTACTTAGACATTTCAATGGCCAAAAGGAGACTACCTCGGAGCATGACACGTGGTACCTTCCACTGAGTTTCAAGCATTCATGCAGTTTTTGCTAGAGTAGGACATTTAGCAAGCCCGCACTCATTCAAAGTATCAAATTTTTTGGACCGCCTTAAGGTGCAGAGTGGTGACACATGGCAATTTGAAAATTCATAGGGAATGGGTAGGTGGACCATCGAAGGCAATTCAAAATTTTCACCTCTTTGCTTCATAAATGTTAAAATAGAAAAAATGGCCCACAATCCTGATGGGAATTAGTCAATGTTTTTCCCCGGTCAACGGCGGAGATGCGGGCTTTCGGAGGAAAAGTGAAAATATTTCCCTTTGAGGGATAAGGTGTTAAAGGCATAAAAGGACCCGAGGTTCGGTTGGGATCCACATTAGAAAGTTAAATTAGAGAGGCGGAACAGTGGGGAAAACTTGGAAAATTTTCCTTTTTCCAAAAGAAAGAGAAATGGTAGAATTTCTTCACATTTCTTGTGGGACCCACCTTAGGACACGAGGCCCATTTTTAGAAGTGCGGGGAAAAATGGGAAATTTTTCCATTTTTTCAAAAGGGTCAGAGAAAGTCAAAGGAATCCCCTGAGCTAGTTTTTTCATCTTGCACGTGGATGACCCTCATTCAAATCAAGGATAAAATAGTTGATGAGTGTCCAAATTTGATTTTCCCCCTTTTTCTCTGTAGAACACCTGGGTATGTGAGTATTCATGATTTATTGCTATTTTCTACATGCCAAATAGAGGAGCAAGTTAATTTTCATATCTAGAGTTTGGTGGAGGAAATCTGGAGGCATCTTTTGCCGTTAAAATGGTCTGAATTTTGAGCCCGATCTGGTTTTCCATTTTTCTTCTCTCGAGCATGGAAGGGCTCAGATTTGATTGATGTGGGGCAGAAGTGGTTGTAAAATGGATGGAGGCATGTTTTTCCTAAAAAAGGAGTTGAATGTGGGAAGAAATTGAAGATATTTTCCCTCGAACACCAAAAGACTTTTACAAATTGGATTCTGAGAATCATGAAATAATCATGGCAAGCAATGGTGCATTTAATTTTTTTATCTTTTGGGAGGAAGGAGCTCTATTTTAATTGATATAAAGGGCATGAATTCATCAGGAAAATGGTTGGGAAGTTACAGGTTGGGAGTTTTTGGAAATATCAGGACTGATTTTCTCCAGCAGAAAAATCTTGACAGAGCCCATCCATTTTGAGAAGTCATCTAGAGAATCCTGTATATCTCTCTTTGTGTCAAATTTTATCATTTCAAGTTGGTGGAAAGTGTACAACCATTGAAAAGCTTTGATATTTTTCTTGAAACTTTCCCTTGCTGATAAATTTGATCAAACTTTGAGTTGTTCTGTGTCAATCTTGAGTAAAGTGTATCTATTTAATTTCTGAATGCATACGGGTAGTTTTTATTGTTTCTATTAAAATTTTGTACCAAAATATAGTCCAATCACATAGGTCTCAATCCCTTGGATAGTTTAGTGGCATCTGTAATTTCATTTCTCAGAAGATCCTTCATCCGAAAATGGGATAAACAGTTTAAAATCACTTTTCTTTCATTTTATTGATAGATATTTTCTGTAAGCCTCTGGGTATACCTCAAGCAAGACTTGTTTTAAATATTTGTGCTTTATTGGGTTCTCTAACTTGATCCTTCATTATATAATCCCACAGGTTGTGTTAAATAGTGCTAATCTGGGTCTCCATTGAAGCACATATTCTAGTTGAGGAAACAATTTAACTCTTTGTAGCATTTTGTTGATTGAATCTTTCCATTTTTCATAAGCTCTCAAGGATCTGGTGAGTCAAGTCCATCTTGTCTCCCCTCCCACCAAAATTAGTTTAGCAACAACTAATCCTACCCATACTACCCCTATTTTTTCTCTGTATACCCACCCAAGACCAAAATCCTTTTACTAAAGTATGTAGAATAGATCAGGGTCTCAAATGTCTTTAGTAACCTTTGCCTTGTTGTGAAGATATCTCCATGATATGGAAGTGACAACTCATGAGAGTTAGATCTAGTGTGTTGATCATATTTTCCCGAAGGTCTTCTTTACAAAATTCTTTTAAAAGAAAGATACTTGTATCTCCTTTCAAATAACAGAGGTTACACAATAGGTTCTCTTACCTTGGTTGAAAGGCACAACCTAAAATAGTTAGGATCAGATCACATCCTTTTGAGGTGCAATCCATATCTCCACAAATCCAAGGAATAAAGTGATAGCTAGATTTCTTCTTAGCTACAAAATGACATACATTTATGATCTATCTTCTTTTAAGCTCCCTATTGAATCTATGTTGTTGCTTTGTTTGAAAAGGAGAAAAAATTTACGTACCAAAAATCTCAATGTGGGATGCTCTAAGTATTCCAGGATAGTAAGAAATACTTTCTCATGAACTTGCTAAGCTACTGATTTCTTCAAAAACAGTAGAAAAGGAAGTTCAGAAAATAGATATGGTCCTTGCAATAATGGAACATGACCACATTAAGGAAGTTAATAGCATGGTTTAAAAATTCTTTAATACTCAAGACATCAAGAAACCGCCACCACTTTATTTTTCATTGATTATTGGAGAGCATCTTATTCATAATTGTATAGTTGATAGTGGTGCAAGTAAGACAATTATGCCAAAAGCAATTACAGAAAAATTTTGTTGGCATTAAGAACCTACATATAAGAGTGTACTACAGGTTGATGGGACTACAAAGAATACAGTTGGTGTCATCAAAACTCTAGAGGTAACATTAAATTCTTGTTTGATTGTTTCCATATTGCAAGATATTATTGTTGTGGATTCACCCCCTTACTTTGTTATATGCTTATATAGAGATTTCACAGCAAAAATAGGAGGTTAATTTCTTATTCTTCACTACATGTTATGGAACTAAATTTACTATCAATTCTGAACGATTGGCCAGATTTCACATTGAGCCTCACACTTCTAATGCATTAGCTAATTATTCAGCCTTAGACAAGTCTGATTTTGATAATACATCTCATGTTTCACCGCTAGATGGTGTTTCTAATCTATTTATGGATGAAAATACACATGAAGAACATGATCATGATCTCAAAGAAGTTTAAGAACATCTATTTGGTGTGTATTGCATGCATGAGGAAAACACACCAATTCCCTTGTTGTCCAAAATAGAAAATGTAGCATAAGGGATTTGGAAGCTTCATTTTGGTGGAGCTAATAATAAGAAAGGACAAGGAGCAGGTTTGATGCTCACTTTTCACAAAAATGAAAGGTATTTCTCATTTTTGAGTCTCAAATTTTTGGTCACTTGTAATATAGCTAAATACGAAGCATTAATTCATGGCTTACTTTGGGCCAGAAAGAGAGGTATTAGCATGTTACAGATCTTTCAGTATTCTAGGTTGGTTATCAATCAAGTAAGAAATTTTAATTCTTGTAAGAATCCATTATAGAAGTCTTACAGACATATATTTTTAGACTTAATGGAAGATTTTGAGGCTATTAATATCAAGTCTATTCCTAGAACAACAAAACAAGCATTGAAATAGACTTGCAGCAATTGGTGCCAGATTTGAAGTGCTAGAAAAAACTAAAAACAACGAGATTGAGCATCACATAAAGCTGATTTTCAGGCCTTCTATACCTGATAATTATTTGAATTGGGAGGTTTTTAAAAATGATGAATAGATTTGCAGGTTTTTATAGCAAAAAGCTGAATTTTCTTATGTAAATCAAGATAAATTGTAACAATTATATGGTGACCAGATTGTTCACTTAAATATGAATAAAATACCTCAAGGTTTGGTTACTTTACAAGACATTTTATGAATTAATGATCAGTTAAGGAGGGACAAAACAAATATGTCAACACATGTAGATAATTATGAAGAGATCTTCGTTGATGAAGGGAAAAATTTATTTCTCGGAAAGGTATGTTCTGCCTTGAAAATTTCTTTTATCAATATTTGTAAGCAATTTAAGGATTTTTTTGCTTGGAAATACCAAGATATGAAAGGATTTGATCAAATTTTTGCACAACATACTATTAAATTACAGCCAAATTCCAAGCTAGTTAGGCAAAAACAAAGGCCTGTAAATCCCAAGATAGAGCCTCTAATGAGAAAAGAGTTATATAAGTTGATCGAATTAGGTATTATCTTTCCAGTTAAGCATTCAAGTTGGGTATCCAATCTTGTTCCTGTTTGGAAGAAGAATGGATAAATCAGATTACGTGTTATTTTTTGAGATCTTAATAAAGCTTCACTAAAAGATCATTACGCACTGCCTAATATGGATCAAATTTTAAGAACAATTTCTTATTTTGATAGACTATCTTTGTTAGACGGTTATAGTTAATACAATCAGATTCTATTCTAAGAAGAAGATATGTACAAAACAAATTTTACCACATAGTGGGGTACCTATGCTTACAAAAGAATGTTGTTTGGCCTTTCAAATGCTGGTGAAACATTTCAACGTGTAATGGACATGGATTTTCATAGCTTGTTGAATAAATTCATACTGGTTTATTTCGGTGATGTTACCATACTTTCAAAAAAAATAGATGAACATATAATATATCAAAGGAATATTTTTTAGTTATGTAGACAGTTTGGGATATCTTTGAATCCCAAAAACTCTATATTTTCATTACATCAAGGTAAATTGCTTGGTCATATTTTTCCTAAATAAGGTTTAACAATTGACCTTTTAAAAATTGAAGCCATATCACAATTATCATTACCTCATCATAAGAAGGCATTACAAAGTTTTATGGGAAAAATCAATTTTGTTAGAAGATTTGTTCCAGATTTTATAGCATTGGTTAAACCATTGACAACTATGTTAAAGAGAGAGAAGAATTTATCTTGGAATAGTTAAGGGAGAGAAGGATTTGAAGAAATTAAAATAGCCATCTCTCAAGATCCTACTCTTGAAAATCAAAATTTTGATAAAGATTTTACAATGTATGCACTTGCAAGAGCTGAAAAAATCTCAGCCATATTAACTCAGGTTAATGGTGAAAATATCGAACCACTAATTGCTTTCTTTAGACAAAGTTTTCATGATTACCAAATGAGGTACACATTTATTAAAAAACAAGTACTTTCAGTAGTCATGGGACTAAATAATTTTAAGTACATGCTTTCAAACAACAAGATACATGTTCTTATTTCTCATCCAAGTGTAAAATATTTCTTATTAAATAAAGATTTGAATGACAAAATATCACGTTGGATAACGAAGGTAATGTAATACAATGTTGATATCCATGTTATGAAGACAATTCGAGGTAAAGGTTTGTGTGAGCATCTAATTTATAATATGGAAAAATAGTATGCTACAAAATTAGAAGATGCAAAATATCATGCTAAAGTTATGTATCAGTAATTAGATGTCATGGTGCAACAAGAAAATGAGCAACCTGAGCTTGTTCAAGAAGTTAAGGAATCAAGATGGATGACTGATTTAGTTAACTATCTACAACATGAGACTTATCCAGAGAGTATGGACAATAATAAGTGAAGGTATTTTAGGTTACAAGTTGTACCTTATGTTTTTATTGATGGTGTATTATTATACAAAAATATCAATGGAATCTTGCTGCAATGTGTTGATTATGATAAAATTCAGAAATTATTATCGGAATTCCATGAAGGACCTGCAGGAGGTCATTATTTAGCATGTACCATAGCCTTAAAATTATGAAATCTGGTTACTATTGGCCTAACATATTCAAATACTATTTCGAATGGATCAGAAAGTGTACAAAATGTGCTTTCTTTTTTGGAAAATAATGTTTAGATTTGCAGCCCTTATAACCTATTTCAGTTGATCATCCTTTCATGTAGTGGGGTCTTGACTTTATTGGCATGATAAACCCACCCTCGTCATAAGGACACAAGTTGATTTTCACTAATACAGATTAATTTACATGCTAGACTGAAGCAATAGCCTCTGAATATGCCAATGAAACTTTGATACTATCTTTTTATGAAGGTATAGTTTGAAGATTTTGTGTTCCAGTAATTATAATTTCAGATAATGCTTTACCATTTCTTGGTGCAAAGGTAATAGATTAGGCTGTCAACCTCGAAATTTATTTAATTTCATCATCTGATTATTACCCACAAGGTAATGGGTTTGCTGAAAGTACTAACAAGAATCTTTTAAGGATCATGAGAAGAACATTCAAAGATAACCAGAGATCTTGGCATCTAATATTGAATTCAACACTTTGGGCTAATAGAGTGACTCCTAAAATATCAGTAGTCAATTCACCATAAAATATTGTTTATGGAAAAGAAGAAAGAATGCCTATTTTAGTTGAGTTACCTACACTAGATTTGCTACATCAAATGGAGATGCTTGAGAACGAACCATTGTAGATTCATTATGCAGAATTAATGGAATTACAAGAGCTAAGATATCAAGCTCATGTAAACATGGAAAAGAATCAGAAGTAGATGAAGAAGACTTTTGATAAGAAGGATAAGTTCAAATACTTCAATGAAGGAGACATTGTGTTGAAAAGGGATGTTCATCATGAAAATCCAAGAAAACACATGAAGTTCGCTACAATTTGGAGTGGTCCTTACATGATTTCAACTTGCAAAGAACACAATGCATTTCATCTCTTAAGGCTGAATGGAGAGGAACTTCTCATTCCTATGAATGGTATGTTTCTCAAACACTGTTATTTAAAATCCTACAATGTTTGTTTAGAGTAGCATTTCCCTTCAGTAAGTGTAGTTCTTGCACATTGCATTTTTTTCAATTCAATAAAGTGCATTCATGCACGTGATCTGGATTACCATATCCTTCAAGTTTTAGTTCATTTTGGAAGGGTTGGACCTTCAGAAAGGAATATCGTGATCACATGCTTTGGACTCCATGCCCAATGGAAAAGAGCAAGGCATTGTTTTACAAGCTAGCAGGCAGCTTTCCCCGCAGGATCACAAGAAATGTTGACAAGTTTTGTAATATTGTAAAAATGTGTAACTCGAAACTTTGTTAAGATTGATAGCATTGGTGAAGTGAACCTAAGCTAGGGGAGTATTTTTTTCAATTCAACATTATTACTATTGAATTAATTAATGATTAGTTTAAATATGCAGCTATGTGCACTATAACAAAACATAACAAATCACATAGTCTGCAATTTCATGATTATCCTCAGCAAAAGAACACAAAGCCCTGAAGGAAATATGTGTTATCTTGATGAAGACATTGAAGTGCACAATAGATGAAGGGTTAAGTTTTGGAAAAACAATCATAATTGTAGATTGTAGCAGTTAAAGTTCATTGCTAAAAGTTACATGTATTTTTAAGGTTCTTTCCTTCATGATTAAGACATTGAATTATATTATTGAGTTGTTTAATTCATCATACAATCCATATAGAAATATGAAATGTAGAAAGAAATACATAACTCAGTTTTTGAATTCAATGTTTTATTCATAAGGAATTTCTAATGTTCCCACACAAGCTATGGGATATAACTCAAGAGAAAATTACAACTACTGAAGAGTAAATTACAACTAATAAAGTAAGAGGTACATATGCATGAAAAATAAAATAGAGGAGTATGAATGAACCCATCATTACCTTAAGGTTTCTTCCATTTCAGTTGATGCATTTCCAGCTCTGGATTTACTCCATCTTCATCCTCATTGCTTGGAAAATGGCACTGTACCTGAAAATGGAAAAGGAAAGACTATCAAAATTGAGCTCAAGGTTTATCCATATTACTTTACTATGCAAATTCATACAGGTGGATCTCTTAACAATAGGATGTTTAAATTATAGTAGATATCAAAGGAAGAACTGATAAAATTACTTATTTGTAGCAACATATATGATTTATTCACTCAGAAATAAGGAAAGAGAAGAAAGAGAAAAACTATGGAACGAAAGAGAGGCCAAAAATCCTAATATTTGCTAATGAGTTTGTCTTAATGTGCATATATTGGTAAGAAAAAGGAAGTCACACATTCTGTAACTTGAATCATGAAAGTATATTTATTTCATTTCAAATAAAGGATGAAGTTAACTAAAAAGAGATATAATTAGAGCTAAAAGAAAATGAAAATAGGAATATGAGAAAACTTTGACAGGCGTTTGCCATGTAAAATGGACATTTTACATCTTTCCATCAACAATCCATAATTAAATAGATGAAGGATACATTGACCAACTCAAAGAAAAGTGTTACAGCTTAATCAAATATTGAATTCACATTTCCAGGAATTCTTTTCCAAATTTTATCAAGAAAGATTCAGTAGTGCACGAGTATAGAAATGTCAATGATTTGCACAGTCATGAAAAGAACAGAGAAGAAAGTGAAGATGTAAAGATATAACTTATGTAAAATAAGAGTTGCAGGTCAAGATGGCCACTTCCAGTAACTACTATAGGGTGTATAAAAAAATACAACAATAAGTCAGGATTCTACATCACTTCTACAAAGTATAGATTGCAGAATATAAGTCATAAAAATATAGTTTGACTAATGAAGGAACAAGAAAGATAAAGAAAAATCAATTATGTAAGAACTTCAAGGCTCATAGAGAAATCTAAAGCATTGTGTTAATCAACTGCCCTTTGAGAGCTACATTGTATGTTGTTAAAATGCTTTCAATATGTATTGACTGAAGCATGAACAAAAAAGAAATATGAAGTTGATTTCAAACATTGGCTCATGAACACTGATTCTATCATTCGGAACAGTTATGATACATGATATATATAACATGAATTGAAGAAGAAAACCAAATTGCAAGTACTTCAGAACTCAAACAGATCAAAATAACATATTTTAGACTAAAGAATTTCTTTGAAAGCATATGATTGAGCTATTTTCAACTCAGAATACTTATATAAGTTCAAGAATATCAAATACTGAAGTGCATCAAAGGTACCAAATTTTATGAAGCATTATAGTTGCAGATTTCTAGGTTATAAGAAATAATAAATGGCATCATGATTATACATGAACGGGATGAAACCAAATAAAAAATTCTCATAAATAGGGTTTCACTCATGTTGAAGATCTTCCAAAGAGATATAATCAAAATGGATCCAACCCAGTTCAGAACGTAAATAGATCTTGAATAAAAGTAATAATAGTGAATAGAGAATCAAATACCTCAAGAATATTATGCCATACAAAGCTTTGTTCATGGAAAAAATTAGCTTCGAGCTCAAAATAAAGCTCCTCAAGATAGATAATAGAGCTCAAACAAAGCTATAGGAAACCCAAGCATCGAACAAAAAATATCTAGATTTACAGTAAAGAATGAATACTTATGCCAATTAAAGTTCCACATCTAGTGATTAAGAAAAAAATGAAAACCTTTATGCATTTTACTATTTTGAAAATGAGATAGAGTGAGTTAATCATAGAAAATCTACTAAGGAAATCGATGGAAACAGCCATGGTGAAGACAAAGAGCTTCTAGGAAAATCACAAGTTGAAGAAAAACTATAAACAATGAACATCAAGGAAATAGGTTCGAGCTTCAAGGATTCAAAATAAAGTTATGCTAAAGAAACCATATCTAAATCCAAACACAAAGCCAAATATGCAAATTTTTAGTAAAAAGGATGATACCCACGTATTTAGAAGACTAGATCTAGAACTTATCAGTTGAAAAATAGGAAACAAAGCTTAAAAACTTACCAGCCATGGTCCAGTCTATTGAACATGTTGGTATCCAAATTGATTCTCCCTCAAAGACTGAGCAGTATCACTAGTTTGATAGGTAGCCTACAGACAAATTAGATCATGATGAGTCATTTTGTAGCCAGGGATGAGATCTAACTGGCCCTCTATCACTCAAACGTGTAGAAATGGATATGACCTTGTTATCCCCTCAAAAATTTCTTTCTTTTTCCCAAGTCTGGACTTAGAATTTTTTGAGTTGTCACCCTTTGAAAATGGTCCAGTTTGAGTATTTTAAAATCTAAAACTTCCCAAGGGATCAAGGATTCTTAGAAATTCCTCCATCAGATAAATAATTCTTTCCCCTTTCCAAAAAGGTATGGAATTCCTCCTAACTCTTTGTATTTTTCTAGTTATGGCTTAGCGGAGTTTGGAGGGGAATTTTTTCTTGGGCGGGCCTGTGGAGCTAAGTTGGAAAATTTGCCAAGGAAATTGGTGGGTTGGCGGAGGCAGGGAGAAAATTTTACCACTTAGCCTTTTTAGGCTAAAAAAATCAAAGTCAAAAATCAGCTGGAAATCCTGCGTAGGGGAAGGAGGCGGAGTGGCGGGGCGCGGAGGTAAATTGGTAAATTTTCCCAATTTAAAAGCTAAAAGGAAAAAATGGAGCCACACCTTCATGCCAAACGAGAAGGTTCCATGTGTCATCGGAGTGGTGGGGCACCGATTTGTTTTGGGAAATTTTCCCAATATGAAATCAGAAATTAAAAAGGTAGGTCTTAAGCCCATGCCAAATTAGAAGGTGTTATGTGTCCCAGAGCGGCGGGGCCACAAAGATTTTTGGGAAATTTTTCCAAATGGAAAAAATTTAAAGTTTGACCCCACCAACCCTAATTTTGACTCTATTTTTACCATTTTTTCCCTAAATCTTCAAGAGGCCATATCTTTTAATCTAGAGCTCGGATTTTCGTATTTTTGGTATCAATAGAAAATTGGTGAAATTATCCACATAATGGAAACTTCAATTTTATATTTTGATAGATTTTTATGGGAGAAATTTGAGAAAACATATTTAACATGTAAAAAATGCTAAATTTTTCCCCCGACTCTGCTCCAATGTTCTCCTGCCATGTGGATGGCCCAATTTCAAAGTAATTAGGGAAAAGGATCAAACAGTTCATATGAAAACTAGAAAATTGAAATATAAAACACATTTTTGCACAAAGAAGCTCTTCTTGTGCTCGTCAGAAGAATTTTATTTGTGGAAAAGGCATTTGGAAGAGGGGAAATGATCAATATTGTTTGTAACAGCTTTCGGTTGAACAATTTAATGGTTTTTTGAAGTCTTTGTGAGGACTGGCAATCAAATTTGGAAACTGGAAGCACGTTTTGGTGAACAGAGGATAGAAAACTAATGTTAGTCTTCTTCTATTCTCCTCCTCTACTTTTTTCTTCTATTCCCACTCATTGTACAAGTTTAAACTCTAAGATAAATAAAAAAGGAAGGAATTTTATGTCCCCTTCATGGAAAGATCGATTGGTGATTTGTAACCAGCATGTTTTATTTTGTCTTATTCTAAGAAATTTAAAATTTGTCTTTCTTCTATTAATTAATTCATGTAATGAAACTTCTAGGTGATGTGTGTTTGCATTTGACACTCTTCCCATGAAATTGAACTCCCCCTCCTTCATTCTCACTCCCTCCCCTTTCTCAGATCAATTTCTGCTATAACAAGGAGTTGTTATTATTGCCATAGGGATAGTGGAGTGTTCTTATGGATGTCTTTTTGAAAAAACACCATAAATATAGTTTTGTTTCACATGCTAAACAATGGTAGCTACAACATTCAAATGTAGAGGGACTCAGATTCCCATAGGGTGTGCCTAAAATCCATAAATTTGTCCATAAGACAAATTTTCTCACCAACAGTTTTTTGCACCCACTGTGAGGTAGAGTTACAACATCTATACCCAAAAATGACCACAAGGTTTTTAAAATGTCATTAAGTTTTCCTTTGAATTCTGAAATTCCTTGTGATCCATAAATACAAAAAGATTCAAATAGAAGAGTTATGTAGATTGAGCAGTCATATGAATTGCATGGATGTAACTCATAATTCTTGCAAATCCTTCTAGAAAACCTTGTTTTCTCTGTCATATCTAGAGGAAATAATTTCAGACCTGAAAGAGGTTACTTGGCATATTTGGCAAAGTGTAAATCATATCACCATTGCTACAAAATTCTAGGCTGTGAAAAAGAAGACAAAGAAAAATTCCATCACCTCCAGAGAACACCATAAACTTTCAAGCTGGCCGATACAAGGTATACTCGCTAGCTGAGGCAAGGAGGAGTGATTGAACCTACTTTTGAGGAGTTGGAGAGAGAAGAAGTAGATATTATAGCTCAGTTTGACAAAGAGGAAGATATTAGAGCTCAACTTGAAGAAATTGCAAGACTCCAAGCTGTAGCAAAGGAAAGAGAAGCAGTCGTAGCTGCTGAAGAAGCCAGAAATAGAAACAGAATGGCTGATAATGAATGTGAAGCACATACACCCAATGTACCAGGGGGAAGAAATACTAGTCCACTTGCTCTCCCATGAATACTCCATGATCTGCTAAGAGGTTTGAGAAATAGTTTTCCCAAATTCAAATGAGATGGCTCCTAACTCCCTGAAGATCATGTAGCAGCCTTCATCATTGCTTATGGTGTGTTAGGTGTTGAAGATGAAGATGTGTCGGTTAGATTTTTTGTGGAGTCATTCCTAGAGAAAGCTTTTCAATGGTTTTACATGCTTCCTACAAGATCTATTACTAGTTGGGAAGATATTAGAAAAGTATTTGAAAATAGATTAAAGAGCACGGAAGATGGTCAAGAGCTGCTGGTGCAATTAGTCCAAATAAATAAAGAAATCTATGAATACATGAGGGACTTCGTAGCAAGGTTTGACAGACTAAAAAGAAGAGCCCCTGAAGATGTGCTACCTCCTGAGAACCACCTGAGAAAATTCTTCATTAAAGTACTACCATCAGAAGTTGGTTTCTTCCACAGAAGAGCCCAACCAAAAACACCGAGGGAAGCTCAAAATTTTTCCATTGAAACTGATGATGACTTAAGCCTCTCTGAAAAGGTGAAATCCCCAAATGGGAAGCAGAGGGGTTAGAGTTTGGCTTCAGGAACTATAGATCCTATGTTCCAGAAAATGGTAAACGATCTGGTTTCCTTTAAGAAACAGCTATCCCAAATGACAATGAGAAATGCTCCAAGGAGGCCAAACTTCCCTGATAGAAAAATAATTACATCACCTCTTCATCAAATTTCCCTTGAAGCACCTCCTATAAATGCTATTTGTGACACCAGAGAATCAAGAGAGGACGCTGGAATTGATGAACTTAAAGGAGAAATAGCAGAGGATTACGAAGGCTACCTTGAAATTGAAGAAGTTGATATACACAATGGATTGTTCAATTTTTTTAAAGATGGGGAAGAAGAAGAGGAAGCCCTAAGCTTCTCATGTGTTATATTCACTCAATCCCAATCCAAGAATGATGCTCTACCCTCCATGGCTCAAAAAGAAAATAAAACTAAAGAATATCCCACTCCAGTAGCCACACAAAAGAAGATCATCATCAGAGGCTCACCATTACCACCCTCAATGGATTTAGCCAAAATGAAACAAGGCCAAATGGCTGCTAGAGATTAGGTTGTTATATCTAGTAAGCCACCTTTTCCTTCTTCTAGCTCACAAGTTATAAAAAACACTCCTCCCTCCAATGAATTCTATCCTAAGTCAGCCAAAGTTCCTCAAAGACCCTTACCATGTAAACCTTCCCTCACTCCAGGAACTTCCCCCTCATCCAACATTGTCCCATTTGATTTTTTGGAACATGCAAGTAAGACCAAAGTGCAGCTCTTAGAGATTGAATACTTGCAAACACACCCTGCTAGTTTGATAGACTAATCAATGTTGTTCAGAGCAGTAGTTCTATACCCTCAAGTTCAAATTCTAAAGTTATTGTCCTGAAAACATCTACACCACCTTCTCAAAACATGTTGGCACCAAGTGCTTCCAAAATAGATAAGGTGGAACCCTTCTATTTTTCTCTTCTCATAAATGGTTTTGAGCTCAAGAATTACATCATTGGCTCTGGAGCTTTTGATAATGTAATGCCACTCAAATTTGCCAATTCTCTCAACCTAACACTAACTAGAGTTAACGGAGCTTGTTACTCAATGGAATCTAAGTAAGTACCACTAATGGGAAGGATAAAAGATGCACAAGTGGTTTTGGCTAAATAACCTACTAAGAAAGTACTTCTAACCATCTTAGTGGTAGACATTCTAACCTCTTTTGGCATGCTCTTGAGTAGAATTTTTTGTAGAGACCTTTGTGGAGAGATAAAGATGGATTGGACCTCTACAACTATTCCAGTAAAGGGCGAGATAAAGAAGCTTATCCCAGTAAGAAAAATGAAGTTTACAATAAAACGTTCGAGTGACCCAAGAGCTAATATCCTCTTTCAAGATTGTGGATTAGGAAACTATTTTTTAACTTCACAATGAGAAGAAGACTTGCCACTTTCGTTGGAATTAGAGAAAGATCAGGTTTGGAATATGGATTTTGACAGAAGCCATTCCAAAGTAGGCTCAGGGGCTGGTGTTGTGTTGTACTCTCCTTCCAATGTGATGCATCCTTTTGTATACAAACTAGAGTTTGACAACACCAATAATACAACAGAATATGAAGCTCTCCACTTGGGCATAAGTGTCATGGAAGACATGGGAATAAAAAAATTGAGATTCCTTGGTCATGTTGAAGTGATAGTGAAGAAAATTCACTAGCAATACTAGGTGAAGAACCCAAGGCTCATGAATTATAGGAATAGAGTGTGGGATTGCATTGAATTCTTTGATGCATTCTCTATTGAAGCCATCCCAAGACAACAAAATGAAAGAGCTGATTATCTTTTAGTTTCAACATCCCTATTGACTCCTCATCCTTCTTTTGGCAAGGAAAAAATAAACATTGAGATGGTTTTCAAAGAAAGTGTACCTGATAACGTAGATCACTGGTAAGTTTTCAATGACGATACTCAGATTTTAGCCTTCTTGGAGCAAAGAGGCAACTTCAATAATATCCTCTTTGAAGGAATTGTTAATCCACATAGAGAAGTTGTGGCTGAAGATGCATCAGATGAAATTGAAAGAGTGGATGATAAAGGCATGATCAGATTGAAAGGTAACAAGATCCCTAAATGTCTAGTCTCTCTGGAGGACCTATTTGACAAGCATGATAGATTTATTTGTGAAAAAGAAAAGCTATCTTCTCATTGTCCATTTGATTTTAGCAAGGAAAACATTGGGACTTATGAATATCCAAGGATGGTCAACATTTATAAATGCTGCTCACCTGAAGAGAAAAGGAAGTTCATTGCTTTTCTTAAAAAGTATTCTAATGTGCTATCCTACTCTTACGACGAGCTCAAATATTTTCAACCGAAGGAAATGCATCATTCCATTCCTCTGAAGCAGGATACTAAGCCCTTCAGGCAGAAGCAAAGAACCTATAATCCAAATATTGTTGATGTTATCAAGGAAGAAGTGAACAAGATGTTGAATGGCATAATAATTTTCCCTATTCACCACTCAACATGGGTGGCCAACATTATACCAGTCAGAAAGAAAAATGGGGAGATTAAAATATGTGTAGATTTCAGAAATTTGAATCAGGCATCTATCAAGGAAAATTACCCTCTTTAGATAATGGATCATATCCTACAAGTAGTTACTAGATCTAAGATGCTCTCTTTTCTTGATGGCTTCATAGGGTATAATCAAATTAAAGTGGCCGAAGAATATTGTAGAAAGATGGATTTCACAACTCCTTGGGGCACTTTTTCTTACAGCAGGATGCCTTTTGGCCTGATCAATGCGAGAGCCACCTTTGAAAGAGCCATGGACCTTGCTATCAAATATCTCAAGCATTGAATTTTCATATGCCTTGATGACTTAATTGTGTTTTCAAAGAAGAGAAGTGAGCATATCTTCCACTTGGAGCATATTCTTGCAAGATATTGAAAACATGGCATTTCTCTAAATCCCAAGAAGTGTATCTTTGGATTCACAGAAGGCAAGTTGTTGGGACACATCATGAATAAGCATGGAGCACATATTGACCATGAGAGGGTAAGTGTTATTTAAGCACTATCTCTTCCCACCAGCAAGAAAGGAGTGTACTCATTCTTTGGGAAGGTAAATTTTCTTCACCACTTTATCCCTGAATTTTCTAAACTAACAAAGCATAAAACCTCTATGATGAAGCCTCAAACAAGTTTCAAATGGATTAGTGAAGGAAAATCAAATTTTGAAGAAATAAAAAAGGCCATTTCCAAAGCTCCAATGCTAGTATCTCCAAATTTTAGCAAGGAATTCATCATGTACTGTTATACCTTGGAGCACACTTTTTCTACTATCCTAGTTATGAAGAATGATGAATGATTGGAAGCACCTATTTCTTTCGTGATCTACCATTTGAATAAGGATGAACTAAATTACAGTCAATTGGAGAAGCATGCATATGCAATGGTCAAGGCCGTGAAGAATTTCAGATTTTATATACTCAACTCTCAAACTGTGGTGATGGTCCCTGGAAGTGCAATCAAGTCCATTTTGACACAACAAGATCCCAAAGCCAAAAAGAGGAAATTGGATTGCAAGGATCTAAGAGTATGACATGGAGATTAATCCCTCTAATTTGGTTAGAGGAAATGGTTTTTGCAAGTCTATTGTTGAAGATGAATCTCTCAAATTTAACCTTGGATAAAGAGATGACACTTGCCCAACCTGCTCAGAAGATTTCCCACAAGTTCTCTTTGTGAACACTATAGAGGAATGGTATGCAGACATTGCTTTCTTTTTCTACCTATAGGGACTGCCCTCCTCATTCAGATTAAAAGCAACGAAGAACTCTAAGGCTAAAAGAAACCAAATATGTGATTTGGAATCATGCACTCTACAAGAAAGGGATAGATTTATTATTTCTCAAGTGTGTTGAGAAGGAACAACAAGAAAAAATCCTCAAATCCTATCATGATCAAGCTTTTGGTGGACACTTTTCAGCCATGGTGACTACCCACAACATTCTCAAAGATAGATACTATTGGCCTTCTCTCTTTACTATTGGCCAAAAATTTGTTGGAAAACCATAGTTATCTGCATTTCCTCTTAGACCTGTGATTATTGAAGAACCAATTCAACAATGGGGGATGGAATTCATTGGTATTTTGAATCCCCATTTAAGTGTTTGGCATACTTATGTGCTCACTACCATGGACTACTTAATCAACTGGGTGGAAGCCATTCAAACCAAACAAGCTAGCTCTAAAGTTATTTGCAATTTCATAAAAGAGAATATCATTATTTGTTTTGGAGTTCCTCAGAAGATTGTAGTAGACAACTCTACTTATTTCTCTTCAAAGGAATTGATAGAATTCTATTATGGGTTCGGGATTTCTCTTACTCATTCTTCTATCTACTATCATTAAGAGAATGGTCAAGCTGAGTCAAGAAACAAAAATATTGTGACCATTATCCGCAAGCTTGTTGATGAGAATCAAAGAATTGGCACAAAAAATTATATGATGCATTGTGGACTGATAGGATAACCCCTAAGAAGGCAATAGGCATGTCACATTTTCAAATGCTATATGGAGGTGAAGCAGAGATTCCTATTATTACTGAAATGCCAGCTCTCAAGCTGCTTCAAAAAGTGGAAGATAGCCAATACAGAGATTCAATTGACAAGATGATCCTTTTCCTTGAGAAGCTATAAGAGAGAAGATCCCAGGTAGTGGACAGAATCAAAGAACATTAGCTAAAATTGAAGAAGCTCTTTGACAGAAGATTCAAAGCAAGGGAGTTAAGAGCTGGAGATTTTGTCCTACTTTGGGACAAGAGGAGAGATCCAAAGGGTAGTTATGGTAAGTTTTATTCTTTGTGGTTGGTTCCATTTCAAATTTAGGAAGCTTGTGGTGAGAATACCTTTGTCTTATCATACTTGGATGGAACTCCATCAGGATTCCCTAGAAGTGGGAAATATTTGAACCTGTACCATCAGTGAAAGTGATTTTTCCCTCACCATGTACCATAGTTTTTTTTTGTTTCCCCTTTTCTGTTGTGTGTGTTTTGGTTTGTTTTCTCTCTTGGTGTGATTTTGGTTTGTGTGTTTCCTTCCTTTCTTATTTCTTTCCTTAGAATTATATAATGACTCTGTAAGGCCCAACGGATAAGGCACTAGTCAATGTTATATGTTTAAAAAAAATTGAGATTCTAGAACCTCATGCCATGTTTTCTCCCTGTTCAATCCATATCATGTCCCCAAGCTAGAGGCACTGTTGTCTCCTCAAAATTTTACTTCTTTTTCCCAAGTCTAGACTTAGAAATTTTTTAGTTTTCACCCTTTGAAAATGGTCCAGTCTAATTATTTTGAAATCTTGCACTTCTCAAGGGATCAAGGATTCTTAGAAACACCTCCATCAGATAGAGAATTTTTTCCCCTATCCAAAAAGGTAAGGATGTCCTCCTAACTCTTTGTATTTTGCAAGTTATGGCTTGGAAAAGTTTGGAGGGGAAATTTTCCTTGGATGAGCCCGCGGAGCTAAGTTGGAAATTTTGCGAAGGAAATTGGCGGGTTGGTGGAGGAAGGGAGAAAAAATTTCCTCTTAACCTTTTTGGGCTAAAAAACTCAAAGTCAAAAATTGGCCCGAAAGTGCATAGAGGGGAAGGAGGTAGAGCAACAAGGCGTAGAGGTAAATTGGTAAATTTTCCCATTTTAAAAGTTAAAAGGACAAAATGGATCCGCACCTCTGCACCGAACCAGTAGGTGCCACATGTTGTCAGAGTAGCGGGGTGTGGACGTTTTTTGGGAAATTCTCCCAATATGAAATCACAAATAAAAAAAGAAGGTCTTAGCCCCATGCCAAATCATAAGGCACCACATGTCCCAGAGTAACGAGGCCATGAAGATTTTTGGGAAATTTTTCCAAAAGGTAAAAATGTAAATTTTGACTCCACCAACCCTAATTTTGACTCTTTTTTTACCAGTTTATCCATAAATCTTCAAGAGGCCATATCTTTCGATCTAGATGTCGAATTTTTTTGTTTTTTGTATCAATGGAAAGCTAGTGAAATTATCCACACGATGGAAACTTAAATTTTAAATTTTGATGGATTTTTGTGGGAAAATTTTGATAAAACGTCTCTGGCATGCAAAAAATGCTAAAATTTTCCCCCGAATCCACTCCAATGTTCTCCTTCCACGTGGATGGCCCAATTTCAACGCAATTAGGGAAAAAGATCAAATGGTTCATAGCCTCGTCAGAAGCATTTTCTTTGTGGAAGAGGAATATGGAAGAGGGAAAACGATCAAATTTTTTTGTAACAACTTTAGGTTGAATGATTTAATGGTTTTTTGAAGTCTTTGTGAGGGCTGGCAATCAAATTTGGAAACTGGAAGCACATTTTTGTGAAAAGAGGAAAAAAAATAATGTTAGTCTTCTTCCATTCTCCACGTCTGCATTTTTCTTCTATTCCCACTCATTGTACAAGTTTCAAATCTGAGATCAATAAAAAAGGAAGGAGTTTTATGTCCCCTCTATGGAAAGATCGATTGGTGCTTTGTAACCAGCGTGTCTTATTCTGTCTTATGCTCAGAAATTGCAAATTTATCTTTCTTCTATTAATTAATGCATGTAATGAAACTTCTAGTTGATGTATGTGGGCATATGACACTCTACCCATGACATTGAACTCTCCCTCCTTCATTCTCAGTCCCTCCCCTTTCTCGAAATGATTTCTACTATAGCAAGGAGTTGCTATTATTGCCATAGGGACAGTGGAGTGTTCAGATGGATCTTTGTTAAAAAACCACCATAAATCCACTTTGGTTTTACATGCTAAACAATGGTAGCTACACCATTCAAATGTAGAGGGAAACATATTTCCATAGCATTGGCATGAAATCCATAAATTTTTCCACAAGAAAAAAAATTTCACCAACACACCCTCAAGAGGATTTGATCTATCCTGACTATTCTAGGTTGTGCCTTTAAACCAAGGTAAGAGAACCTATTTTGTAACCTATGTTATTGGAGAATGTTGGTAGATCCTTATTTTGCATAATTTTATTGAGAATACCTTGGGAAAATATGATGAAGACATAAAATATGACTCTCACGAGTTGTCACTTCTAGATCATGGAGATATTTTCACAACAAGGAAAAGGTTGCTAAAGACATTTGGGACCCTGATTGCTTCTGCACGTTTTGGTGATGGGGATTATGCATTAGTAAACACACATGAAAAACATGGGTAGTACGGGTAGGATTGGTTGTTTTTGTAGACACCAAATTTGTGTCTTACAACCCCCTATGCCCCGCATCTCATTTCGCAACCTAACCTCATCACCTAAACCTTTCAAAATTATTTATTAATTACCTTATTATTAATAAATCCACATCGCCATACCTGCCACCTCATTTCACCACCTCATCATGACCGAGTCTTAACCCTAAACTAACCCAATTAAGACCTATAACTTGGTCCACATCCACACCTATGATTAATTACTCCTCACCCGCACCCAAAACTGACCTCATAATGACTTGACCAAGCCCACAACTAATCCCTCGGGAGAAAAGGAGGGAAAGTTGGCTAGTTTACCAAAAATAGCCCACTTTGACCTGACCGATACCGGTTCCTACTCGACCGCCGTCGATTGTGTAACCACCATCGGTTCCCTGTAAATGACCACCTCCAACCAAAAACAAAGCATCGGATTTTCATTTGATCAAAAAGGAGGAGAAACCATTGAAAGGATCGGGATTTTCTTGGTCGAGCAGAGACAAGTGAAGAAACAAGAAGAGTTTGTAGAGAAGGACATCAAGCCCAAGACTGCAACTGAATAACTAGAGCCCAGTGACACTCATCCAAGCATCAGAAGAGGAGATAGCTCATCTTGGATTGTCAGATCATCCTTCTTGAGCCCTATCTTTGTCATCACAATCCTGGAACCTGCATCTTCATCAGGAATGAGTAAGTAGTGTCTTATATGTTTTTAAGCACCATTTCTTGAGCCTGTGGATTGATAGTAATTATAAGCTCATTCCTAGATCTACCACCTACCGGTACCCTACACGTAACCTTCATCCATACATCCTTGTATTGCCTAGAAGACCATTTTATCACACTCTGAGTCTTCCCTGTCCTCTCATTATTCCCCTCAGCCATCCATCAGCCTTATAAAACAACACAATTACCTTACAACCAGCCTTCACCAAAAACACCTAAAACATTGTCCCTACTAATATCGGTTAGAGCCAACCGGTACCGGTTATAGTGACTGGCATCGGTCACCTTGATTATAAATCAAGACCAGCCCTTTCTCTATTGTTTTAATAAGGTAAACAAATTGTAATTGGACAATAGCTTATTTGTTAGAATTTGTGTTAATTCATATTAGTAGGGGAGCTGACCACCTTTGAAAGGAAGTTTTATATTTCCTGGGCCCAAGGCAATTCCCTCATTTATTGTCTAATTAAAATCTTGTGGTCTTGTATTTTTAGTTGCAGGTAGTCCTTCCAAGACAAAAAGGAGTTCTTCGCAATCAACCTGATCTCTCTCTACGGTACGTGCACACCATCTCGACATTCAACAGGTATTCCTCCTAGCCCTAACCCTTATCTGTTTCTAAAAGGAATGAAAGGATAGAAGCAACTCTATTCCCAAAAGTTGAAACATTCCGCGCAAAACATTTTGGCACGCCCGGTGGGATCCATTTCAGGTTTCTGTTTCTTTCTTGCTTGCTTTCATATAGGGAGCATACTTGATGTTTTCTTCTTCTAAAGATATTCACAAGGTATTTTGTTATTTTGGTAAAAGAACTTTCTTTGCTTTTACATCTTTGTATTAGTGAAATTCATCTCTTTTGCTTCATCGAATATCATTTTCGATTTGGGTTTAAAACACATGCATCACATTCTAGCTTGCTGTTTTCAATTCTAGTGAACATAGATTAAGTAACAGGTCGTACATGTGGGGGTGATATCCACGGTATTGACAAGAAACTAATCTTACTTTCACTGCACAACACATACCGAATCACTTCACAATTAACACAACAGCTCAAACATCCCCCCTTTTTCCGCGGTATTCCTCCGCCCAATTGAGGTAACCTTATAAGCCAAAACAAACTTGACATTTCCTCTAAGTCTTCGGTTTAGGATTTTGACATCATTCTACGTCTAAAGGCATAAGCCCATGATAATTTAAATTAACCCTAGGGTTAGTCTCTAGATTTTCATGTGCATATTGCTTGTTTTCAGTTGTGTTTTCTCTGTTATACACTGTCTTCTATGATCACCTTAGAACAAATTGATAAATGTACTAAGCATTATTAAGATCAAATCAGCAGCTTCTTATATTTTCTCATACCAGTCTACTTACACCGACATCGGTTAACCAACTGACGTCGGCTATAGTCTAACCAACATCGGTTATCAGACCGATATCGGTTACTGTCTTTTACAGTTCCTGACAAACCAGCAACCTACCAATTTCACCATTCTAAGGTTGTTTCTCTTCCTAATAGATTGAAGCCCTACTGTGTACTCTTTTCCATGGTTGTTATCACTCGGAAGCAAGCCTCCGCCATGGTTTCACATGCCTACTCTGTGCCTTTACCTGAATCACCCCCTGCACATTCTATAAGGAACCCTACGGACACTAATGAGATCCCCAAAATTCCTGTAGGAGATAAGGAATTTGCCAAATTTCTGGATGCTAATCCTAGCGCCATACAATACTATTTGTCTCATGCCCCTAACCGTACACCCGACGGTCAACTCCTTATTGGCATGCCTATCAGTATAGCTACTCATTTAGCTCCTTCTCCGCCTGATAACTCTGCTTTGCCTTCCGCATCCTTAGTCACGTCTCCTACCTCAGCAGCTTCAGGGGTTCATACGGCGCAGATTGGCTTTCCTTTGGTTAATCTTGGGCCCAACATGTCATTTCCGCCGACTGCTCCTACCTCGTCTCTCTTGCAGACTGTTCCATTCATGACTTGCTCTCTGCCACCTATCCACACGAGCTTTCCTTCTCAAGCTCCACCCACCTTTTCATTTCCACACACATATATGGTAACCTCAACAGCTTATATAGGACATCCCTATTCGGTTGCCTCAACACATTCGTCCTCCATACCTTATCAACATTTAACCCCACCATTGTCTAGCGGTGGCCCTTGGCCCAATTTGCCTCTGTTTACCACAACTACACCATCATCTCATCCAACTACTGATTTAATTAGACAAATGATGGACAAAATGCAAAATCTGGAGGCTTCTGTTTCAGAAAGTCATAGCGCCTTGACATACGATCAAGTTTGTCAGGAGCCTATTCACCCTTCTGTCCCCCTTCATTCATATCCTCCTCAATGGGAATTGCCGAAATTTACTCGTTTTAATAGTAAAGAGGATCCTCAACAACACTTGTGATCTTTTAGACATGCTTGTTATTTGATTTCTCATGATGATGCCTTGCTACTCCGCACCTTTCCCATGTCCTTATCAGGACCCGCCTTGGAGTGGTACAGTGCTTTAACCCAACACTCAATCTTCTCTTTTAACCAACTAGCCCAATCTTTCTTGGATCATTTCTCCATTAACATTGCCAAGAAAGTATCTATCACCGACCTCTATGCCATCCGAAAATTTGACGACGAATCTATCGTAGATTTCATTGGACGATGGCGGGGCCTTATCAACCAACTTACATATGCCTTGCCTCAGGCCGAACTTATCGAACTTTTTACGCGGGCCTGCACTAAGAACATCTCTCCTACCCTTCAAATTCAAACTTTCCGTACATTTGACGAGGCCTTTACCATGGCTTGGAAACTAGAAATTCGAGCCTTAGAAGAAGAGAAATTGCAGTTACGCAGCAAAAACCCCAATTTCCGAACTCCAGATTCCACCAACAAACCTAACACCACCAATCCTTACCCATCGACTGCTTCGAAATCAAAAGGAGCTGTCCACGCGGTGATGGTCAAATCTCAAGCACCGTCTAATACCCAACAAAAAACCACCTATAAATATAAAGCCGAGCCCATCAATTACACTCCCTTGGGGGAAACTTATGGTGTCATCTTGAAAAAATTGCTCAAAGCCGGAGCTATCACCTTGCCTCCTGTTAAACCTCACTCCGGGTTTGACTCCACCCGTGCTATACCTTCCTGGTACAAAGAAAATGACTTCTGTAACTTTCACCGCATAAAAGGACATAGTCATGAAAATTGCAAGATGTTGAAAAACATAGTGCAGGAAATGGTTGATGCAGGGAAGATAACCCTCGATAATCCTAATGCCCCTACTAACTGAAATTTGAAAATCTTCAACAAACCATTCCCGAATCACTCTTCTAACAGTAATCTAAACCAAGATATCTTAGCCAAGAAGAGTGTTCATGAGATCCATGCGGTCTTCGATTCCCAACCAAAAACCTCTATCAAACAAATTCTGAATCAAGCCTCTTCCCTAACGCAGGAAACCGAACCCCCTTCCTCACCATCAAGACAAGCTGAAATCCTTGCCGTTCCTTTACCCATCAAGGAATTAACTGCCCAGAGTTCCCTTCTCACAAATGAGCCTTCTTACACCACATCCCTACAAGACTGTGAACGGATGTTATCTAACTTATCTATTTCCCAAACGTCTCCTTCTACCACTCTTGTTGCACAAGAGGAAGGCTCGCCACTCCTTTTGTCATCCTTAGACGAGAAACCTCTTGCACCGACATCACCAAATTATTTAACCATGATGGATCCTCTGAAACATGCCCTCCTACCTATTAGTTCTTCATCGCCTAAATCTTTTCAGCGACCGGTTGACCTCTTAACACCTATTGATACCGTGCCTCATCTACCTTCTATATCACACCCACAGTGGACCGGAACCACAACCCACCTTTCTTCCATACAAGAGTTCCAATTCACACCTGAAGACTGTCATTCTCCAGAAGATAGACGACTCCTATGGGAACGTTTGAGTACCCCCTATTCTACTCAAATGCAGATGACCGATCCAGACACCTCTACCATATACCCGAAGTGTTTACAGAAACTCAAAATGCCTATGTCCTCATCTCCATCCCCCGCATCTCCACCAAGTATCTTATCCACCTCTATTAGCCTAGCCAAATCTTCCCCTACACTTGGGACCGCACCAATACCCAGTCTAACACACCCGCCTAAGTGACTAGATTTATCTAAAAATAAAGTCACCCCTCCACTTAGGAGACAAACTCAATCCGTGCCTCTATCACAATTAAAACCATCATCGTCACACCTACCTTCCATATTGGGACCTCATCCCTCCACCTTGCATCAATATATCATACCTCCTGCATTTTCTTTAAAACCACCTACACCTTCTGCACACATACAGAGATCTAAGGGTATATCAACACTATCATCCCACGTATCCTGTCCACCCATCAACCCTAAACAAATTTCATCATCAAAGGACTTGTTTGCCGTCACTCCTCTTTTACCGCCGTTGTTTCCAGATACCACGTTATCTAGAGCCTCATCATCTAACCGGCTAAACGTAGCTCTTGCGACAAAAAAACCACGTTTACTTAAAACCACGTGTCAACACCCCTTGGCTAAACCACCACCCATACGAACCAACCACACCCAAACATTACCAAAACCTGCTCAATCAATACCCTCATCCTCCTCTGATTTTGACCCACTCAAAGGATCTTACGCTAAAATCCTTGCTATGTTGGTGGAGAATACGACCATTTCCCTACCCCCACTTAGACCCTATGACCCGTCTAAACCTCGACCTATAGGTTATGATGAGTCTAAAATCTATGCTTACCACCGCACACCAGGACACGATGTGGAGGGATGCAAAGCCTTAAAAGCCATCCTTCGTCAGTCACCTCTCTCAGGTAGAAAGGTTAAGAAAGACAACTTACGAAGGGAGAGACCTTTGGCTTCAATTCCCTCTCCTATACCACCTGTCCCCACCTCACCAATATCTATCGTTATTACAACCCCACCTATCGAAGCCCATGAGTCATCCCTACCATCTTCCTCCTCTTGTGTTCATGAGATCAATATGATCAGTGTTGCTACTCGGGCGTAGAAAAACAACGAGAAAGTGAAAGAAATCACACCTGCATCTTCTCTTTCTCCGTCCACCATCCTGATCGCACCACCACCTAAAGTGGTTATTCGTGGACCCGCTTACCCTGTTTCTAATGGCGTTGCCCATCGAGCCATGATCAAACAGCTTCACCAATCACCTGTAAAAATGACACTATATGATCTCATTCAGACTTCTGAATCTCATCGACAAGCTCTTGTTGAAATCCTTCAAGGGATTGAGGTCTTACCTAATGAAACCCTACCTGTTACCTCCATTCTAACACCCAATCACGTTGCTTCCCTCACTAAACAATCTACCGCCCCAACCACTTCTGTCTCTTTACAACAAGTTGCTGCTGTCAGTTTCTCCGAAGACGAAATTGTTGACTTTGGTACAGAAGATCCTGACCCTGCTCTTTTCATCTCAGCTTACGTCGGGATATTCAGGTACGTCGTGTCATGATCGACGGGGGCGCTAGTCTAAACATCATCTCTTCAAAAGCCTTCCAACAAATGAATATCCCTTCTAGCTACATGTGTGCCAACCCCATCATGTTGCGGTCATTCAATGATGCTATTACCTCTACCTTAGGCACCGTGATCCTTAACATTCGTGTAGGACCACGTACTTTACCCGAACTCTTCTATGTCCTTGAGGGAGAGTTCCAATACAATATGTTGTTAGGCCGCCCTTGGATCCGGGCTATGGGATGTGTTCCCTCAACCTTACATAGATGCATAAAATTTGAGTACGAGGGGAAGTCCTACACCGTAAAAGCTGATCCTCCCCCCTTCAAAACCTGCAATATGTTATATCGCCCTAATGATGTGCTTGTGCCAATCAAGACACCCATTCATTCAACCCAACCATCTACTTCAACCACACCTCTACCATTCATTTCAACAGCACCTACACCTTCAACCCATGAAACCACCGTCGTAAAAACCACTTCCCTTCCCGCAGCTAACATCCCAACTGCAGACCCCTTAGTAGATGTTTTTCAGCGCCTTACGCTGGGGGAGTATCGCCTATATAACGTTAGTTCTTTCCATACCCCACAGGAGTACGAACAGGTACATGCACATCCTACCTATGACCGTCGTGTGGGGGAAGTAATCCCCTACGGACCACCTCATTGCCGCACCAACCTAACATATGGGGGTGTCGACGCACCTTCCGTAACCCCTGAACCTCCTCTTGGTGTGGTTCCTTTCCAATCCGACTTTCAATACCTGACAAATCGTCATTTCGCCCTTACCTTCTTGACTCGCTGTGCTTGGAAAGGCTTTGGTTTTGGTCTTTATGAACAAGGCCGACATACAATCATCCCCGTAACTACACGCAAGCACAATGATCGTAGTGGTCTCGGATTTCCTGGAACACTTACACTGAAGGAACCTCATGTCAGTTGTCTCCTGGAAGATGATGACGTCACCCCTACTGAACCATCATCACCCATTTTTCCATCATCACCCACAGAGTCGATAGATCCTGAATCTATCCCTCCTAACTTTTTTTTTTCATAAATGCTATCTTCCTAGGTCCTCTCACTTATCAATGCGATAATGAGGACCCCTCTTCTATCCCCCTTCTATATCCAGACATGATTGAAGAGGAATCGCCTTCAATTAATGTTGTTGAGTGCCAGGATGATGACTCCATCCTCACTTACCTTGGTGCAGATGACTCTTATATTCAACGCGCCTTACCATCTGAAACTCAAACCATGCTGAATGAGTCTACTATATAAATCAACATCCACACAGAGGAAGATCCTCACATTGTGAAGATCAGACAATCCCTTAACGCATCAGAACAAGTCACCTTTACTACCTTTCTCCGTGCTCGCAACCAAGCTTTCGCTTGGTCCTACGCTGACATGCCAGGAATTGATCCTGACATTGCTGTCCATAACATTACCCTGAAACCTGATTCCAAGCCAATTAAATAGAAACTGAGAAAAATGCATCCATGCATTGCCCTCTTGGTCAAAGAAGAGCTTCAACGACTCCTTTCTGTTTCCTTCATCCTGCCTATTGACTATCCTCAATGGATTTCTAACATCGTACCTGTCACTAAAGCGACGGGGGGACTTCGGATATGCACGGATTTCTGAGATCTTAACCTCGCTTGCCCTAAGGATGACTTCCCCCTACCTAGTATTGACCAACTTGTTGATCTCACTGCAGGCCATGAGATGCTCTCTCTCATGGATGGCTTTTCAGGATATAACCAAATTTTGGTTGCCCCTGTCGATCAACATAAAACTGCCTTCATAACTCCTTGGGGAACCTTCTGTTATCGTGTAATGCCATTTGGCCTTAAGAATGCTGGTGCAACCTATCAGCGGGCTATGACCTACATTTTTCATGACATTATGCACACTATCCTTGAGGATTACGTCGATGATCTTCTTGGAAAATCTAAACATCGCAGTGAACATCTCGATGTTTTAACCATTATTTTTGATCACCTGTTACAATATTCTGTCCGTCTTCAACCAAAGAAATGTGTCTTTGGTGTCCTTTCGGGAAAACTTCTTGGTTTTATCGTCTCTTTGCATGGCATTGAGGTCGATCCATCTAAAGTCAAAGCTATCCTAGAAATGCCCCCACCTACTAACCTCAAACAATTGCGTAGTTTACAAGGTAAGCTCCAATCTATCCGGCGTTTCATCTCTCAACTCTCGGATCGATGTCAACCTTTTCATCACCTCCTTAAAAAGGACATTGACTTTCAATGGAGCGAAGAGTGCCACCAAGCCTTTGAAGCTCTCAAAGCTTATCTCTTGCAGCCACCCGTGCTTATCCCACCTCAGGACGATCGCCCCTTCTACCTTTACCTTTCCGCCACCGACCACGCTGTAGGGGCCATGCTTGCACATCGTGACTCCGAGAATCGAGAACAAGCAGTTTATTATATAAGTTGTACTTTGGTAGACTATGAGACTAGGTATACACATGTAGAAAAGTTGTGCCTAGCCCTATCATTCGTGGCCACCAAACTCCGACACTACCTCCTGAATCACAAAACTTTCGTCATCACCAACACGGACCCCATCCATTATATGTATGCCAAACCTCATCTAAACCAACGCATCGCCCGATGGCTTATGCTCCTCGCTGACCTCGACCTTGAGTTTTTCCACCAGAAATCAATCAAAGGACAAACCATCGCAGACCAACTTGCGGAAGCCCCTTTACCTGGGGAACAATTTACTAATTTTAATTTCCCTGATGAACTTATCGCCACTCTTTCCCTCAGGGAGGAGTTGTATCCAATGACCCTCTTCTTCGATGGATCCAAATGCCAGTGCGGTGGAGGAGCCGGCGTTGTTCTCATTCCTCTCGATGCTGAGCCTATGCCTCTTTCATTCCGACTCGATTTCCCCTGCACTAATAACATAGCGGAATACGAGGCCCTTGTTTTGGGTCTCCAGGTTGCGTTACACTTAGGTGTCAAATCTATCAATATTTTTGGCGACTCTCAATTGGTAGTCAATCAAGTTATGGGCATCTACCAATGCAAAAATGAGGAACTTCAAAAGTACAAACATTACGTGGATTCTCTTCTAACCTTATTTACTCATTATTCTATCCAAACCATTCCCCGCTCCACTAACAAATTTGCGGATACTATGGCTTGCTTAGCCTCACAAATTCCAGCTTCATCAACTGACTCTGACATTTTTGTCTTGGTCCAACAACTCTTTGCCCCATCTTACTCAGCCCCGGTTGTTTGTATGATAAATAATGTGACTGCTAATTCGCCAGATACCTGGTATCACCAATTTCACGACTACCTTACAACTTCCGTTCTCCCATCTGACCTTACAAGTACCGGCAAACGTGCTTTTCTTAAACGTGTTTCTCGTTATGTCGTTATGGGGGGACTCCTTTATAAACGTGGCTTTGATGGCATCCTCCTTCGATGTCTAACCGGCCCGGAAGTCACCTATACCATCCAACAGGTCCATGACGGTATTTGTGGTGGACATTTTAGCGGCCTTGCCGTGGCCAAACGAATCCTTCACCTAGGTTATTATTGGCCTACTCTCAATAACAACTGCTACGAATATGTTAAGCGTTGTGTTATGTGTCAACAACATGCCAACCTTCAACATACTCCTAGCCATCCGCTACAGGTCGCACGAGATCTTTGGCCTTTCTCACAATGGGGTTTAGACCTTATTGGTGAGATTCATCTGCCTTCTTCGCAACGTCACCGATGGATAATCACAGCAACCGAATATTACACAAAATGGGTGGAGGCTATTCCGCTCATTTCAACTAAAAAAGAAAAAATTGTAGAGTTCATTAACCACCACATTATATGTCGTTTTGGTGTTCCTCATCGCCTGATAACAGATAATGGAAAATCTTTCAAAAATAAGTTGTTGCAAGACCTTTGTGACAACTTTGGTATCAAACTTAGTTTCTCATCACCCTACTATCCACAAGCAAATGGACAAGCCGAATCTTCTAATAAAACCCTAACCAAAATTCTTATGAAAGTTGTCAATGAGTCCGGAAGAAATTGGCATGATCACATCCCCTTTGCCCTTTGGGCTTATCGTACTAGCATTCGTACCTCCACTAATGCCACACCATTTTCTTTGGTATATGGTACCGAGGCGGTCTTGCCTCTCGAAATACAAATACCCTCCCTCAGAATATCTCTTCAGGATATTCTCACCAATGATGATTTCCGCCAAGAGCGGTTAGCCCAATTAGAGCTTCTTGACGAGCGTCGTCTTACGGCTCTTGATCACCTTCAAATCTACCAAAAACGCATCAAGCGTGCTTATGATAAACGACTTCATGAGCGTACCTTTAAGGTTGGTGATCTTGTCCTCAAAGAGAATCAACATGTAACCAAACTAGAAAAGAGCAAACATAGAAAATTTGCTCCTAATTGGATTGGGCCTTACATTATCACTCACACTTATGGATCAGGCACTTATCGTTTAGCTTCGCTTAATGGTAAACCTGAGCCTGAGCCCCTTAATGCTTTGCATCTTCGACCATTCTACTGTTGAAATTAGTGTTATATCACTTCTCATCTACCTTACGCTCGTCCCTTGAGCTCATTTACCACCACATACACTTTGTTTCTTACATCGCAAAATCAAATCAAGCTCACATGGTTTGATTATCACCTCCCCTTTTTAGTCTAGTCCATGACTTCAAAGTATCAAAATAACACATTCTTAATTAAAACACTTATGGGATTTTCTTGAGTCAAACTTCCTACATAAAACTAGATGCTTTATGCCCAACGGACATCTAGACCTCTAAATTATACAATAGACTGCTCCCTTGAAGGACAGCTATATGCCAAACTATTGCTGCTATTATATATAGACTGCTCCCCCGAAGGACAGCTATACATAAATATCGCATCTGCTACTATAAATAGACTGCTCCCTTGAAGGACAGCTATACACAGTCAGCCTTTATCAGAAGCTTCTCGCATTGATCAGCTTCGTGAAGACCTCAAGAACAACAAAATACATATCCCATGTAGACTTCCCGCATCGATCAGTCTATATCCAGAAAATAAATAAAAATAAAAGCAGTGTTTCATAACACTTTTGAGTCATGGACTTGTCTATTTAGGTCTGGTTCTCTTTTGTCAGAATAATCATCTTATAATAAGTTCTCTGCATCTCCGCCCACATCAACCACCTCACCGCACCATTTGTCAAAGCAACAAAACTCAAGGGACGTGACGTATATCCGATATATTGTGATTATACCACTCTTTTCACCTATCGACCTCTCGTCTATGCAAGGTACCTAGGGGTTCAACTTCATTCTACGTTATTATGTGGTTTGTTTGGCTCTTCTCAACTACGGGACACTTTTGCCTCTTTTGCTCGACTCTGGGATTATGTGTTGACCTTAATCAGGATAGGGTTCCCTACCACTTGGGTAGGCTAACTTTCGCTTCACTTATACCTATTCCAACATCACCAATTCATTACCAACACCAACAACATTACCCTACCAATATCCAATATCAATATTTTTACCAACCGACAAATTGCCTAACCACAACCACATTGCCTGAATTCACCTCTCCCTGGTCCTAAGGGAGAACTACATCGGTCTGAGGCCCCTCCTTGCTTTGTGCAATGGGCTATGTAGGCAGCACTTCGGAGACATGGGGTCTCCCAAGGTTAGCTCGACCATCCCCTACCATAACCTATCATGTGTGGTAAATATAAATATTTTTGTGTATTTCTATTTAATCACATTCCTTTTTATCCTTTTTCAAAAACACAAAAAGGTTCAAACACAAGCATTCTTATTATTATCATAACTCAAATCAACATACATATTCAGTTTTATTTAGATGTTAAACAAATACATCTTCTATATCATCGACACGCAGGTCGGCATCCTTATTTATTCTTATACCTCGATACAATTTACTTAGACCCTCACGCCTCATCCCGAACCAGGTGATGATCGTGATCGTCGACACCTCTCACCGGGCCTCTCTGTCCTCAAAGGTACCACGGCTATTGGTACCACCCACTGATCTGCCAATCTCTCCTGTAACATCTGAATACGCTCCCTCGCATGGAGGTATCTCGCCTCCAGTCCCTCCGCTCGTGACTCCGCAACCGCTAACAATCCTCTTGTCTCATTCACCTGCGTTTGGAACTGATGAACTAATCTCTGCAGACGATCTCTCTCCGCTGTAATCATAGCTATGTCAGGATGATCACGTACCCCTCGTAGCTCTGTTACCCACCATAATCTATAGGCCTCTGTTGTTCCTGCATCCATCACCCTGCGATCGGCTGCTACCTCCTCTGGCCCTTCTGGAGGTGTTGGCCGGGGAGGTGAGAATGCTGCCTCGGCGTCAATCCTCATATATGGTCTATAAGCCAGGGGTATATCCTGCACAAATCCAAATTGTCGCCGCACATGATCTAGAGGAATCCTCTCATACTCCCCTGGCCTGTGCCCTGCAATCCACCTCAATCGCTCTACACCCCTCAACTCCTCAGCTATATTCTCTGTTACCATATAGTTCCCGTAAGGCCTCCAACAGATATCCGCAATCATCACCATCTCCCATACCTGCCTATAATACTCGATGTCACCCATCACGGCCTGGGATCTTGCCTCTTGTTCTGTCTGGACCCATCGTCTGAATCCCAACCTCTGCACTCCGGTCTCTCCTGACTGGATGGGTCGGCCTATTGGTCGCACACAAACAATGTGCTCATAGGCCCAACAATGTAATAAAAATGAACAATCCAGTGTCGTCCTGTGATTTCGTCTACAAGCCCATAAACCCCTGTATAGCTCCGCCAAATATGCAGGTGCCCATGCAAAAGTCACGTTCCTTTCTATCATTTCCCAAATAACACACATCAATGCTTTTGGAAATCTTCCCCCATCCGCCCTCGGTAACGCATAATACCCTACCGCTATCATTAATATCACTGCTAACCTTGTCTCCTCAGGGTGTGCTGCATACATTATACCATACGTGAATGTCAAACCTCGCTGTGTCAAATCTCGTGCGTATGGACCAAATACTGCTGTTATCGCTCCCCGTGCTGCGCTAGGCAATGCCTGATATACTGGTCTTCCTGTAATTGGGAGTCTCAAAATATGGAACACATCTTCCAAAGTCACTGTCATCTCCCCTGTTGGCAGATAGAAGGTATTCTTTTCTGGATTCCATCTCTCAATCAACGCCTGTAACATAGCATGGTTACGTGCGATCCGTGAATAATAGTGGATTCCACTTAACCCCAAACGATTTATCAAAGTCCATTCAGCTGGTGTTACATCCGCTCGGATTCGTGACAACAGCGCTGGCACAGTATCGTTCATCCTGAACCCTGCCTCCACCTGCACACATCAAAACGACACACAGCCATTCAATAAATCAAATTCCCAAGGGTTCTTTCTCACATTCTGGAAATTCCTACAGTAACCAGCATCGGTTTTAGATAACCGGTATCGGTTCAATAACCGATACCGGTTATCTTAAGCCGATATCGGTCAATATCGACTTTACACACCCTGCCTAAAAACACCACCTATGACAATAATTTGATCGTTTATCCCTCTCTGTACATACAAACATACCCGACACTCCTGCCTACCTTCCCCATCACATTCACCCTATCCCGAATCATTGCCTATCACCTTTTCTTTCTCATCTCTATCTACTTAATCTCCATCATACTATTCACACAACATGCAAGAATCAAATTACAACCAAGACGTTTACCTCTTGGGCTGCAGCAGCTTGAGATGGCACTTGTCTTCCTTCTCGTCCCTGCCTGCTGGATGCTTCTCCTCGTTCTGCCATGTTCACCACCCTCTTCAAATCTAACTTACCATTTTACCTTCTGAATCTCAGCCCACATTGATTTTCCCTGTCTCTTTTCTCCTTATCACTCAATTCTCTCATGCAATTACCTGTCTCAGTAGTCAAAAAGTGTCACAATCACGTATTTAACTTGTTGCATGACTCTAAAAATAAGAATGCTAAAAATAAGAACTTAAGTTGCCAACCCAGCAGTTCTATTTTTAGGGAAATAATTCTTCCATAACCGATATCGGTTGTGTAACCGATATCGGTCATATAGATACCGACATCGGTTACACAACCGATGTCGGTCACGTACCCCTTGTTGCTTAAACCTAAGCCATTTCTTCGTTTTTGCAAATTTTTGTGGCGCCCGTCCCTTTTTCCTGCATAAACAACACCATTATCTATAATTTTTCATCAAATCCATATCTCATCACAATTTCATCAACATCATCTATCCATATCACAAAAACAACCAAGCCATCAACAAACAATATCAAAAACCATCAATCTATACACCATTTGGATCCAATTCAGCAGCTACATACATTCTATATCACAAACCATCGACAAACACATAAAAACATTTCATAAACACAACATGTCAATTAAACTCATCATCTATATATACATACATCCCATCAACAAAATACATCAACACCATCAATATATAAACCATGTGGATCAAACTCATCATACATTCTATATCACAAACCATCGACAAAACACTTAAAAACATTTTAAACACAGCATGTGGGTCAAATCATCATATCTATATATCCAAAGTTTCAAATATACAATGTGCCCTGCAAAGGGGCCTCTGTGAGCTCATACTAATACAAAGCCGGCACGCAGGCCGCACCAACTGTCAAAATATCGACTCGGCTCGCAGGCCAGTCTCTCATAACAAAAATATACTCGGCTCGCAGGCCGGTATCAACGGTACAACCCGTACTCGGCTCGCAGGCCGGTATATACAATAAATGAATAAATAAATGAATACCTAATATGTAGGCACGCAGGCCTCTATAAACATAACCGGTTCGCAGACCGGTGCCCATATCCAATATACAAATACCAAAATATGCAGGGATCCCTCAGCTCTCTCCACCGCCCTCTGCCTGTCTCCCTGCTGGTCCCTGTGCCGCCTCTCGCCTCCTGCCTGTAACAGACCCACCAGCTGTGGCTGCACCTCCCTGAGATCTCTGACTCCGAGAGGTCTCTGCTCTATGTGCCGCATATGGCTGATAGTCAGCCCCGGTACCATCAAGAATATCCTGATAGTACCGGGCCTCCGCTCTAGCCTCCATATAATGGTCCCGTGCCACCATAGCTGCTGGGGCTGGCCCCCTGACTCCTAATACCAGTGCCCCCTGTGCCTGTGCTGGTGCCGCTGGTGGTGCCTGTGGCTGTGGCGGTACCTGTACCTGTGGCTGTGCCGGTACCGCTGGTGGTGCCACTGGTGGTGCCTGAGCCTGTACCTGTACCTGAGCCTGGGCTAGCTGCCCCTGTAAGACACCTATCTGTGCCTGTGCAGCAGTAAGCTGCCCCTGTAATAGCTGTACCTGGCCCCTGAGCTGATCCCTCTCTGCTATCACCGCCGCCAAGTCTGGCTGTGCGGGCTGTGCTCTCCTCGCAGCTCTCTCTCCTGCCCACCATACCAAAAATGCTCCCGTACACCCGGCGTCATCCACTGTATCGTCTGCCTGCCGCTCGGCTACCCAATCTGGGTCCATAGGCTGTGGTGCAGGCAGTGGAGCCTCTACATCATCCCTCCGGTACTGAGGGAAGGGAGGTGGCTCATCCTGTCGTAGCCCCAGCTGTCGTCGTACCCTCTCCAGGGGTATCCGCTCGTACTCTCCCGGCCTCCGTCCCGCTATCCAGAATGTATACTGGATCCACTGCAACTGTGCTCGGGCTCCTCGCGGGGGTGATGACCTCTATAAGGTCTCCATACAATGTCTAACGCTGTCAAGCCCTCTAATACATGCCGGTAATATGCTATATCTCGTCCGGCGAGAACTGCTCGTGGCTGGCCCACGACCCCCAACCACCTCTGGAAGCCATATCTATAGATCACCTGTGGCCCTGGCTGCTGGGGCAGCCCTACTGGCCTAATGCATATGATATGCTCATATGCCCAACAGTGTAGCAAAAACGTAGAACAAATCCCGAATCGCCTCATCCGGCGATAGCCCCACAGCTCTCGGTATAACTGCACCAGGTATACTGGTGCCCAAGCATAACACGTATGCTCCTCGACCATCTCATGTAAAACCCCCATCAGCACCCGTGGAAAGCGGCCTCCCTCTGAGTCCGGGAGGGCGAAGCAGGTGATCCCGATCATCATCAACATGGCAAGCCGTGTCTCATGTCGGTGGGCCCGGTACATATCCCCATACGCGATGCTCGCGCTGTGATACGTCAGTAGCGCGGCTGCATCCCCGAATACGTGTAGGATGCTGTCCATGGCTGTCTCTGCGTCCACCTGAAAGACTGCCTCTCCATCAATCGGTAATCGAAGGATGCGATACACATCCTCCAATGTAATGGTCATCTCTCCAGTCGGGAGATGGAACACATTGGTCGCCGGATCCCATCTCTCGATGAGGGCGACCATCAAACTGTGATCCCTGTCGATCGCTCTGTACCGCTGGACTCCGCCGAGTCCCACCTCGCGCATGATACCCCACTGCGCTGCGGACACGTGTGGCCGCATCCGTCTCAACAGCGGGGGCATCCTGTCCCGCATCGTCAGCTGCTGACGTGCCTGCAAAACCAACTCACTACATTAGCCCTACTCTTTATCACAACATCTACTTATACCCTCTATACCCCTTTTTTTTTATCCCCCCGACCACACCCCGACTCTCTAACAAACCCCTCTACCCACCTATCTTCTACAATATCCCCCAACATCTTCACACCCAACACACAAAACCCAATCATAAACAACACCACACAACCCAACACGCCATCCCCAACAAGAACTTAACACCCAAAACCACCACAAAATGACGCAACAAAATCGAAAATCCAGCCTAGGGACCGGTACCGGTCACCCTTAACCGACCCCGGTCCCCTATCCACCGACGCCGGTCAACTCCCGACCGACACCGGTCACCCAGAGACCCGACCTACCCAAGAATTTAGCGACCGATGTCGGTCGCTTAGTGACCGGCATCGGTCACTGGAAAATACCCGACCCGAACCCGACGTGGCTACCCCATTCCTTTTTTTTTCCTATTTCTCCCTCTATACCCACCCAAACACCCTAAAAACCTACCCACCCAGCCGCCTTGGCCTATTTAACCTATCTACCCTCTCCTTTTTTCAAATAACTTCCATTTATTAATTATTTTATCAAAATCTAGCATTCCTACCCAAAACCCAAATACAGCATAATACACTCAAATCCACACAATGAGGGGTTTCGAACCTACCTGTACGACGACACGTCGTCGTGGTGGGATGGGTGGTGGTGGTCCAGCTGGTCCAGCACCTCCTACTCCTCCTGGCTGTGCCATAGCTCCACCTCTCCTCTGCTGGGTCCTCCACCAATCAACTGCTACCTCCTACTCACTCGGGCCCACTAATCACTCACTCCTCCACTCAAATAGCGCCACCTCAACCAACAAATGCTCCAATCTCAACACTCCACCTCAGACAACTCAAATTGGTTTTCAAATTGACAATGTGACAATGACAGGCCGTATTTTTCTTTTTATAGGTTTTTTCGCCTATAACCGATATCGGTTTTATTGTGCCCTAAGGAACCGGTATCGGTCACCTAACCGATATCAGTCATGGACAATCGATATCGGTTTTATCCCACCTCTTCCCCAATTTCTACCCTTCTTTACTAATCGCCCTTTCTCACCACCTCGCTTATATCCACCTTGGCTGAAAACCCTTTGTTACCTACCATTTGGCCCGACCTAAGGCCGTAACCAACCAATTTGGCCTGACCTAACCAACCAATTTGGCCCGACCCAAGGCCCTAACCTACCATTTGGCCCGACCTAAGGCCGTAACCAACCAATTTGGCCTGACCCAAGGCCCTAACCTACCATTTGGCCCGACCCAAGGCCATAACCAACCATTTGGCCCGACCATTTGGCCCGACCCAAGGCCATAACCAACCATTTGGCCTGACCCAAGGCCATAACCAACCATTTGGCCCGACCCAAGGCCGTACCCACCATTTGGCCCGACCCAAGACCACACCCAACCATTTGGCCCGACCTAAGGCCGCACCAATTAAATACCTCGCCCAACATCAACACAATACACTTTTATCCACCCATCATGTCACTTTTGGTTCAATCACACTCACCTGTTCGTGTTTTTGCATGATTAGGGTCCTTGACTTGATCAGACGACCAACTTTGCCTAGACCAAGACCGTGATGTTTATCTCAACCAAACCAACCATTTGGTACTGCCGAACATGCCTAAACGTTCCTGTACCTTACCCGTTATATCCCCTGGAGCTACTTCCTATGCCTTGGATACCAGGATTATATCACCCTTGTTTGGATAAACTATCGACCTTTTCCTATGAATTGCTTGTTTGCTCTTCAAATCATGTACCCTGGTCGCACTACTGCATTTCAACGTGCGTCTGCTTCCTTGGACCTACCCCACCATCTTACCATCATATAAACACCATTTACCCTTTATCAACCCTATCCCTGATTTCACGCTGCCTCAATCTGTGATAGATTTGAGGGGGATTACCTATACCCTTAACAGGGGTAACCACTTCTTATTATTGTCCGTGCAGCTTTAACAAAGACAAGCTACACGACAACAAGGGGCTAATGTAGACACCAAATTTGTGTCTTACGACCCCCTGTGCCCCGCATCTCATTTCGTAACCTAACCTCATCACCTAAACCTTACACAATTATTTATTAATTACCTTATTATTAATAAATCCACATCGCCATACCTGCCACCTCATTTCGCCACCTCATCATGACCGAGTCTTAACCCTAAACTAACCTAATTAAGACCTATAACTTGGTCCACATCCACACCTATGATTAATTACTCCTCACCCGCACCCAAAACTGACCTCATAATGACTTGACCAAGCCCACAACTAATCCCTCGGGAGAAAAGGAGGGAAAGTTGGCTATTTTACCAAAAATAGCCCACTTTGACCTGACCGATACCGGTTCCTACTCGACCGCCGTCGGTTGTGTAACCGCCATCGGTTCCCTGTAAATGACCACCTCCAACCAAAAACAAAGGATCGGATTTTCATTTGATCAAAAAGGAGGAGAAATCATTGAAAGGATCAGGATTTGCTTGGCCGAGCAGAGACAAGTGAAGAAACAAGAAGAGTTTGCAGAGAAGGACATCAAGCCCAAGACTGCAACTGAATAACTAGAGCCCAGTGACACTCATCCGAGCATCAGAAGAGGAGATAGCTCATCTTGGGATTGTCAGATCATCCTTCTTGAGCCCTGTCTTTGTCATCACAATCCTGGAACCTACATCTTCATCAGGAACGAGTAAGTAGTGTCTTATATGTTTTTAAGCACCATTTCTTGAGCCTGTGGATTGATAGTAATTATAAGCTCATTCCTAGATCTACCACCTACCGGTACCCTGCACGTAACCTTCATCCATACATCCTTGTATTGCCCAGAAGACCATTTTATCACACTCTGAGTCTTCCCTGTCCTCTCATTATTCCCCTCAGCCATCCATCAGCCTTATAAAACAACACAATTACCTTACAACCAGCCTTCACCAAAAACCCCTAAAACATTGTCCCTACCGATATCGGTTAGAGCCAACCGGTACCAGGTTATAGTGACCGGCATCGGTCACCTTGATTCTAAACCAAGACCAGCCCTTTCTCTATTGTTCTAATAAGGTAAACAAATTGTAATTGGACAATAGCTTATTTGTTAGAATTTGTGTTAATTCATATTAGTAGGGGAGCTGACCACCTTCGAAAGGAAGTTTTATATTTCCTGGGCCCAAGGCAGTTCCCTCATTTATTGTCTAATTAAAATCTTGTGGTCTTGTATTCTTATTTGCAGGTAGTCCTTCCAAGACAAAAAGGAGTTCTTCGCAATCAACCTGATCTCTCTCTACGGTACGCGCACACCATCTCGACATTCAACAGGTATTCCTCCTAGCCCTAACCCTTATCTGTTTCTAAAAGGAATGAAAGGATAGAAGCAACTCTATTCCCAAAAGTTGAAACATTCCGCGCAAAACAATTTTTGAATAAATTTTTGGTGGGTGGTGCAGCAAGGTGAACTTGATTTACCAGATCCTTGAGAAATCTTACAAAATTCAAGGTTAAACCAACAAAATGCCACATAATAGATAAAATGTTTCTTTTACTGGAATATGTGCTTCAATGGAGGCCTAGATTAGCACTCTATCACACAATATTTGAGATTATATGAAAAAGGATTGAGTTAGAAAATCCAACAAAGCATCAAGATCTAAGTCAAATTTCACCTAAGGTAAACCTAGAGGCTTACAGACAATCTCTGTCAACAGATGAAAGAAAAGTGATTTTAAATCATTTATTCCAATCTCAGATGAAATATATTTTGAGGAGTGAAATTATAGATGCCACTAAACTATCACAAGGATTGAGGGTTGTGTGATTGAATCATTTTTAATACAAGATTACAACATAAACAAGAAAAACTACTCGCATACATTCAAAAATAAAACAAACACATTTTGCTCGAGACAACACAAAATAACTTGAATTTGATAAAATCTATCAGTAGGGGAATGTTTCTAGAATATTCTTAGAGATTGTCAATAGCCTTACACTCGCAAAAACATTGACATGATCATATTTAACACAAAAGAGATATACAAGCTTCTAAAACGCTTCTCAAAAATATGGGCTGTATCAAGCTTTCTATTAGAGAAATCAGTCCTAACCTCTAACACTCCAACCATTTACACAAGAAATTAATTCCATTTATAATATTTATATTAGGGACCCCTTTCCCCTCCAAAAGACAAACCTTGAGTGCTACTAGTGCTTGCCATGATCACGATTGAGATTCTCAAAATCAGATCTGTAAAAAGTCACCAGGTGCTCGAGGGGGCCAGATCTCATCGAATATCTCCTGCATTCAACTCCTTACTCTGGTAGATCACTCTTGCTTCAATTTTCCAACCACTTCTACCCTGAATCTATCAAATCTGGCTCCTTACATGCTTAGGCGAAGAAAAATAGAAAATCCAATCGAGCACAATAGTCAGACCATTTTAATGGTGAAAGATGTCTTCCATATCTCTCCACCAAACTCAGATATTAACAATAACTCCCCTCTTTGCTTGGCATGTAGGAAATACCAAGAAATCATGAAGACTCACACTTCCAAGCATGTTTCAGTAAAATGGGAGAAAAATCAGATTCAGACTCTCATCTTTTGTTGATCTTTACTTTGAATTTGGGTCGTCCACGTGGAAGATTCAAACTTAAAAATAGATTTGGGGGCTTTGTCTGACATTTTACAACTTTTGAAAAAATAGAAAAATTTCACATTTTGTTCCGCTCCTCCACCCTCGGGAAATGAGCCTGACACGTGTCCTAAGGTGGGCCCTAGTAGGACCGCAGCCAAATTATGCCATTTTACCTCCTTTTTGGAGATGGGAAAATATTCAAAATTTTCCCCACAGCTCCATCCTTTCGTCATTGACTGGGGAAAAATATTGACTATTTCTTGTCGGGTCCGCAGGCCATTTTTATATTTTGACTCTTTTCTCGCAAAAGGAAAATTTTCTAAATTTCCCCCAAGAGATCATACCTCTGTCATTGACTAGAACAATCTTTGACCTTTCCTTTATCGAGCCTAGGGGCCATTTTGATGTTTTTAGTCATTTGCATGTCAAGGGGCAAAAACTCCAAATTTTCCCGGATGGTCGGCCTCCCCACCCCTTTGACTTTTCAAACTGCCATGTGTCACCATGGCGTACCTTGAGATGGTCCCAAAAATTTGATACCTTAAATGAGCGTGGGCTTGCCACATGTCCTGTCCCGACAAATTTTGTCTGAATGCTTGAAGATCAACAGAAGGCGCCATGTTTCATGCTGTGAGGTAGTCTCCTCTGGCTATTGAAAAGTCTATGAAAAACGTGAAGTGAATAACGGCCTCCATGTGTCCTCCTAGAGCTTCTTGAAAATGAAACTCATGGGCCAGTCCCCAAACATTCGTGGTTCCTCCACATTTCGCAGACCTCTCAAAACCCTTTGAAAAAGACTAAATATGGGAAGTGTTATCTCTCAAAATTTCACCCTTTAGAGAGATGGCTGCAGGTTTTCTAAGCTTGAAAAATTTGATCTCTCTCTTTTGTAGATACAATGGAAACACCTTAGGTATGTGGGTAAACCTATTTTGAGGTGAGTCTCTGGTATCAAGGCTGGTTCCATGATGATGTATCCTAAATTGATTATGCGGTTTATGGGTAAAAGATTACTATAAAGTAATTAAAACTAAGTTGATACACCAAATTTTGTATGAGGGATTTGACTGAGTATATGCACCATTGATATTTAAAATATTTTTGGTGCACGAACCAACAGTTCTTCTACAGAATATTAAGGGAAAAACACTTGGAGGTATTGAGGGAGATTATGACAACAATACTACTAAGCTAAACATGCACATTAATATCATGCAAAAACTCATGAATTTTGTAATAGGGTAAGATGATTAATTAGGGAATTTGCATTCAAAAGACTAATGTAAACATACACAAGATTGCAAATAATTTGGAAGGAAGAAATTATTCACACTCAGAAGGAAAAAATGGAAAAAATTGCTTCAGTACTCCTATATCCAGAAAGTCATTCAGAAGTTCTCCCCTGTGCTTTGCAAAGGCACACAATATATAGCAAAAAAAAATCACCCTCTTCTTAAACATAGCCTAAGGCTTGTACTTTCCCATGTGTCCTATTTTTATCCTTTACTTAATAATAGATAAAGGAATAAAAATAGAGCATGTAATTACAAATAGGAATTATTAGCCTTAATTACAATACATTCAAACTGAAGTTGAATGTTCTATTTTTAAGAAAAGAAGGGTGAATAATTTGCTAAAATAAGATTTCTTGCTAGGCAATTCTCTTTCCATGGGCATGCAATTTCATCTTCTTCTCTGTTTTGTCTTCTTGTGAAGCATGCAACAAATTAATTCTTTTCCTATGCGTGAACATTTATGATATTTGCAAAATAAAATATCTCATGTAGGGACCATTGTTCATGTGTACATACTCTGACATTGACATCTCTTTCTAAGTGGTCACATGAGTGACATTCTGTAACTCCACTCCAACCTCCTTATGGGGACCACCTCCAACTTGCTTGGTTTGGCCACCTTTGTGGACTTAGCTCATTACCATAGATTTAGATACACATGGCACACTTGTAATACTCACCACACCATGCTTGACCACCTTTGATTATTTAACATAGGTTACACTATATAGTCTGCCACATTTTGGACATACACGACCAAGTAATACTTGTCGGCTTGCATGTTTGAATAGTATATGGTTAAAATATTTCACCTTTTCAGTGATCATTGTAGCATAATTTGGTCGGATTTGTATTATTGAGATCATGAACTATGGTTACAATTTGAAAGTCATTGCAATGATTTTATTTTAAACTAATGGCGTGGGCTGGCCCCTTCTCCATGGCGACTCACCCCTCAATCATGGTGTCAATGGAAATTCAACCTGTCTTGAGTTTAGTTTTGGTATTGATGATGAAACATGGGCCCTTGATCTTTGTACCACTGTATTTGATGTCATTGATTCATGACCTATGGTTAGGGTTTTTGTATGCATTGAATGTTGTTGGTGGAGATTGACTGTGGTTAATTTCTTTGATCTTGGAGCTTGATCCTTGGCCCTTGATCTCTGTACTCAATTGAAGCTTGATCATTGATGTTTGACTTTGAGTTAGTGTTTACCCTTGCAATTAATAAGGCCGGTGGCATCTTGATCATGGTGGTTTTCTTCAAAATTTGAGGATCATTCTCATCCATTTATTTTTGACCATGGTTAAGTTAGGTTGAAATTCACCTCTTGACTTTGCATGGTAGAGGGTGTCTTCAATCATAATCATCACTTCATTTGGTTTTTTTGATGCAGGAAAAGCTCTGGGAAAATTTTCTGATGCCATTTTTAGTGTTTCTTGAGCTTAGCTTTAAGCATTTTCCTAGCCTATGGGGCTTTTGTGACTATGAATCTGGTATATTTATAGCCATTCTTCTTATTTTTGAGCTCTTTATGTGGGATTGTGAATGTGACTACCATTATTGTTTCTTAGAACTTCATTTTCTCATTAGAGAAGTCTCTCTATGAACAAATTATTCATCCCTATTAGAGCCTTCGTGGAAGTTTCTTTGAGCTCAGGTTCATCTAAGAATGGTCATATCAAAATTTCTAGAATCTATATTTCATGGTTGTTTACTTTGTTAAGCTCAACCTTTTTGAGCTCTAAGAGTTTCTTAGTAGTGAAAGGACATCATCATTAAGATTTGGGATCTTTTTATGAATCTGTGTTCTCTACATTTTTTAGCATGAAATTCGTATTCTGTTAAGCTCTGAAATATCTACACTTTTATATATTTCTCTCCTTAGAGCTTCTAAGCGAGACCATCGTGATCATGGCCGCTATAGCTACAAATCCTGGCTTGGTTCTTATGAGATCTATAGTTGTAATCACATAACTTGGGTAAGCTTTGCTTTGTAGTTGTAATCTTCATAATTTATTAAACTCTGTTTTGAAAACATCTATAGAAATTGAGGCATCAGTTTTCTTCGTACACTGATACTTGCCTTTCCTTGTTTGAATTGTATTTTCATGCTTGGCTGTTGATAAAAAGAGATAAAAATCCTCTATGGTTATTGTGTTTTCTTTTGCATGCTACCTGAAATGAGGTTTTTGGCAATGCCATTCTGTATAAGGTGAGATCCTTCTGGTCTTCTACAACCTATTTGTTTGACCAAAGTAATTGTGATTTTTTGTTAACAAATGTGAATTCGTTCTTGATTCTTTGTCACCATTATTTTGATTTCAAAACTCTGATTCCTCAGTTCTGGGCTACGAAATTTACTCTTGAAATAATTTGAAGCTCTGATCATTGTTTAGGTTTTGATCTCTGCTTGGGATTTTCTGTTCTCATATTTCTATATAACTTTCCAATGTTGTGTTGAAAAACCACTTTAAAAGGGTTTTCTAAGCTTGCAAAATTTGATCTCTCTCTTTCATAGATACAATGGAAACACCTTAGGTTTTTGGGTATACCTTTTTTGAGGCGAGTCTTCGGTATCAAGGTTGGTTTCTTATTGATGTATCCTAAATTGATTCTAGGGTTTATGGGTAAATGATGACTATAAAGTAATTAAAACTAAGGTGATACACCAAATTTTGTATGAGGGCTTTGACTGAGTATATGCAAAATTGATATGTGAAATATTTTTGGTGCACAAACCAATAGTTCTTTTGTATAATATTAAGGGAAAAACACTTCAAGGTATTGAGGGAGATTATCACAACAATACTACTAAGCTAAACATGCACATTAATATCATGTAGAAACTATTGAATTTTGAAACAAGGTAAGATGATTAATCAGGGAATTTACATTCACAAGACTAATAAAAACATACACAAGACTACAAATAATTGGGAAGGTAGAAATTCTTCACAATCAGAAGGAAAAACTGGCAAAAATTACTTCATTACTTCTATATCCAAAAAGTCCTCTAGAAGTTCACCTCTATGCTTTGCAAAGGCACACAATATATAGCGAAATAAAATTCACCCTCTTTCTAAAAAAATCCTAAGGCTTGTACTCACCTATGCATCCTAGTTTTATCCTCTACTTAATAATAGATAAAGGAATGAAAAATAGAGCATGTAGTTACAAAGAGGCATTATTAGCCTTAATTACAATACAATCAAACTAAAGTTGACTATTCTATTTTTAAGAAAAGAAGGGTGAATAATTTGCTAAAATAAGATTACTTACTAGGCAAGTCTCTCTCCATGGGCATGTAATTTCATCTTCTTCTCTGTTTTTTCTTCTTTTGAAGCATGCATTAAATTAATTCTCTTCCTATGAGTGAACATTTGTGATATTTGCAAAATAAAATATCCCATGTAGGGACCATTTTTCATGTGTACATACTTTGACATTGACATCTCTTTCTAAGTGGTCACATGAGTGACATTCTGTAACTCCACTCCAACCTCCTTGTGGGGACCACCTCCAACTTGCTTGGTTTGGTCACCTTTGTGGACTAAGCTCATTACCATAGATTTAGATACACATGGTGCACTTGTAATACTCACCACACCATGTTTGACCACCTTTGATTATTTGACATAGGTTACACTATATAGTCTGCCACCTTTTGGACATACACAACCATGTAATACTTGTTGGCTTGCATGTTTGAATAGTATATGGTTAAAATATTTCACCTTTTCCATGATCATTATAGCATAATTTGTTTAGATTTGTATTATTGAGATCATGCACTATTGTTAGAATTTGAAATTCATTGCAATGATTTTATTTTAAACTAATGGTGTGGGTTGGCCCCTTCTCCACGGTGACTCACCCCTTAATCATGGTGTCGGTGGAAATTTGACCTATCTTGAGTTTAGCTTTGGTATTGATGATGAAACCTAGGCCCTTGATCTTTGTACCTCTGTATTTGATACCGTCGATTCATGACCTCTGATTAGGGTTTTTGTATGCATTAAATGTTGTTCGTGGAGATTGAATGTGGTTAATTGCTTTGATCCTGGAGCTCAATCCTTGGCCCTCGATGTTCATACTCAGTTGAAGCTTGATTGTTGATGCTAGAATGTGAGTTAGGGTGTACCCTTACAATTAATAAGGCTAGTGGCATCCTGATCACGATGGTTTTCTTCAAACTTTGAGGATCATTCTCAGCCTTTGATCTCTATCCTTTCGATCTAGACCCATTGATTTATGACCATGGTTAAGTTAGGTTCAAAATAACCTCTTGAGTTTGCATGGTAGAGGGTTTCTTTGATCATAATGATCACTTCATTTGGTTTTTGTGATGTGGGCGAAGCGCTAGTAAAATTTTCTGACACCATTTTTAGTGTTTCTCGAGCTCATCTTTAAGCATTTTCCTATCCTATCGGGCCTTTGTGACTTTAAATCTAGTATATTTATAGCCATTCTTCTTCTTTTTGAGTTCTCTGTGTGGGATCGTGAAGGTGATTACCATTATTGTTTCTTCAAGCTTCGGTTTCTCATTAGAAACATCTCTATGTGAACAAATTCTTCATCCCTATTAGAACCTTCGTGGAAGTTTCTTTGAGCTCAGGTTCATCTTAGAATGGTAATATCAAGATTTCTTACATCTATATTTCATGTTTGTTTACTCTATTAAGCTCGACCTTTCTGATCTCTGAATGTTTCTTTGTAGTGAAAGGACACCATCATGAAGATTTGGGCTCTTTTTACGAATCTGTGTTCTCTACATTTTTTAGCATGAAATTCGTATTCTGTTGGGCTCTTAAATATCTAAACTTTTATATATTTCTCTCCTTAGAGCTTCTGAGTGAGACCATCATGATCATGGCCGCTATAGCTACAAATCTTGGCTTGGTTCTTATGAGATACGTAGTCGAAATCACATAACTTGGGTAAGCTTTGCTCTGCAGTTGTAATCTTTATCATTTCTTAAACTCTGTTTAGAAAACATCTATAGAAATTGAGGCATCGGTCCTCTTTGTGCACTGATACATGCATTTCCTGGTTTGAATTGTATTTTCATGATTGGTCGTTGATAAAAAGAGATCAAAATCCTCTATGGTTATTGTGTTTTCATTTGCATGCTACCTGAAATGAGGTTTTCAGAAATGCCATTCTGTATAAGGTGAGATCCTTCTGGTCTTCTGCAACCTCTTTGTTTGACCACTGTAATTGTGATTGTTTGTTAGCAAATGTGAATTCATTCTTGATTGTATGTCACCATTATTTTTATTTAAAAACTCTGATTCCTTATATCTAGGGCATGAAATTGATTCTTGAAATAATTTGAAGCTCTGACTGTCTGTTAGGTTTTGATCTCTGCCTGGGATTTTCTATCCTAATCTTTCTATATAACTTTCTAATGTTGTGTTGAAAATCCACTTTAAAAGGGTTTTAACCTTGGATCCTTTCTGAATAGATGTAGACTCCATTATCATTCTCCTCCAAAACTGATTTGCAAAATCATTTGTATTTGATATTCTTGGATTGTTATTCTTCCCTATAGAGTTCTTCCTCCATCCATATTTGATTTCTCTGACTGAAACTGTTCATTGGAATGATTCACTTATTTACCTCATGTGGATTTTGCAAGGTTGAATGATGCTGATAAACTCTATAAATGAAGTGGTTACTTATACATATCTTTCTTTAGTTCACTTTTGAAATGGCTATTTGTAACTTGTAGTTGTACTTATACTCTTTGATCCCTGCAATAGTTTTCAAGTAGTTATTTACCTATTTTTGATACCATTATCAGGCATAACCTTGATTCAGATACTGTAATCTATTTCTTTCATTTAGATTCTTTATTTCTTGGATAGTAGTATTTCTGGCATGTTGAAAAATCTGAAATGTTGATTTTTCATGGCAAAGCCCTGGAAATGTTTTTCCAGAATCTTGTCTTCATTCTATTTCCAGCTATAGTAGTTGTATTTTTTTATTCAAAAAATAGAATTATGACACTTCATGTTTGAAAATAGATTACTAAATAAAATTAGACATCATATATGTTTTATCTTAATCATGGCATGCTTTACTTCTTATCTGTCTCACTTATTTGATTTAAATCATTCTTTTAAAGCATGTAGTATTTTAAAGTAGCATGATGAAAGTTATAAATGCCCATTTTACATGGCGAAGCCCTATTAAAATTTTCAGCCATAACCCTCTTCCATTTGTAGACAATATTTGAGATTCAGTTACATTGATCCTACTTTTCAGCATGTATATGACTCTTTCTTCTTGGCTGCAACCTGTATCTACACATTTTAAGAAAATAGTTAAAAATAATTAGGCTTTTGGCCTCTCTTGTGTCCATGTTTCTTGTTCTCTTTTCTATTTCTGCTTCCTGAGTGAGCTATGCAATCTAATCTTCAAGTACTCTATATCTCCTGTTGCTTAGAGATCCATATGCAAGAATTAGGATAGTGTAGGAATATGGATTAAACATGAGCTCTTTATTGATGATTCCTTATCTTTTCCTTTTCAGGTACCATGATTTCAGCCATGGAGACAAAGATGAAACAAGCTAGAAAGAAGATGATCTACACAATGGAGAATATACAAGGCAATGATGGGTTCACTCATACTCCTTTTCTTTCTATTTCATGCATGTGTACCTCTTACTTCGGTAGATGTACCTTAATTTTAAGTCACATCCCACGGCTTGTGTGGGAAACATTTGAATTTCCTTATGAATAAAACATTGAATTTTGTAAATGAGTTGTATATTTCTTTCTGCATTTTAACCTTTTGTATGGATTGTATTATGAACTAAATAACCTAGTCATATAATTAAATGTCTTAAACATGAAGGAAAGAACATTAATGAGAACCTATAACATTCAGTAATGAAATCTGATTTCTGTAATCTACACTTATGTTTTTTGTCCCAAAACTCAACACTTCACCTACTCTATAATTCAGTGTCTTCATCAAGTCAACACAACCGTCCTTCGGGGCCTTTGTTTTATTTTACTGAAAGTATCATGAAATTATAGACTGTGTGATTTGTTACATTTTGTAATAGCACATAGAGCTACAGATTTCATTTAATCATTAATCAATTCAGCAGTAACTGATAACATAAGAACTTGATTAGCTTAGGTATACTTCACCCATGACTTTCATCGTAACAATGAAGTTTCGAGTTGCCCATTTTTGCACAAGTGCAAAAAATTTCAATAGGAAGACCTTGTGCAAGCCTCCATGTGTCCTCCTGGTGCTACTCCAAGGCCATACCAAAAAGAAGATCCTCAAATGAGCGTCGTGCCTCGACGTGGAAAAATCTTTAACTTGAGGTGATTCATAAATTTTTTCTAAGTATCCAGCCAAGCCAGGTCCAACCAAAAGGTGCCATGTCCCCCATCAATGCAAGGATGTAAATTTGACCAAGAGAAACACCCATCAAATTGTAAAATGAAGAAAAAAGACCATTTGAGCCCGAAAATGAAAATTTCTCCTAGGATAGAAAATTTAGAAATGTTACAAGGCTCAAATATGTTTCTCAGAGATATGTCCATTCATTTTCTACAAGTATTTTGGGTGGAAATGAAAAGGAAGACAAATACCAACCATGGAGAATGGAAAATATTGGAGAACCCAAGTTTTTTGACAAATAGAGAACGGGAGACCCAAATTATAGACCTTTTCCAGAGGAACAAAGAAACAAGGAGAAAACCATGGACCCATAAATGTTCTATGACTCAAGAAGAGATTAAAAATGGTAGAAAATATTAACCAAGCACAACACGAGGAAAATGAAAGTGACAAAGGCCACAAATCGATAGATTTTCAAAGGTAAACTGGGGTGAGACTATTTTAAGCACCAACATCAGCTCCGAATCAGGGATGGGCACTCCCTATGAGTGCCACAAGAAAAAAGGTAGACTAAGTTCTAAAAATATCCATTGGGCAATGGATTTAGCTTGTAGAGTAGAGAAACAGATCCATATCTAAAAATGAAATAAATAAACCAGCAAAAACAGGTCACCGAGGACCAGAACAAAAGAAAACACAAGAGACAAGAGACAAACAACAAACTATAAAATGTACACAAGATTTTTTCCTTGATTTTAGGGGAATCAATCCAAGAAATGCTTCAAATTTCTGTCATTAATAGGAAATTTGAGTAGTTCACCATCTAAATCCTTGAGGAAGAAGGTATACTCACCATTCCTGATATCAATGGAGTAAGGGCCCATCCATACTGAGTCAAACTTGCCATGCTTTCCCTTATCCTGATGTCTGTTGTCCCATAGCAGCATAAGATCTCTAACATTGAAGGCCCTAGGAGTGACCTTCTTGTCAAATAACTTCTTCATCCTTGCTCTAAACTTTACATGCCTCTGGTAGGATGCCCTCCTCTCTTCATCAAGCTCAATAATTTGGTTAATGCGAGCATCATAAGGACCTACCTCTTGATTTTCCAGCTGTTACATAAACTGATATGAAGATAGTTGCATATGAAGAGGAAGTAGGGATGGAGTCCCATATACCAACTCAAATCAACTCTTTCCAGTGACCCTCTTGACAATGATCCTATCTACCCAAACAACAAACTTAAACTATTCACCCCACTTTCTCTTGTTCTGTTGTAATGTTCTTCTGATGAACTTTAGCAGATTTTTATTACTGGACTCAACTTTTCCATTTCCTTGGGGGTTGTAATTGGAGGCATATGTCAAGATGATCCCATACTCCTTGCACATTTCCACCAAAGGTTTATCTCTAAAGCTCATTGCATTATTAGCTACAATCTTAACTGGCACCCCCAAACCTGCAGATGATATGGTTCAAGTAGCAAAAAATCCATGACCAACTTGGTGTGTTGCCTCTTCTTAGTGGGGATTGCATCTAAACCCATTTAGTAAAATATTAAGTTGCTACAAAAATCCATTTGTGGCCAGCACTTGAAGGGTCTAAAATCTCACCAATTAAATCCATTCCCAATTGCTTTGGTTATATAGGATGCAAAGGGAGGGAGCCTAAATCTTTTAGTCTTCCAGAGAAGTGCTGACAACTTTCACATCTTCTAGCCAAAAAGGTTGTATCCTTAAAGAGAGTTGGCCACCAATAACAAGCCCTTATGATGTTGTGTGTTATGACTCTTGCAGTAAAAGTTCCCCCCCACAAACTCCTCCAGGGAGATCAGACAATTATCTTTGGGGCTTCTTCTTCAGTAATGCACCCTAAGATGACTCCCTCTAGGTTCTTCCAAGCCAACCCAAAATCAGTGATGACACATTTTTGGGAAGACCGACTTAAGGGCTCATCTTCTGGTTCTTACTTAAGTGCTCAAGGTAGTTATAGAGTGTTTGAGATAAAAAATTATATGCTTATATACCACTCATAATTCATCAACCTTTCAAATACACCAGCTCTTTCTTATTCTACCTCATTTACCTCAATAGTTTGCAAGTTTCTCTTAGCCATAAGCTTAGCCAAGCCCCAAATCTCTCACCAACTTCATGGTTTGGATATCCATATCGTATTCTTGAAAATTTATTCACCCACCTACATCTTTTTCTTAAGATACTTCCATCTCTCACAAAATGTCCCTTTACCATGGTGTGGGGAACATAAGACAACCACTTTAGAACTTAGAATGTAAGGTATAAAAACCTTTGTTTCTTTTACCTAGGAAAATGCATGCTTTTCCATGATAGTGTAGCTTTGGCTCAGCCCCCCTGCAAGGCCTTACTGAAGAAGGAAATTGGTCTCTCAGCCCCTTAATCATCCTTCTACAGTCAAGAAAAAAGTAGTAGTGTTATCTGAAGCAAAGGATAGAATAGTTGGAAACGGATTCTTATAATCTAGAGCTTCTAGTACTAGTGCATACTCTAGTGCCTCTTTAATCCCATTGAAGGCATTAATGATGGCAGCCACCTCCCATTTCTGATGAACCTGGTATTTTTTTAGCATTAGAATTGAATGAAATGGTAAACCCAACAAAGTTTGATATGAACCTTCTAATGATTTTATCGATCCCAAAGAAGGACTGAATTCCTCTTCTTAGTCTCTTGGGATTTGAGACCTTGCTGATGTCCTCTACTCTTTATGGATCAATCATCACTCCTTCTTATGACACAATGTGACCAAGTAACCTTTGATTTCTGCACTCCCAAATTCCACTTATTTGGATTGAGTGAGATGCCATATTCTCTACATCTTATCAGCATATTCTCCAAGTGGCAGAACAAGGTGGTCATCTTCTCTTTCTAGAAAAGACAGTCACATCATCTTGATAAACTACAATAAAATTCATTGATGTAACCAGCAAAAGCAACATCTATTGCTCTTTGAAAACTGGCTCCAACATTCATCAGGCGAAAGGTCATCCTAACATAGACATAGGTACCCCAAGGAGCAGTGAAGGTTGTCTTGATCCTTTCTAATTCCTTCACCAAAAGCTTGGTTATAATGAGAGAAACCATCCAAGGTAGAGAGAAACAAATCAGACACTAGTCACTAACTGTAGTATGTTATCCATATTTGGTAAATGATAGTTATCCTTCATTGATGCTCTATTTAGATTCCTGAAATCCACACATAGTCTTGATGTCACCCATTTTTCTTTCTGACTAGTATTAGGTTTGTAACCCAAGAAGAATACCTTATGGGCTGGCTAATCCCTCCATCTCTTAGCTTCTTTCAGTTCTTCTTGCATTTTGAAGAGATAAGAGTGGATTGATGGGCGTCTGTTTCTACCTGAAGGGCTTTGCATTAGATTCCAAGGTGATCTCATGATGAAACAAATTCTCTGTATATGCTTTTAATTTAGAATAGGTCCAAGCCCATGCAATCTTGGTATTTTTTCAACAACTGGATGTATGAATTCTTCTCCTCCTTGCTGAGATTTCTTCCTAACTAAATCTTCCTTGGATTCTCCTCTGTGCCAAGGTTATGATCCTCAATATCCCTTGAGGCTGTCCATGCATCTATTAATAATGTGATCAACATTATCAAAATTGGACTCAAGAGCAACCAGCCCTCTAGGAATGGTATTATTCTTTAGTTGGATGATGCCCCTTCGCCAAACAAGATTTATGTTTCCTTCTATTGTTGATACCATTGGCTCCCAATCAATACTTTGATAATCAAAATTCTCCCTTGTCTTTGTAGAGAATCTTCTGATATGAGCATCATCATGTCAAAAACCTGACCAATGTTTAATGTTGTCAGGAAGCAGAAGGTCTTGTCAATACCTCAACCTCATATTCACAATATGGGGACATTCTACAATTGTCAAACCGAGATCCCCAACACTGCAAGCTTGTCTTCCAAATGATTTAATTTTATATCTTGATGCCACAATGTTGAATGAATCAAACATCTCGATAAAATCCCAAATTGCATGCTCGTGTTGTTTCATTCGTTGATTATTTGTGGCATACAGTTTTTTGACTTGTTTTACCATCAATTATGAGTCTCCTTTGACAATTATTTCCTTGACACCATATTTCCAAGCAATTCTTAAACCCAACAACAGTGCCTCATACTCAACAATGTTGTTGGTGCATTCAAAGTTGATTTTGAATGAAAAAAATAAGTTTTTCCTGACTAGGAGAAAGAAAAACAGCACCAACACCATTCCCAAACCTGGAGCAAGCTCCATCAAACAAATAGAGTGTAGGGGATATCCCAATTCTTGTTCAAGGCATCTGCATTCCTCAATCCTTGTGCTCCTTTCCATCAGCAAATACCTACAAATTTTTCATACATCAACACTTGTGTACAATACCTCATAGGATGCATTGTTGGGATCGTCAATGATGATGCAACATCTTCTTTTCTCACATATAACATGATAAGGACTACCCTCTAATTATAATGGGTAGCATAGGAAATATCCATTTGGGACACTCCCACAAACACTTGCAGCCCATTTTCTATGATAGTAGCATGCCCCACTTGGTTGGGAAGTCAACAATGGACAACGTATCAAGTTTTAAGTTTTTACCTTGGTAAGTTGCAAGCTGTACACCACCAAACCCTTCAACACACTCTACCACTACTGACACTTCTATCGAGTCCATGGTAGTTGCACTTCCCATATGTTGTTTTCACTTTGATGTTTATCTCATTCATGAACTTCCAAAGGCATGACATTGCATGATGCCCATGAGTCAAACATGTAGTTATGCAACAAGTTTGTCTTTAATGATCAAAAATGGTGAAGAATGGATCCAAATTCATCTGAAATTCCACTAAGGATGTTCCCAAATAGACCTCATGTGGTTAACCTAGTTCCTCCAGATGCTGGTGGTGTTTCTAATTTTTGAATGATTGGAGGAGTTTCCACAATGTTTATGTTTCTTCCTAGGACATTCTTCTCTTCTGTTTAACCCCAAGTATTCAAATGCTCTCTTTTTGTGCTTAGGAATCCTAAGACAACTTAACAATTGGAACAAATACTTTGATTTGACTTAAAACTTGGGCAATGTCAAATGAGATATTCCTTGGCAAGGTATTATTAGTAAGGAAATCCCACACACTCATTAGATGTTACAAACGATTTTTTGACAACTAGGGCATGAGGAGGGGTATACGATTTTTTGTTTGGGATTGTAGGGCTATTCATAGCAGGTGCCATCTTTCCTAGGAGCCTCTTTAGGAATGTTTTAAAGTAAGGGAGATTTTTGTCTTAGATTGAGGCACCTATCCCTTTGACAACCTTACTTCTTGTGATATATTCCTTCTCTTGAGCGATAAGAACATTCATCAGTAACTGTCTATCTTCCTCAGATGAGATTCCTCCATCATACTTATTTATCATTAAAGCCCTTAAATATTCAAAGTCATTATTAGGAAATTCAAAATCTTGTACATTATCTACTTCTAAAGTGTGAGAGGGAGGAAGAATAGGTACCATATGAATGCAATCCCAAAAAGTGACAGCAGTCCGGGCACTTATCACCTTAGTTGAAGTTGCCCCTTATTGTACGAGCTTGTGGAATAACCCATCATGCATATATCATCATCATTGTTATCATCATGCTTCTTCTTCTTCTTGTTGATCTTCCTCACAAGGAGAATGAGGCATGAAACATTTGTCACACACCAATCAATGACATCTATCTCCTACACTACAACAAAAACTATGGAAGCCAAAGGATCAGGCATACCATTCTGTTATCCCCTGGCTTAAGACTGTCCTATTTACAAAATCCAACAAGTCCCTTGCCTCTGTCATCAGATATTTGGTGATTTGTGAGCCTTTCTTTGCCTTGTCTTCTTGTGTTGACCTTATGAGCTCTGCCCAATTCCCTTCTCATCCTAGAGATAGCTTGTAGGAAATCTCTTTGACAGCCCTTGTCAAAGTCTTCACAACTTCTTTCCAAATTTGTAGGCTTTCTTGTTTGTAGGATTTTCCTCAGTTAACTAGCTTTAGACCCTCCCTTTTTGGAGGCTTTCCAATTTCCTTGATATTGTTCTCTATTTGCAAAGCCATGGTGATGGCCTGCCTCAAATTAGTGTGAGGTTTTTGTTCTCTTAAATAAATATGTATCCTTTTTATCAAATGCATCAGTATATTTGATCAAACATGACTCATCGTAGAGGCCTTATCCTAATAGGCAATCTCCTTAAGGTATTATTGAACCTTATGTTGAAATCATGTACTGACTCATTAGGATTATTTTTAATGAACTTTCAAATTTTGTGAAAAGAAACCTAGGGTCAGTTCTATTGCCATACTGCAATCTAAATGAATTACTCATCTCAATCCAAGAATTGATAGAGTTATATGGCAATGCTTTATACCAGTCCCTGGCATGTTCTTCCAACGTATGAATAAAAATCTTGATATATACATCTTCATGTTCAATCTCAAAATCTTCCATCATATTGATAAAAATATTTAGATGTTGATCACCAGTAATAGCAATGTTTCACTTGCAACTTTGGCATTATGTTCCTTACATTTTGTGGTGTTGCATTTGGATATCCAACCCATTCCCACAAAAATTTTCATGATCCTAAGGTGTTTACAACAAAAGGGGGTATAGGTGTAGGGCTGGGGCCATGTTGATTTGATAAGGTGACCCTGGAGGGGTGAAAAACTGATAAGGGGCTGAAGGTCCTTGGAACACAAGAGTATAATTTTCAAAATGGAGTATCCCCCAAAGGCCTTGCTATCTTGGAAATCTCTATCAACCTTAGAAAAGATAGGTGCAGAGTGCGAAGCAAACCTTTCAAAATCAAATGAAAGCCCCTCTCCAACTAGAGAATTAAATTCCACAAAGAGGATACCTAATTCATAGCCACTTGAACGGCAGTCTTCAATAATAGGCCGATCACATTCATCAATGGAGATCCCTCTCCTTATCTACTGATCTCCCAATAGCTCTCCAGGATTTTCTTCCTTCTGAATTTTCTTTCCCTAGCTCTAGAAACAATGTCCTAGTAGGATCCCTAGCAAAGAAAGATCTTCTTCTTTCCAGATTCGAAAATATTAGTAACAAATCTAAATTTTTCAAAGTTTTAAGACACTGGTACTCATTAAGATATCAGATCAATAAGGAGTCGACCACTATGGATTTCCACCTTAGTTGTGAAAATGCACTCAAGTATCATCTGTTAAATGTCTATTAAAATGCTAGAAACTTGTAAATGGAAAGATTCTAATACCTTTCTTTACCTAGATTTATCAAATGAAAGCTAGTATCAGTAGGTGTGAAGACCTGAAAGAATTGCACACAACACTTGGAGCCATCCAAGAAGTGTTTTACCAGGGCCTTAAATGTGAATTGTGATCCACTAGTTCCCCGACAATGGAACCACTTATGTGTTGGTATCCAAATTGATTCTCCCTCAAATTCTGAATTAACATCACTAGTCTGATAGGAAGCTTAGGGATGAATTTGATCATGGATGAGTCATTTCGTAGCTAGGAGATGAGATTTTACTAGCCCTTTTTCACTCAAATGTGGAGAAATGGATAACACCCTCAAAAAGGATTTGATATATCCTCACCAGTTTAGGTTGTACCTTTCAACCAAGGTAAGAGAACCTATTTTGTAACATCTGTTTATTGAAGAACAATGATAAATTCTTTCTTTTGCATAAATTTTATAGAGGATGACCTTGGGGAAAATATGATTAACAAACTAGATCTGACTCTCACGAGTTGTCACTATCTCAAATCATGGAGATATTTTCACAACAAGGAAAAGGTTACTAAAGACATTTGAGACCCTGATAGCTTTTGTATGTTTTTGGTAATAAAGATTATGCATTTGTGCACACACGGGACAAACAGGGGTAGTACATGAAGGATTGGTTGTTTTTGAATGAAATTTTTTGTGGGAGGTGGGGTAGGGTGAACTTGATTCACCAGACCCCTTGAGGAATCCTAAAAAAATAGAAGGTTAAACCAATAGAATTCCACAAAATAGCTAAAATGTTTCTTTAACTAGAATATGTGTTTCAATGGAGGCCCAGATCAAAAAAATTTCACACAATCTTTGAGATTCTATGACATGAAGCATTGATTTAGAAAATCCAACAAACCATAAATATCTAAGCCAAATCATGCCTAAGGTACACCTAGAGGCTTATAGACAATCTTTGTTAACATATGAAAAAAAAGTTATTTAAAATCGTTTATTCCAATCCCAAATGAGATCTATTTTATGAGAAATAAAATTACAAATGCCACTAGACTATCACAAAGATTGAGGCACTGTGTGATTGAATGATATTTTAATACAAAATATTGCAACAGAAACAAGAAAAACTAATAGCATACATTTAGAAATAAAACAAACACATTTTTCTCAAGACGACACTAAAAAACTCAAATTTGATTAATTCTATTAGTAGGGGAATGTTTCTAGAAAAATCTGTAGAGCTCTTGTAAATGGTTGTACACTTGCATAACCACCTTAACACAATAAAACTTAATACATAAAAGAGATATACAATAGTTTCTCAAATGGCTTCTCAGAAATGATGAGCTTTTTCATGGCTTTTTCTATTAGAAAAAATCAATTCTGACCCCTAACACTGCAACCCTTTTGCACTGAAAAATTTGTGCCATTTATAGCATTTAGTAATAGGGATCCCTTTTCCTCCTAAAAGAATTTCTAGACCTTTAATGCTACCAATGCTCGCCATGATCCTGATCATGATTCTCAGAATCAAATCTGCAATAAAGTCACCAGGTGCTCGAGGGGGGAAGATCTCATTGAATATCTCCCACATTCAACTCCTTCCCCTATGGTAGATCACTCTTTCTTCCATTTTCCAACCACTTCCATCCCCTAATCTATCAAATCCATGGCTCTTTACGTGCTTGGGAGAAGAAAAATAGAAAATATGATCGAACACGAAAGTCAGACCATTTTAATGGTGAAAGATGTCTTCCAGATCTTTCCACACCCAAAATTAGATATCAACATATAACTCCTCTTTTTGCTTGGCGTGTAGGAAACACGAAGAAATCATGAAGAGTCACACTTCCAGGTGTGTTGTCAGTAAAATGGAGGGAAAAATAAGACTCAGAGTCTTAGCTACCGTTGATCTTTACTTTGAATTTGGGTCGTCCACGTGGAAGATTCAAACTTTTAAAAACAGACCTGGGGGCTTCCTTAAATTACTTTTTACAAATTTTTGGAAAAATGGAAAAAATTTCACATTTTGTCTCCACACCTCTGCCCTCAGGAAATGAGCCTAACACATGTCCAAATGTTCTTTGAGCAGAACTGTGACTTCGAGGCCAAATTTTTACATTTGACCTCTTTTCTCCCATAAAGGATTTTTTTTCCAAATTTTCTCTAAGCAGCTCCATCACCTCCGCCGTTAACTAGGGTAAAATAGTGACTATTTCTCTCATCAGGCTCCGTGGGTCATTTTGATATTTTAATCTCTGAAGAGGTAAACCAATTTTTTTCCAAAGTTTCCTCCAATGAGTCTGCACTCCTCACACTCTTTGACTGGAGAAAGATTTCACACTGCCACATGTCGAGTCATGTGCGCCACTTTGATGTTTTTAGTCATTTGCATGCCAAGGGCGAAAAATCCAAATTGATACCTTGAATGAGTCGCGAGATCCCTGCCACATGTACTTGTTCCGGAAACCGCCACATGTCACCATGAGTGCACCTTGAGATGCTCCATAAGAATTTGATACCATGTGTCATACTCTGAGTGCAGGCTCATCCATGTAAGTCCTGGCCCAGAAAATTTTTCTGAATCCAATTGTAAGCTCAGTGAGCAGAGGCCTGCCACATGTCATGCTCTAAGGCAGCTTCCTTTGGCCGTTGAAACTCTAAGGGTCGGTTCTGAAACGTGCAGCGGAAGCCTCCACATGTCTCCATGGCGCAACTTCTTTAAGATGGTTCCCAAAGTGTCAGTCCCCTAACATGAATGCGAGCTTACTCATCGTGTCCCATACCTCCACAAAACCATGTACCAACTGCATAAAATTTGTCTAAGTCTAGGCCAAGCAACAAATGGAAGGCCTCCACGTGTCCTCCCAGTGCTGACTCCACAGGCCAAACCAAAAAGTATATCTTCAAATCAAGCGTCGTGCCTCCACATGGACACATCTTTAAGTTGAGGCGATTCATAGATTTTTTTGAAGTACCTAGCTGAGCCGCTGTCTAACCAAAAGGTACCATGTCCCCTGTTGTTGCAAGGACATAAATTTGATTATAGTAGAAATATATGTCAAATCGTAAAATAGTAGAAAAACAATCATTCAAAGCTCCAAAAAATGAAAATTTCTCCAAGGACAGAGAATTTAGAAATGTTACAAGGTTCAAATGTGTTTTCTCATAGATACATCCATATATTTATTCTTCAATTATTTAGGGCAGAAATGAAAAGGAAGACAAAATCTCTAACCGTGGAGAACATAAAACATGGGAGAACCCAAGTTTTTTTGATGAAGGCAGAGAACAGGGGACCCAAATTATAGACATTTTCCAGAGGAACAAAGAAATAAGGAGCAAACCATGAACCCATAAGTGATCTATGACCCAGGAACATATTAAAAATGGCAACAAAAGATTAGCTAGGCACAAACACAGGGAAAAATAAAGTGAAAGAGGCCGACAAATCAATAGATTTTCGAAAGACAAATTGGGGAGAGACTCTTTTGAGCATCAAAAGAACCCTCAAAGTAATATCACGTGCAGAGTAAAATCATTACCCCTTCCACGTATTGATGATTGTTCAAGATTAGAGATTGAAGGGATGCCAGAAATGTAAACTAAACACAAGGGTTTTCGAATTCTTAATTCTTTTGAGCCAATACATCAGCTAAGGATAAATAAGTTAAAGAGTATATATTCATAGAGACTCACCTTCCGTATGAGATAGTGGCCACTAATGATTTCATAGTAGTGTCTTTCATTGTGATGACGAATTGCCCCCACAAATATTTCATCAGTTTTGAATGCATACTTGGGTATTCCCAGAAGGATTGTTGGCTATCACCAAAAGATGCTAAGAATTTCAAATTGATGAAACTATACATTTACTCATGTACTACATGAGGAGCATGGAGGAGTCTACCTAATGGCAGAGAAGGTTCAACAGTTTCTTCATGAGACAATCTACAAACATTATAGAAAATTGAAGAAGTCGAAACATTCTTTCATGGTAGTAGAGGTGTAGTACTTCAGGTGTCCATCCCATCATTTTTGGGGAAGGTATCATCATCAAATCCTTCCAAGATTCTAAGCTATTATGGATTGGCCCACACCAGACTGAGTGTGACCAAAGTTAGTGTAGTCAACATGGGGTTGGAGGATACATACGATGGAGCTATTTATTCAACCCTAAATTTAACTAGGGTTACTCGATGCCACCAAAAAAGTAAGGGTCAAGTCATTGTTAGAGGGGGCCAAACACCCAAATAATTGTGTAATTATTTTCTCCGATGGATATGAGCAGGCCCTTAAGTATGATGCTTAAGGGATACCTTACATTTATGACAACATTATGATTCTTGCAGGTAATCCAGTTTCAAAAGGGGAGAGTTCTTTGTTTGTACGAGCGCTAAATCCTTAGCCACACATTAGGTGGGGTATTGACATGTAGGATGGCCATGTGGTTAAGGTATTGAGTCTCCGTAAATTCAAAGACAAATGAGCCTCAATCTAGTCTGATCTCATGACCTAAGGAGCTATGCAGTAAGTTGTGCATATTCTTATTTGCATAAAGATGGTCCCCACAGTGGGAATTTTGAAAGTTTAAAGGAGATTTATTTACTTAGGACATACCATTTGAGCTTACATCACCTCTTCATGACAAACCCAATTTCAATGATCAAAGCCTACAAGTGGTGTTGGATGGCTTTTCTATGTAATTGTTGACATAGAGATAGAGCATGTGAAAGGGAAAGAGAATATTTTTGCTGATGCTATGAGCAGACATAGACATTTGGTTATGGCTATTTCGAGTGGGTGTAGATTTATAGAGATTCTATTTTTGCAGCAGGTTACCTCATGGATCAAGTGGAACTACTTTGTAGACATAGATTGCATGATATTAGAGTCTCAAGACTTACCCTTGAGGGGAAGGTTTGATTAGTTAGTATTAAATAGAGTCAAATGGACCTTCTCAAGCATAATAGTGAATTGGAGTCTATATACCTAAGGGTGTAGGTATGGAGACTATTAATGTATCTTTGGATTAGCATGATTCATTTTCATGCGCCTTATTCATCCCAGTAAATAAGGGGTGAAGGATAGGATGCACACCACCTGAGTGAATCCAACTTCAGTCCATTTTTTAGGATAGGTCTTCAAAGACTAATTGTATCTATAGTATTGTGTCGTAATTGTTTAGAGTTTCAGAGGGTGAAATTCAGGCACTGGAGTGATAAAACAATTCTAGCTAGCCTTCTTTACCCACATACTATTCCAGAAGTGGATAATGGGACACAATTTCCAATTATTGGATTTCATGTGTATGTTTTATTAATCCTTGTGAATGTCGAGATACCACTTATTAATGCCATCATGGTACACGATGGATAGATTGACGAATTTTTGTATCATATTAATCTCCAATGAAGTACCACCTATATAGCTAGTGTAGTAGTGAGAGTGTACCTTAATGAGATTGTTAGAAGTGTTTTCACGGGATATCTATGTAGAAGATCATTGGCTCCCGCACCTAGCAACTCATTCTTGTATCAAATGTACATGTTCTCAGTCAAACTACCATGTAGCAGGACCTCTGGTGTATCACCCAGTTTTTAATCAATTTCAAAATCAACTTCTACCCTCAATCCTTGAGAAAGATTGTATAGATGGAATGGGTAAATCAGATTTTAGAGGGACATGCCTTCAGATGCATGTCATGAGATCATCAGTCTAAAGTGGGAGGTAGTACCCTTTTACCTTTGGTGGATTCCATTATATCTACGAACAGATAGATTTCATAGTTCTATAAGCTTAGAACACCTGACAACCATCTCTCTAGTTGGGATAAACTTTTGAGGAAATAACAGCTATCTATTGGCCCAGATTGCTAACATTAGATCATGGAACAATAGGTTGTAGGAGGCGCATGTACATTTGGATATATGTACATATATATGCAGATCAGTTGGAGATTACATACACATATGTATATGAGGTGGGAATGAAGGTGTTTCTTCATGTCATACCTCATAAGAGTCATTAATAATTTATTATTAAAGAAAAGGCTCTAAGTTTCCTCCTAGATTTATGTGGGTAAAAATTAGAGATCCTAGAGTGGATCGGTCCCTTAGCTTATCGTCTAACCAATTGCACACCAGCTTGTCTTGCCTGCATGATGTGCATTTCATGTATTTCTGTTCTTAGAAGATATATCCTACAGATCCATCTCATGTGATTATATTAGACCACATTATAGGCGCAAGAACATGGGAAGATGATGGTGGATCCCATGCGTATATTCTAAAATGCCAGGACCCTGGGCCTCTCAATGCTCGAGAGATTGATCATGTATCAAGTTCTAGTTGGGATAAGTACGATGATACTATTGTTACATAGGAAGGATGCTACAATCGTTATGGAGTTTAGTTTCCACACCTATTTCAAGTGACTTCTAGGAGGAATTCAAGTCTAAGGGTAGGGGGATGTAGTGGCCACATCCTCTTTTGACACTTTTTTACTATGTTTATTTTTATTACTATTGACTATAGACATGGATGTTATTGTATCATTTTGGTTTACTAATGATGTTAGGATGATTGAGAGATACTTGGACTATGGTTGGATTTTGATTTATAGTAGTATGTGTGTGGATTATTAGAGATATGTTATGTTGATGATGATGGATTGTCAACATCAGTTATATATTCTGACATTCATGGTTTTCATCATATTGAATAGGCCTTAACAGTTGAACTAATCTTGTGATCCTATTGATATTGATGAGATGTAGAATTGAGATGTTGTTAGAAATTGAAGATACTAATGTTACTTGTCTAGATGATAATTTAATTTAATTTATATGTGGATGATTGTTGATTTATATTGTATATTTTATCTTGGATGTTTTGATGCGGCCACGAGGCTGAAGGAGGTATTGTATGTTTTGTAGGTAAAACATAACACAACCAATGGGGGATTGGAGACCAACCACATCGGAATACTAGATGGATTCAACAAGGGTCACCATGGAAACTTTTGTAGCATTATTTGTGTCTTTTTTATTATTAGGAGGTCCCCATTGAGGGGAATTACCTCCAATTATGACCAAGGGGTTTGTGTGTTTTTATTTTATTTTGTTTCCTTTATTTAATTTTAGTATGTGATTTTATAGTGATGTATTTTCCCTTCTTATTAATTAATTAATTTGTGTCTAGATTAGTAAATTAATCATGTTGCTAAACTAATCATGGATGGGACAAAAGAATTCATTTATTATATTAGATGGCTCTTTGGTTTATGTGTTTTAAGTTGAGTGCTTGAGATCTTGAGTGTTGTACACTCCACCTCTCCTTAAAAATTCGGATTTGGCCTTAAGGGCCAATTTTGGAGGCTTGTGGGACAAGTTAAACTTGTCCCACACCTCTTAAATTACTATAACAACCCTACCTATGGGTTGAATGGTCAAAAATATACCACATTATTTTTTTACGAAGAAAAATTGTATGTTTTTATTACACTTTCTTACACGTAATTGTTTATTAGTTTTTAAGGGTATGGGTTTGAAATGGTGTGTGTAAGAGGTTGTCATACCTCTCAACCACCCATTTAATTTCCTTGGAGTATGGGTTTGACTTGAGTGATGTGGAGTGGAGAAGAAAGGATGTGGCATCCTACTTGGAGCCACATCATCTTCCTCCTCCTTTTCTATTTATTGAAAATTTTGAGAGAAATTTGGGGTTACTTGCTTAGTTTTGGAGCTCTCTTTTTGGATGCTTGCTTGTGGGATTTTGAAGAGTGCTTGGAGAATTTCTTGTGTTGAAATTTTCGGACTAGATTTCAAAGAGGAGATTTACCATGGAAAGGTAGGATCTTTCTCTTTTATTTTTCTCCTTGTTTCTTGCATGTTATGTGATTGTGTGAAATTGTGTTCTTGTTTGAAGTGTTGGGTATTATGTTGACCTTAGGTTGTGTTGAGATTTGGATATGGGGATGAAATATGTTGGGAGGCATAAGATATTCTTGTTGGGTTTAGGAGGGAGTGGGTTTTGGATGCCCCACCTTATTTTATTCTATTATGTTATGTATTGTGGGTTAGAAAGAGGGACATAAGAGTGAGGGAGCCATAAGAGACATGGTTTTGTTGTGAGGGAGGCATAAGAGACTTGGGATTGAATGTGTGTTGGAGGGATTTATAGGTGGGCATCCAAACCCTTGGGAGGCACAACGGCAGCCCCATTTTTCCTATCTCTTGGATTTTATTTTGAAAAGCCTTTGTTTGGGAATTCTTTGTGGTTAAAAATAAGTGTTTTGTGGTTATTTTTCTTATGTGATTGGTTGTTTGAAAGTGAATGTTGAAGCATTGTTTTAGTTTCCATGTGTTGAAACATCCCTTATTGCCTTGTGGTTGGGGCTCGGGGGCCAATGAGAAGAATTTCTTCTTCTTCTCATTGAAATTTTAGCTGGGTGGAGAGTGTTTCCTCTCCCCCATTTTTGGTTGTTGTTGTTAAGTGAGGAGAAGATGCAACTTGGTTGAAGATTTGATTTTTGGAGCTATATTTGAAGCCAAATTGTATCTCATTTTAGCTTTTCCTTCTTGTAAAAATTTCCCTCTTTAAGTGGAAGCTATTGTATTAATCGTTTTGAAGAGAAAAATTGTATTGATTATTGGATATCAATGTTGTAATGTATGTTGGAAATGAAAGGCACTTTTAGTGAAGCATAGTTGATGCGATAAAAATGTTATTGGAAAATTCAAAGATTGTTCTCTTTTAGTGGAATGGTAACCTTCCTTAAATGTGTTGCTCTTTTTCTAAATAAATTATTGAAAATATTGTTGAAACTCTCTTGTGGAATGTTGGAAAATTACATGAAGAAATAGTTATTGTTGTTGTGTTCCATGAAATGTATAAAGTGGTGAAAAAAGTTATATTTGTTCATTCTCTTATAGTGGTTGAAAGAAATTCTCAACTTTATTCAAACAAATGGAAAGAACTCATATTTTCTTGTTTTTCACTTGGTTAACAAAAATAGAGTAATTTTATAACACTAGTAGAGAAAATAAATTATCTTCAATTAAAAACTTAGACCTTAACCTTACTAGAGCATGGAAATTTACTATTAAGTCACTAAAAACTTATATATAAACTCAATGTAAATAAATATAATAACCAGTGAAATTGGGCTTGATTTTTTTAAACCTCTCATCAAACTAGATCTTTTGCATCCTATACCAATTACTATCCAATTTTAAAAGAAATCTCAAGTGCAAGATTAAGAAGTTAAAAATATCAATATCACCACTTCCTAATAATAGTATTTATATTATATATATATATATATAACTCTATTATATTTAATAAATCAAAATGAATATATAAATAAATATAAAAGAAATTACATTGAGCAAATATTAACTAACTATAATGAAAATCTTAAACAAAGAAATTGAAGTTTGAAATATATATATATATAACTCTATTATATTTAATAAATCAAAATGAATATATAAATAAATATAAAAGAAATTACATTGAGCAAATATTAACTAACTATAATGAAAATCTTAAACAAAGTAAATTGAAGTTTGAAATCCATAAAGGCTGCGACATGGGGAAGAATAAGGTAAGCGAATGGGGGAGGACCCTCCCCCCAACCCAAAACTATGATCTTTTAATATATTAAACCCCCCCGACCTTAATACTACAACCCAACCACAAATCTTTGTAAACTACGATAAAACCCGTATATTAATCTCTGCGCAGATCTCTTACTCTTGCAGATTGTGTAGTACTCATCCCATGACCGAACCCTCTTTCAATATATATATATATATATATATATATATATTATATTATATATAAAAGTAATAACATTGTTCTCTTTATTATTTTCCCCCTATATATATATATATATATATATATATATGTATGTATGTATGTATGTATGTATACATATACATATATAAAAGTGTGTGTGTATATACTCTCATACCCAAAATGAAAATATATATCAAACTTAACTAAATCACAAAAAATGGGACAAACCCATTTTTCTACATGAGAAAATAATATTGAAATGAAATAAATAAATACATTTAAAATGCTAAATGAGGGTAAAAAAAAAAGAAAATAATGGAGCTTGTATGCCTCCCTCCAAAAGCATAAGAGGGCCTCCAGTGGCTTCCCCATCCTCCTCCAACAATCTACAAAATCAAAAGAGAAATAATAAGCCAAAAGAAAGAGAGAAAGTAGTTTTACTTAAGCATACTTTAGGGTTACTTGTTTTTCTCTCATCTAAGGGCCCTAAATGAATCCATCCAAGCGATGAGATTTATCCCTACAAAAACTAGGTGGGGAGTGGGTGAGTGGAATTTCAATTTAGATTTAAATTTTTAAATTCCAAAATACATGGGTTGACTTTGTAAGGGGTCACTTTATTGGGTAGGGGTATGTTTCTTATTCTAAACCCATGTCAATTGGGGAATTTGTTAATTGTTTTAACCTTGTAGAAATAAATAACTTTAGTATTTATTTATATTGGCCCCTTTTACCCTTGAGATTTAAATGGGGGATATTTAACTATAGTGGAATTAATTTATTTATTAAAATAACACTTAGGGAGAAATTAACCATACTTGGTCTAATTAAGTTCGTTAAAGTATAATGTGAGTTTTAATATTTTTCTATAATGGGGAAACATTTTATTATTAAATATAAGTGACTTAGAAACATTAATGAGACAACTATTATTTCGAAGCCTTTTACGGGCACGCTTTTCAAAAAAAATATATTCCATAATTTTCTATCTTGTCCTAGGTTTTCTTTGGTTTCATGCAGGATAGATTTTTAGTGGGTGTTACACTTGGTATCAGATCCTGTGGGTTCAAATATTGGACCCTTGGGCACACAGGAAAAATGTGAGACACAAACATTAAACCTAACATGCAATATTAAACCTAGCACAATATTAAACCTAGAAAATAACTTTGTTCTGAAAATTGTATATTTTAGTAAACATAGAAAACTGAGAATAAAACCTAGAATAATGAACTAACTCTCACCTTGGTCTGTGTAGGAGGCATGAACTAGACGAGGGATCCTTACACATAGATATAGACCTACCACCTCCAGAGCAGGCCATAGCGTCCATTCTACCTCATATTTTACAGACGCTTCAGGATGTCAATGCCACTATACGCGGAGGGTCCTTAGGAGGACGATCAACCATACATGATAGGGAGCCATCTATTGAGGCTCGTGCATCTCCTCGACATAATGAGGAGCATAGTGTAGAGAAATTATGCATGTGGAGTAAGCTAGGAGAATTGAGTCACCATATAGGGGACTAGGGAGAAATGATTTCATGGACATAGGGATAGGTCTCGGAGACCTAGACCTAGAGAGGAGCATGCAAAGAGGCCTAGGGGTCGCCAGTCAACAGCTGCAGACCATATCAGGGAGATCCTGAAGCTACAAACATCTCACTATTCTTGAGATACATATGGGTTTCAGGAAGAGACCTGGTTGGTGAGCTTGAGCAGGTGTTTCAAGATCTCCCCTTGTACTAGCAACACATGAAAGATCATGTTGCAATTCATATTCTGAGGGATGGAGTAGGTGTCTGGTGGAGGAACGAGGAGTAGAATATACATATTGATTCATAGACTATTACCTAGGAGCTCTTTGAGGAGTGGTTTAGGAGAAGGTACTTATCTCAGAGATTCATTTAGCAGAGGATAGATGAGTTCCAAAATATATGTTAGGCATCTATGACTGTAGTTGAAGTATGAGAGTCGATTTTTGGAATCTACTCCAGTATGTCGACTATATGTAAGATGAGCATGTTCGGATTCACTTGTTCATGAGGGACCAAAATTTAGATTTGGGAGATACGGATGCGCATCCATTGTCCCGTAGACCTTAGCAAAGGCCGTTAAGAAGGCCTACATAGTAGAGGAGTCTTAGGGAAAGATACAACATGGCCAGGGACAGAGTGTCAAAGCCGCATCTAGCAGATGCAGGACAGTAGGTCGAGGGGATCAACTTGTCATCCTCTTGGTGGATAGGGTTCATCCATAGTCATCAATGAGGCCACCACATCATCCACCTCAGCAGTAGTAAGGAGCAATAGGCCCATCCACCTTTACAAACCTACCACAGAGATTTGACACAAAAAGTTGGACAAAGGATGGGTCCTCCTCCTAGGGGTCCCATTAGGAAATATGGTGCACCAAGAGCTCAATTAGCAGGAACTACCCAGTAGAGACCTCAGCAGTCAATAACCAGATCATCATGATCCATAACATAGACCTCTAGAGTACTCGAATGGAGTTACATCTCATTGGAGAGGACCAGGTAATTTTTATGGTTTTGGTGTTGTCAGACATCACTGGAGAGAGTTCCCACAGAACCCTAGTAACAAGGGTAAGAAATAGATTTCAGAGCCTATTGTTGGTGATATGGGGCGCAACCATCAAATCTATATAGTTGTTGAGAACTGCTAGGATAAGCACCAGATTACCATGCTAGAGAATACAGGTAACATTGGTCGTATTCTTACCTCCATTTTGTTTGATTTTGGTTCATACAATTATTTTATTGCACTATCTTTCGTATAGCATTGTACGCTATTGGTAGTTAGGCAAGGTCTTAGTTGGGACGCTGAGATGGCTTATGGAGCCAAAATTTCTGTAGAGTCCTTAGTTAAGGAGTGTGTAGTGGATTTGGTACCTCTTCACCACTACCTCGAATCTTCATAACCTTTCGTTGGGTTTGTATGGAGTAATCTTGGGCATGGATTCGTTTTCTACACATAGAGCTAGAGTAGATTATTACCATAATACTATATCATGTATAGATGATCTAGGAGTTGAGTAAGTGATAGCAGGGGTTAGGAGGCCCATTTCCATCCATACCATCTCCATTATGTATCTTAAGTGGTGTGTGCGATAGGGTTGCCAAATGTATTTTGTTATAGTTATTGACAGATCAAAGGATGAGTCTAGTGGGCCATATCTTAATGAGCATCACATCTTGAGAGAGTTTTCTGATGTATTTCTAGGGGAGCATATGGGGGGTACCACCCCCAAGTGAGATGGCTATTTCACATAGATTTGGTTCCAAGTGCATAGATCCTATCTCACAAGAAACTTATCAAATGACTACCCCTGATGCTCTGTCAAACTCAAGTTACTGACTTGAGGGCTTTCTAGAGAAATGTCTAATCTGTCCTAGTGTGTCCCCTTGGGGTGCACTGATGATTTTTTTAAAGAAGAAGAACATATCCCTATGGTTGTGTATTGATTATTTCCAACTAAACAAAGTAACGATTAAGAATCATTACCCCCTTCCGCGCATTGATGATTTATTTGATCTGATGAAGGGGTCCATAGTTTCCTCCAACATAGATCTTAGGTCAAGATATCATCAGTTGAGGATCACGAAGGAAGATATTCATAAGACCACCTTCCGTATGAGATATGGCCACTATGAGTTCACAGTAGTGCCTTTTGGTCTAGCGAATGCCCCAGCAGTGTTCATGAGCTTGATGAATGGGATGTTCAGGAAATTTTTGGATCGCTTTATGATCATTTTCATTGATGACATTCTGATTTACTCACATACACGTGAGGAGCATGAGTAACACCTTCACCAGGTTCTTTAGTGTCTTCATGAGTAGAATCTTTATGGGAACCTGGAGAAGTGTGTGTTCTTTCAGACAGAGGTGCAATATTTAGGCCACATCATCTCTATTGGGAAGGTATCACAGTCGATCTGTCCAAGATTAGAGATATTATGGATTGGCCATTAACCACTAGTGTGATTGACGTGTGTAGCTTCATGGGATTGGTAGGATATTATAGGATATTTGTACATGACTTCTCTCGGGCTGCGCACCCCATCACTTCCTTTTAGCGGAAAGGGAAGAAGTTTGTATGGTCAGATAGATGTGAGCAAAAATTCAGGACACTAAAGGAATGCCTCACGACAACACCTATTCTTGCAGTGCCAGATCCTCAGGGAAAGTTCTTCATTTGTACAAATGCTTCTTTGGTAGGACTTGGAGGTGTGTAGATGCAGGAGAGCAGAGTAGTTTCTTTTGAGTTTCGAAAACTCAAGGATTATGAGCTCAATTATTTGGCTCATGACCTTAAGCTTGCAGTAGATTTTCATGCCTCAGTGTAGTTGAGACACTTCCTTCTTGGTTGGAGATTTACACTCAGGATTGATCACTTAAGTATTCACCACCTCTTCGTGTAGCCCAATCTAAACACTCGTCAACGGCATTGGATGGAATTTCTCGGTGAGTACGACATGGAGATAGAGCATGTGAAGGGGAAGGAGAACATGTTTGGAGATTCCCTGAGTAGGTAGAGACATGTTATGGACACTTCAGTGGGTACATATTTGTGGAGTAGGATACTACAACACCTTCCTCACGACAGCTTCTACCTTGCAGCCAGAGAATAGATAGAGTCTCAGAGACCCCTTGAAGGGATATTTGATGGATTTTAATTAGAGGTAGATTATCTTCTCTAACACAGAGGTTGGATATACGTGCCTAGAGATGGAGGGTTGAGACAGGCCATTTTGATAGAGGCTCATCATGCACCTTATTCATCCCATCCCAAGGTGAAGAAGATGCAAACCACCTTGATATAGTTGTACCATTGGAGGGGACTTTAGAGAGACATGGCTTAGTTTGTGTAACGTTGTTTAGAGTATCAGAAGGTGAAGGCTGATCATCAGCTTCCAATTGGCCTTCTCTTTCCTCATGCTATATGAGAGTGGAAGTGGGAAACCATTTCCATGGACTTCATTATTGGGTTACCGACATCAAGATACCACCATGATGCCATCATGGTCATAGTGGATACATAGATGAAATTGGATCATTTTCCTCTAGTGAAGATTGCCTACACAGCTAGTGCAGTAGCATGGGTATATCTTGATGAGATTTTTAGATTGCACAGTATTCCACAGAAGATCATTTGGGACTATAATCCTTTGTACACTTCTCACTTCTGGACTACCACACATTATGCTCTTGGGAAAAACATAAATTTAAGCACAACCTATCACCCTGAGACAGATGGATAGACTGAGCGAGTGCATCAAATCTTGGAGGACATGCTTTAGATGTACTTCATGGATCATCAGTAAAGATGGAAGGAGTATTTGTACTTAGTGGAGTTTTCGTACAGTAATAGTTTTCATATTTTGATAGGCATGGCTCATTTTTAGGCATTATATGGTAGAGAGTGTAGGAAACCTTTGACTTAGGACAGGTTAGAGGACAACTTTCTCTTGGACTATCTTTACTATAGGACATGGAGTAATAGGTTGTTATAATCAGGCATAGATTATAGGAGGCTCAGTATATGTAGAAAAAGTATGCGGATCAGCATACGACAGATCATAATTTTTAAGTGGGCATCAAGGTGTTCCTTCATGTCAGATCACATAGGAGCCCTATCTGTTAAAGAAAATTTTCTAAGCTTTCTCCTAGGTTTATGGTTCCATTTTAGGTCTTAGAGCATATCATTCCTTTGGCCTATCATCTAGCTTTTCCACCCAGCTTTACTCACATCCACGATGTATTCCATGTTTATGTACTTAGGAGATATATTGCAGATCCTTCTCATGTGCTATATTAGACCTCATTGCAGGTACAAGATCAGGGGTAGGTGATGGTGGATCCCATCTGTATTCTAGAACGTAGGACCCTAGATCTTAGAGGCAGAGAGATTGACCAACTTCGAGTTCAGTGGGATAGGTATGGTGAGACTATTGCTATATGGGAGGATGTTACAACGCTACAAGTCCAATTTCCACACCTATTCTAGTGACTTCCAGGAGGAATTTGAGTCTAAGCAGAGGGGGATGTAGTGCCCACTTTCCTTTGACACCTATTACTTTTGATTTCGATATTGTTGGCTATACGTATGGATATTATTGTATCATTTTGACTTAGCATGATGTTAGATGATTGAGGTACTTGGACTATGGTTAGATTTTGATTTATAGTATTATGTGTGTGGATTATTACAGATATGTTATATTGATGATGATGGATTTTCAACATGGTTATATATTCTGACATTCATGTTTCTTTGTCATATTGAGTAGACCTTAGCAGTTGAACTAATCTTGTGGTCCTATTAATATTGATGAAATGTAAAATTGAAATGTTGTTAGAAACTGAAAATAGTAGCATTACTTGTCTAGATGATAATTTAATTTAATTTATATATGGATGATTGTTTATTTATATTGTATATTTTATCTTGGATATTTTGATGTGGCCATGACGCCGAAGGAGGTATTGTATGTTTTGTAGGTAAAACGTAACAGAACAACCAACAGGGGATTGGAGACCAACCACATCAGAATACCAGATGAATTCAACAAGGATCACCATGGAAACTTGTGTAGATTTTTTTGTGTCTTTTTTATTGTTAGGAGGTCCCCATGGGGGGAATTACCTCCAATTGTGACCAAGGGGTTTGTGTGTTCTTTTATTTTGTTTCCTTTATTTAATTTTAGTATGTGATTTTATAGTGATGTATTTTCCCTTCTATTTATTAATTAATTTGTGTCTAGATTAGTAAATTAATCATGTTGCTAAACTAATCATGGATGGGACAAAAGAATTCATTTATTAGATTAGATGGCTCTTTGGTTTATGTGTTTTAAGTTGAGTGCTTGAGATCTTGAGTGTTTTGCACTCCAAATCTCCTTAAAAATTCGGATTTGGCCTTAAGGGCCAATTTTGGAGGTTTGTGGGACAAGTTAAACTTATCTCACATCTCTTAAATTACTATACCAACCCTACCTATGGGTTGAGGGGTAAAAAAGACCCCATTATGTGTTTTAGGAAGACAAATTGTATGTTTTTATTGCACTTTCTTACATGAAATTATTTTTTAGTCCTTAAGGGTATGGGTTTGAAATTGTGTGTGTACGAGGTTTTTCATACCTCTCAACCACCCATTTAATTTCCTTGGAGTATGGGTTTGACTTGAGTGAGATGGAGTAAAGAAGAAATGATGTGGCATCCTACTTGGAGCCACATCATCTTTCTCCTCCTCTTTTCTATTTATTGAAATTTTTGAGAGGAATTTGGGGTTACTCACTTATTTTTGGAGCTCTCTTTTTGGATGCTTTCTTGTGGGAGTTTGAAGAGTGCTTGGAAAATTTCTTGTGTTGAAATTTTGGGACTAGATTTCAAAGAGGAGCTTTACCATGGCAAGGTAGGATCTTGCTCTTTTATTTTTCTCCTTGTTTCATACATGTTATATGATTGTGTGAAATTTTGTTCTTGTTTGAAGTTTTGGGTAGTATGTTGACCTTAGGTTGTGTTGATATTTTGATATGGGGATGAAATATGTTGAGACGCATAATATATTCTTTTCGGGTTTAGGAAGGAGTGGGTTTTTGATACCCCACCTTATTTTATTATATTATGTTATGTATTGTGGGAGGCATAAGAGTGAGGGAGGCATAAGAGACTTGGGATTGAATGTGTGTTGGAGGGATTTATAGGTGGGCATCTAAACCCTTGGGAAAAACAAGGGCACCCACATTTTTCCTATCTCTTTTTGGGTATATTAGAAGCCTTTGTTTAGGAATTCTTTTTGGTTAAAAATAAGTGTTTTGTGGTTATTTTTTTCTTATGTGATTGGTTGTTTGAAATTTAATGTTGAAGCATTGTTTTAGTTTCCATTTGTTGAAACATTTGTTATTGCATTTTGGTTGGGGTATGAGTGCCAATGGGAAGAATTGCTTCTTCTTCTCATTGAAATTTTGGTTGGGTGGAGAGTGTTTCCTCTCCTCCATTTTTGTTTTTTGTGGTCAAGTAAGGAGAAGATGGAGCTTGGTTGAGGATTGTGAATAGTTGTACAGATTTATTTGAAGCATGTAATGCATAATGCATTAAAACTTTTCCTTCTAGTAAATGAATCCCAATAAAAGAGAGACACAAATTGTATTACGTATGCTTCAAGCAGAAATATTGCTATTGATCCACCAGAAACAACCAAGTCCTTTTATGTCATGTGGAAGCCAAAGGATCTCTCTCACAGTGCCGCCAGTAATAGAATGTAGCCCTATACATAATGACCCTTTAAAGATATTAAGCCTGTTTTATCATTTTGGGGAAACATAGAGTAACCACCCTTAAGTATGATCCTGCTTATTCTATATAAGGATTATTGGTCCATATTGTTCACAATCGCTTGTGGAATGTTGGAAAATTACATGAAAAAATAGTGGCTTTCAGGCGCACTGACCATGAAACCCCTGCCAGAGCGTAGCGGCCCTAGGTACCCCCCGTCGTGGGGGCCACCCTCTTGGAACCCGCAAGGGGGGAAGAAGACCCCCTTGTCAACCCCTGTTGCTAAATCAAATGGCTCCACAGACCAATCAAAGATGGAGCTTGGTTGGATAGTTGATTAATAAAAATGGAGCTAATTCTTAATACTAGAAGACAAATTGTATTTCATTTTAGCCTTCATTCTTGTAGCATGGAAATTCCCACTATTCAGTGGACTAGATACTTCTATATAATATTTGTGAAGTACAATATAATAACCAGTGATTATGGGCTGGATTTTATTAAAGTTGTCATTAAAGTAGTTCTGTTGCATCCTATAGGGGAAAGAACAGATTTGTTTTTGTAAAGATAGATCTCAATTGTAATAGGATTAAAAAGTTATAAATATCAATATCACCATTTCATTCTAGATAGTATTTATATTCCCAAAAAAGTGTGTATTGATATTCATTAGAAAGATAGTAGTTCTCATTTTTAGAAGTTATATATATATATATGATATATACCTATATATATAAATATGGTATGTGAGACTTGGTTGAAATTTAATAGTTTGAAAAAGGATATAGAAATAGTTACTTTTATTGAAATTCCACTGAGCAGATATTAACTAAGGTTGTGAATGAAATTATTTTTGTCCATTCTCTTGATAGTAGTTGAAAGAAAGTTAAAATTTATTCGGCATAGATGGAAGAATAAGTTAAGGGGGATCCTCCTCCCAACCCAAAACTATGGTTAGTAAACATATAGTAATTCTTAACACCATAGTAGTGAAAACCCAAGTCTCACATCTCTGTTAACTACAGGCTTTAGCCTCCTTATTAATGTGTACGCAGATCTCTTACTCTTGCTAAGACTATTGTGAAATACTCATCTTAAAACCCATTACACTTTGATATACTAAAAGGTGAAATGTTGGCTGTGTGATGTATGTGTGTAATAACATTGTTCTCTTAATTATTTTATTTCAAGTTTTAACCCAATAAAACTTTAAAATATCTATTGATTATACACACATATATATGTATACAAGTGTACACACACACGCACACAGATATATATATATATATATATATATATATGATATATATATATACCTTGATAGTAGTTCTAAACATGAAAATAATATATCAAACTATTAGTTAATAAGGGATAAAATATGCGGAATAATCCCTTACAGATTATTTTAATATTAGAAAGGTATATGTAGATATATATTATCAGATATCAATATATATAATATATAGAAATATATAATTTTATATATATATATAGTATATAATATGGTTCACCCAATATGGGCTACATATACCAATAATCACTTAATCAGATAATAATACAGACTCCCCCTTTTTATTTTTTATATATTACCCAAATCCATATGGATCATATATTAAATATAACTCAAAATTTGTTTTCACAGCCGAATTCAAGGCTGCATCGGACTATATAGTGGGTTCATTAAATTCTTTGATATGGGAGTAAAAGGGTATGGGGGAGGGTCGGCGACCCCAACTGCCCACCCCAGTTTTGCTAATGGGATGGGGATGAAAACCTCGAGCAACCCTCCCCTAACCCCCGTAAACCTATGGTTACCATATTACTTGCCACCCATATGCAAAACAAAACCTATGCACTGTTGCTAATTTTACGGACCTGTACAATGTAATCCACAGTCAAAAGGGTTTACGCCTTTTTGTAAATCGTTATATATAACGATTTTACGAGATGCGCCCCTGAACCCCCATTACAAAAGGAAATACCGCCCCCAACCCCGGTGAGGATACATGAAAATTGTACAGTACTCTTAGTGTACAGTCTTCAACACTTTCACACATCAAAACAGACTCCACAACCTAACACAAACTTAACTAAATCACAAACTGGGATGAACCCATTTGCCTACTTGAGCAAATAATATTGAAATGAAATAAATAAATACATTTAAAAACCTAATGAGGGTATAAAAAATATGAAAATAATGGAGATTTTATGCCTCCCCAAAAGTTTAAGAGGACCTCCAATGGCTTCCCCATCCTCCTCAAATAACATGCAAAACAAAAGAGAAATAATAATCCTAAAGAAAGTGAGAAAGTAGTTTTCTTAAGCAAACTTTAGGGTTAGTTGTTTTTCCCTCATCTAAGGGCTATAAATGAATCCATCCAAGGGATGAGATTCATCCCTATAAAAATTAGGTGGGGAGTGGGTGAGTGTAATTTGAATTTAAATTTAAATTTTTAAATTCCAAAATACATGGGTTGATTTTTTAAGAGGTCACTTTATGGGGTAGGGGTAGGTTTCTTATTCTAACCCCATGTCAAATGGGGACCTTGTTAATTGTTTTAACCTTTTCAAATTAAATAACTTTAGTATTTATTTATATTGGCCCCTTTTACCCTTGAGATTTAAATGGGGGATATTTAACTATAGTTGAATTTATTTTTTTTCAAAATTACACTTAGGGAGAAATTAACCATGCTTGGTCTAATTAAGTTCATTAAAGTATAATGTGGTTTTTAAATTTTTTTATAATGCAGAATATTTTATTAATAAATATAACTAACTTAGAAATATTAATGGTATAACCGTATTTCGAAGCTTATTTATGGGAACATTTTTCAAAAAAACTTATTCCATAGTTTTCTAGCTTGTCCTATATTGTTTTTGAATTTCATGCAAGTGTAGTTTAGTGGGTGTTACACTTCACATCATAGTGCAGAGGATATGGATGATAAATCGCATTCGGAGTTAGTTAAACATGAGTCACCTCCTAGGGAGGTTAGTAATCGAGATATGATCCACAAAGACAGTTCTAGGAGACCTAGGTTGAAAGATAAGTAGGGGTAGAGGCTTAAAGGGAGATAGTTATCTGCAGCAGAACACATTAGAGAGATAATAAAGTTGTACCCGCATCATTTTACTGGAGACATTGATGGATTTCTGGCCATTGCGTGGTTGGTTATCTTGATTAGATACTTTACACTATGAACTTGTTCCAGAAACATTAAATATCATGCTATCATCCACCTTCTGAGAGATGGAGTTGGAGTATGGTGAAGGACAGAGGAGCAGAAGCTCCATGTAGATTCTAAGACAGTCACTTGGGAGCTCTTTTAGGAGAATTTGAGGAGAAGATATATTTCTAGGAGGCTCGTTCATCAACAGATTGATGAGTTCCACAATATGCAACAGGCCTCCCTAATGGTAGCAGAATATGAGGGATAGTTTCTTGTTATACTTCAGTATGTAGACTACATGCATGACAAGCAAGTTCTAGTTTACAAGTTTATTAGGGGCCTAAACTTGGACTTGGGTAGGGTGGTGTGTATTCATTTCCCATAGACATTATCAAATTCTATGGAGAAGGCCTATATTGCAGAGGAAACCAGCGAGAGACTTAACAGGCACGTGACAAAGTGAAGATTTGCATACAACAGATGCAGGACAATAGATTGAGGGGATCATATCCTCTACCCTGTGTGGGACACACTTCAGAAAAATCTTCTTTCTGGCCTCCTCCACCTCCTTAGCAACAACAAAAATAAACTCAACCACCCTTTTAGCCTCCATAGTTTCATGATGCTGAAAGAGGGCAGAGTATGGGACCTCGATCTAGGGGTCCCAATAGGACATAGGATCCACCTCGAGCATAGTCAAAAGGAGCACATCTATTTTAGAAACTACAAATATCTACGACATGTTCATCAAGTCCTTAAAAATGTACTATTGGGCGACCTAGAGGACTATCTACATAGTGGAGAAGACCAAGTACTTGTTATGGGTGCGGTGTGCACAAACATCATTGGAGAAAGTTCCCTATGAACCTTGTTAATTAGGGTAAGGAACATGTCTCAGAGCCTACTACTGGTACATGGTTAGGTGCAACAAGATATATGCAGCAGCCAAGAACCACTAGGAAGAGCACTAAGGCATGGTGACAGAGACCAAACGTAGCATTTATGGTATTTCTATCCCTACTTTATTTGACTCGGGCTCATTAGATTCTTTCATTTTTCCATCTTTAGGAGAGCGTTGTAGGCTAGTGTTAGTTAGGTAGGGACTTAGTTGGGACATCAAGATATCTTCTAGAGTCAGGATCTCATTTGAGTCCTTATTCAAGGAGTGTGTAGTGGACCTAGGACCCTTTACCACGACCTTGGATATTTTTGTTCTTCATTTGGGTTGTTAAGGAGTGATCTTAGGCATCGATTAGTTGTCTACGTATAGAGCTAGAGTTGATTGCTACATTAATATTATATCTTTTGTAGATGATTTGGGTGTGGATTCAATGATAGTTAGAGTGAGGAGACCCATCTCTATTCGCACTATCTTTGCTATACAGCTGAAGCAGTGTGCATGGCGGGGTTTTCAGTTGTACACTATTATAGTTAGAGATACGTCGAAGGATGGGGCTAGTGGACCTTCACTTGATGATCACTCCATTTTGAAGGAGTTTTTTGATGTTTTTCATAATGAGATTCCAGGGCTGCCTTCCCTTTTCACATTGATTTGGTTCTAGGAATGGAACCTATCTCGCACGATCCTTATAGGATGACCACACCTGAGCTATGTGAGATCAATTTTCAGCTAGAGGGCCTTCTCGAGAAATGATGAATCTATCCTAGTGTATTCCCTTGGGGTGCACTGGTGATTTTTGTGAATAAGAAGGATGAATCCTTGTAGTTGTTTGTGGACTATCGTCATCTTAACAAAGTAAAGATCAAGAATCGTTACCCCCTTGTATCAATGATTTATTTGATCAGATGAAGGGGGCCATAGTGTTTTCTAAGATTGATCTTAAGTTCAGATACCATTAGCTGAGTATCACAAAGGTATATGTCCATAAGTCATATTTTCCCACGAGATATGGCTGCTATGAGTTCAAAGTGGTGCCATTTGGTCTGACAAACGCCCCCGCACTCTTCATGAGTTTGATGAATGGGGTGTTCAGGAAATTTTTAGACCGTTTTGTGCTTTTGTTCCTTGATAACATATTCATCTATTTTCCTATACATGAGGATCATGAGGAGCACCTTTGTCAGGTTTTGCAGTGTCTTCGTGAGCTACAACTTTATGAGAACTTGGAGAAGTTTACATTCTGTAAGTCAGAGGTGTAGTATTTGGGTCACATCATTTATGGGGAAGGTATCATAGTCAATCCTTCCAATATTAGATTGATTATGGATTGTCCATCACCTACTACTGTGACTGAGGTCTGTAGTTTCATGGGGTTGGTAGGATGTTACAAGATATTTATTCAGAACTTCTCTCAAATTGTGCACCCCATGAATTTCCTTCGGCGGAAAGGGAAGAAGTTCATCTGGTCAGATAAATATGAGAAGGCCTTCATCACATTGAAGGAATGCCTTATGACAGCATCTATCCTTGCAGTGTCAGACCCCCAGGGTGAATTCTTCATTTGCACATATGCTTCTTTAGCAGGGTTAGGAGGTGTGTTTACGTAGGAGGGATGAGTTGTTTCTTTTGAGTCTTACAAACTCAAGAATTATGAGCTCAATTATCTAACTCATGACCTTGAGCTTGCAACAATTGTTAATGTCTTGGTTTGATGGAGACACTTCCTTCTTTCCCAGATATTTATACTCAAGATTGATCACTTGATTCTTCCTCACCTCTTCACACAACCCCATCTAAACGCTCATCAACGACATTTGATGGAGCTTATTTGTGAGTATGACATGGAGGTAGAGCATGTGAAGGGGAAATAGAATGTGGTTGTGGATGCTCTGAGTAGATGAAAACATTTGGATATGGCTACATCAGTGGGTAGAAATTTGTGGAGCAGGATTTTGTAGAAACTTCCTCATGATACATTCTTCCTTTCAGCCAACTCAAAGATTGAGTATCAGAGACCCATTGAGGGGAAGTTTGATGAATTTTCATTAAATTAAGATGGTCTTTTTAGACACAGAGGTCGGATATATGCTCCTAGAGATGGAGTCTTGGAACAAGATATCTTGGCAGTGGATAACCATGCACCTTATTTAGGCGATCCGGGGGCAGAAAAGATGCATGTCACCTTAAGACAACTTTACCATTAGAGAGGTCTATGAAGATATTTAGCTCAATTTGTGTCACAGTGTTTAGAGTTTCAAGGTGAAGGCCATGTTATCCAATTTTTCCCCTCAAGAAAATTTTGATCAAACACAACCTTCCACACCAAAGAAAAGAAAAAATCTAACTCAGTAAGTCAAAATCGAGCCTAGAGCGAGTCGTCTCAAAGAAATTAGAGCTGGCTTGTAGATGATGGTAAGTTTCGAACTATCGCAACTTCTAGAGTGAAAGGAGGGGGTAAAATCATGAAATCCTGTAGGGTTTCCACATGGAACTAACTACAAAGGTCCCACCCAAAAAGGGGTTTTGACATTATATATAGTTGGGCCCTTTACTCACCTAATGGAAGGAAGCAACATATTCACGAATAATGCCAAGTGTCGGCACATCGCATTCCCAAGACCCTAGAAGGAAGAAAAAATCTTAAGAATGTGTGGGGCTTCCACTTGGATCTTATATGGATAGAATCCAAACCCAAAGTAGTTTGGAAAAGATTGGTGGAAGGTCAATTAAATGAAAGATTAATCATGAAGCTCACCAAGAATTTTAAATTCTTAGATCTTCTAAAATATTGTTCACTCAAGGCCCGAATCAGCTAAGTATAAAAAAGGCCAGTGGAAGCCTCCGCATGTCTCTTCGGTGCACCTTTGGTATGATGCTTAAAATAAAGATTCCCAAATGAGAACAAGATCTCCACATGGACAGAGCTTGAGAAAGTTGCACCAACCATTGAAAATTATAAGCATGGGAAGAGCTAGCAGAAGCCTCCACATGCGTCATCAACGTAACTTCAAAGGTAAAATCTAAAGGTAGGTCCCCAAATGAGAGTAGGCTCTCCACGTGGTCAGAGCCCGAGAAATCTGCACCGGTCGTTGAAAATTCTAAGCATGGGAAGAGCCAGCGGATGCCTTTATGTGCCTCATCATCACAACTTCAAAGGTAAAATCCAAAGGCAGGTCCCCAAATGAGTGCAGGCCCTCCACATGTCTAGGGTCTAATAATGAAAGATGAATGATGAAGCCCACAAAGAATTTTAAATTCTTAGATCTTTTAAAATATTGTGAGAGCCAACATGGAACGCCTGACCCTAACCTTCAGATGATCATAACTTTCGACTAGAAGCTCAGATTTGAGTAAGAGAGGACTTTTTTGAAAGCTCTCGACGTATGTTATTTAACTACAATTGGATATCTTTAAATTAGTGGGACTAAGTTCTTAAAAATAAAAAATACAGTCTGCCATTTTTGAGGTTTTCATGCTTCTCTCCTACCACCATAATGAATTATGGGCTTCCTTTCTTGCCAAATAAGGAACAACACATGGAGGCATGGGTTTTTGTAGTTGAACCCATCACTGTTGCAGGAGAATTCAACACTATTTTGGGGTGGTTGAGGTAGGATTTGATTTCTTCTCTTATTTCTCTCTCATATTGTTCATATATATTGTGAGAAGGGGCATTTTTCTAGGGGTTTGAACAATTTTCTTGGCACCCTCTCTTCTTCCCTTGTCTGCAACTTAATTTTGTGGAGTTTCAAACTTTCCATTCAAGTTGTAATGCAATTCTCTACCTCTTGGCTATTATAATGTATTGTATCAATTTTTAGAGCAATAAGGTAATTCTGTGGATGATTTCAACCCTCTCTTGTGTTGATTGCATCCTTCTGATCTCTCCTTGTTGTTTTTAGTTAACTATGCATAGTGATTGTATTGCATTTCTATGGTTTGTGTTTAATTACAAATCAAGTGTTCAACATTCCTTTGGTTCATCAACTCTCTTAGTTAGGTTTATTTTCTTGTATCTTCTTAATCCTGTCTCCTTGGAAAATTAGATTAGATTTTAGAGTAGACCCTGTGCAAATTATATGTGTGCACCTGAATAGAGGAATAGGAACTGACCTTCATCTGGAGAGATTTCCTGATTACAAAGTTCCACACTTTGGGAAAAGCTCCATGTTATGCAATGACACTGACAATCTCAACCCGTCGGGTGGTAGACATTGAGGGAAGTTGTGATTAAGCATCAACAGGCCGAGCATCAACATCCAACTTGTCTTCTCTACCCGCATGCTGTAACAAAGTGGAAATGGGACACCATTTCCATGGATTTCATAATAGGGCTACTGATGTCTAGATACCACCATGATGCCATCATTGTCACAGTGGATAAATTAACGAAAGTGGCTCATTCTTCTCCAGTGAAGACAACCTATAAAACTAGTGCAGTGGTGTGAGTATACCTTGATGAGATTGTTAGACTACATGAGATTCCACGAAAGATCATTTGTGACCACAACCCCTTGTATTCTTCTCATCATCCATAGTTAGATAAACAGAAAGAGTTATTAAATCAAATATTGGAGGATATATTGCAGATGTATGTCAAGGACCATCAGTCTAGGTAGGAGGATTACTTGTATTTGGTAGAGTTTTGCTACAATAACAGTTTTTAGAGTTTGATTTGCATGGCACTTTTTTAGGCATTATATGGCAAAGAGTGTAAGACACCTTTGAGTTGGGATAGATTAGAGGACACGGTTTCTCTTGGGCTAGTTTCTCTTGATTTGATAGAGGCTTCAGGAGGCTTAGGATAGGAAAAATGATTATGTAGTTTTGAGGAGGAAAGATCATAGTTTTGAGGTGGGTAGGAAGGTGTTTCTTCTTGTCAGACCTCATAAGAGTCCTATCCACTACGGAAAAGGCTCTATATTAGCTCTTAGATTTGTGGGTCCCTTCGAGATCTTAGAGTGTAGCAATACCTTGGCCTATCGTCTAACATTTCCACCTATCTTGTCTCATGTGCATGATGTATTTCATATATCTATACTTGGGAGATATATTTCATATCTCTCTCATGTTTTGGATTGGACCGCATTGCAGGTGCAAAATAAGAGTTTAGGTTTTAGTGGAGCCCAGACGCATTATAGAGCGCAGGACCATGTGCCTTCAAGGTCATGAGATTTACCAAGTGTTGGTCCAGTGGGATAGGTATGATGAGACTGCAACCACTTGGGAGGATGTCACTATTTTACGAGCTCAGTTTCCTCATCTATTTTGGTGACTTCAAGGAGGAATTCGAGTCTAAGGGGAGGGGTATGTAGTGCCCACTGCTCTTTGACAATGTTTCATCTTCATATTGATATAGTTTGACTAATATTAAGACATTTTTATTATGATTCATTGATTAGTAGATGATAGAGTTCATTGATATTTGGACTATTGACATTTTGATGTTTACGTTTTATTGTGATACACTAGATAGTGATGTTAGATAGTTTGATATAAGTTGATTTTCATAATGTGAATTTTATACTAACATGTTATGTTTTGGGATGTTTGGATTATAATTGTAATCTCATTGATGTTAGGGTTAGATTTTTATATATTGATGGATAGTAAATTTGTTAATGTTGAATGATAAATATTGATTATATATATATATATTTTTATTTATTTTTTCTCAATGATTTTTATATAGCCAAAAGACCAGAGAGGTATTTTATTGTGTGCAAGAATTTTATCACATACATCGAAGGGGATAGGGGACCAACCACAGAAGGATGTCAGGTGTTGAGCAACCATGCCAAATTTGACAACTTATGTAATGTTGTTTAGTATGGTGTTTTGCATGTCTAGTTGGAGGTCTCCCATGGGGGGATGACTTCACATATGTGGCCATGGGGTGAATTGTGGCCCTTTTTTAAATATTTGTATGTGCTTTATTTATGTTTTGTGTATTTAAATTTTGGAAATTTTGTCACTTTATTAGCATGTTGTAATGTGTGTTAATTAAGCTTAACCATTTTTATTTTTAGTTAACCAAATTGAGGACAAATAGTTATGATGAAATTTGGAAGTCCTTGTTGTAAGTAAAGTTATGTTGATTTGTAAGTTTTTTACTCCACCCCAACTTCAAAATTCGGATTTTTACTTCGGGGGAATTTTTTTACGCTTGTAGGACAATCCATGTTTGTCCATGCATCTTAAATTTACCCAACAACCCTACGTATGGGTTGGGAAGCTTATTTTTTGCCTTTATGTCCATTTTTCAGTGTAAAAGAGGGAAAATTATTGCACTTATTCCTACCCCAATTTATTATGTCCTTTGAAAGCATGGTGTGCAAGTTTGAGAGTCCCTTGGGTTGTCATATTCCTTTCATGTGCATTAATTTTTGTGTTCTTATTGTGTTGACTGAGTGTGGGGATGGAAGAATGATGAAGTTGCATCCTACATAGAGCCACCTCATAATCCTCACATTCCATTTCTATTTATTGGTGATTTTTGGTTGCAATGGGGGTTACTTTTTCTTTTCTCTTTTGTGCACTTTTGGAATTGGAGCTTATGGGAGTGCTTTGGGGAATTTCTTGGCTTGGATTTGAGGAGGATTATGGAATTTTCTTTGAATATTGATGGAGAGGTAGGATCTCCACCTTTATTATTATGTTATTTTTCTTGTTTGTATGTAATTTTGTGCTTGTTAAAATTGTTCTTAGTCTTGTGAAGTTGTTTGTGTGTTGGTTGGGTAGTAGGCCTAAGTTGGGTGTAAGAGAAGGGATTATCAAACCATTGGTGAGGGGAAAGGGAGTTTTTTTAGGAATGAATTTGGTGGGAGTGTGAATGGGAGTCTTACCTGTGGGGAGTGAAAAGGAAATCATGGTCGTGTTGCATACTTGTAAGGGAGAGATAAGGATTTTTTGTTCATTATTTTGTGCTCTTGGAGTCTTAGGGTAAGACACCAACTTTAATTGGGAGGCATAAGGAGGTGGTATAGCATAGCCCTTTCTCTATTTGGATTGATCTTGAAACCTTTTTATTGTTTTGAATATGTAAACTTGTTGGATATGTTGTCTTTGTTTAGTTGAAAGTCATGTATGTGTGTTTGTTGTGGAGATAATTTGTTGAAATTTGTCATTGTTGTATATACCCCTCATGGTTCTTTTTTTGGGGATCAAGGGGCATTAAGGGGATATATTCCCCTCTTAATAGATTTAAGGTTGGGAAGAGAGTTTTTCCTACTCCCCCTTTGTTGTTTTGTGATCCCATTGTGAAGTTTGAAGAGTGAAAGTTTTGGAGCTACCAATGTGGAAAGAACATGCATATTGAAGACTTGAAATTTGGCTTGTTGAAAGCCTTGTTATAATTTGTTCATTTTGCTTTATCCCCACTTGAGTGGATGATTGTGATTTGTAAGTGTGGGAAAAAGTTTGTTGTACTACTTGGGAATCCTTCTATCTTGTAAACTACTTTAAGAGTATTGTATGAAAAATGTGCATTTTAAATGAATTAGTATTCAGGAAGGAAAACTACCAAGTTATCACCTTGCTTTGAAGAAGTAAAAAAGTGATACATAAGTAAACTGGGAATGTATCTCTCTTTGTTTTAAGTTGTTTCGTTATTCCAAAAATGTTATATGGTTTAATTTAGAAGAAATGTGTCTCTTGTTATATTGCACAGGATTTGTAAAATAGGTTGCCTTTTAATTATGGAAAGAGGAAAAGAAATATCATTTTTGTTGCTTTGGATAAAAAGTATATTGGATGGTTTAAGCCATAGTTGCATTTTAGTTTAGTTGAAAGGAAAGAAGTAGTATGAAAATTTGTGTTTAAAATAAGTATGAATTTCTTTTTTATATTTAAGTTTATCTAGTTGTGTATGAAACCTCAACAATCTCCCAATTTTGGTATTAGATAAAATTAAACAAAAAGAATTCATATAATTGTGCAAGTGAATAATTATACATATACTCACTCCTACTTAAATGAAAACTATGACTAAAGTGATTATAAGAAAATATTTTCAAAATCCCTCATATATATATTAAATTAATTATAATTTTCATATATATATATATATATATATATGAATGATTATGTTAATACTATTAATATATTAATATTACTAATATATTAAAATTATTATAATTTAATTATAATATTGAAATTTAAATATTGATTATATATATATAAATATATATACTTAGAATTATTATTAATTATTAGTAATAATTATTGTTATTAATAAAACTTTAAAAAAGAAAAGGGAGTAAGAAAAAGTTTAAATAAAATAAAAAGTAGTTTTGAATGGGTTTAATTTACCCATGGCATGTTAAGTGTTTATATTCATTAAAAAGAAAGGGGGGAGTAGAGGTCCATGTGATTTCATTGTACATATTATATGCATGGATGGATTGTTACAAACAAATATCTGAGCATCACTAATTAAATATATTCTTACGATAATACCTCATACACATTTTAAACTATTTTTTTTTTTTTTATGAACCTAGCTTATATTCATTAAGTAATGGACATTTATAAAACACGATGAACTATTACATGACACTTGGATGTACATATGGATTTACGTAGAATATTTTCAAATATATTCACACTTCATAGAAGGTGGTACCAAAACTAACAAAAATAAATTGTGCAAAAATACATCACAAATAATTAAAACGTACTCGTTTACACCTTCAATATGCACATCATTTAGAAATAGATAATACTCATAGAATTGTTCGGTGAAAGATTTTATCACCCTTTTTTGTACATGATTGTGTTTGCATTTGATAGTTTTAGGGATTAGATTTATGTTTTCCTTTGTGCATTGATGTAGGTTATGACAAGAGAGTTTTGAAGAAAATTATTCACCATTCTTTGATGCTTACCTCTACCCCAATAAATATTTTAATGGATACATCATTTCTTATAGAATGTGGAAGGAAATAAAGGTCATCAAGCAATTATTTTAAAGATTGAATTATGAGATGTTTCTTAATGATTACAACATTATTTGGTTACCTATTAATACTAAATGTAATATTTGTGTTGTTAAAACTAATGGATTCAATTTTTTTGAATTTTTAGAGAAAATAATTTGTACATTTTAAGATTCCATATATTTTAGAAATTGGGCTTATTGGCCAATACTTAGATAAGAAAATACATGTTTTTTAGTTTTTAACATAGCGTTAATCCTTCTCTATTAGGATGTTAGGCCGTATGATATAACTCGCAAGTTGGTGATGCAACTACAAATTGCCTAGTAGAAATAATGGGCCTAGTGGATATGTTATATATTTAGGAGGAAGTGCATCTTTTAAATTACATATAATGTTCTTAGCCACCTTTTTTAGTACTAGAAATATTAAATATTTAGTAGATTTAAGATTTCCCAAAGAGCTTTCAGTTCTTTTAGATTTGGTAGGCTAAGCTAGAGCTTATGCTTGTTCAATATTTGTGGTGATTAGTTTACCAAGGAATCCCTTTTAAACAAATATTATAATAGATCATTATTTTCCCTCCAATTTACCCTCTTTTTTTACAATAATATTTTTAAAAATTCTTTGAGTTTCCCTTGGGCCCAAGATGTTTGAAAATTAATCCATATCATTTTCTATCATTACCACCCTAATATTTTCACCTAAGGGATTGAATTAGTTAGAGATAATGCTAGTTCATCCAATTATATTTATTTGTTGTACAATTTTTATTCCTTATGAGAAGTTAAAATATTCAAAACATTCTACATTCGATAATAAGTCTATATTGATTATTTTTTAAGCTAATGATAATATTAGATCACGTTTTCCTTCTGGTGGATCAATAGAAAGATAAAAAATATAGCATTTGAATTGAAGCCATGCAAGACTTAGAATACTTTTAGAGCAATGCTTTTTGTTCTTATATGAGAAATAGTCCTCATGATATCCACTTGTAACAATGCTCTCCTGCACTACTTACAAGGTAGTAGTTAATTCACTTTTGTAGTTGTTTATCTATTCATCATCCTCAATAGGGTGTATATGCAACATGTCTTGTCGAAATTATATTGTTGGGACATGTTGGTGAAATCCTCTCACATACGATATAGAATCGTTTGAGAAATAATTTTTCGAGTGGGAAAATTAGTGGGTTCTTACTAGTAGTGTATGGGACTGAGTCCCTCTGCTTGAATGGGAAAACTCCAATTATTGAAATAAAGGAAATGAAAATTGTAATGCCCCGCTGGGCATCGGCTTCCTTTTCTACCTGCCCTCCACTTCCACCTTGGCCTCCTCCCAACCACCCAACCTACCAACTATTAAAACTGTCATGTCTGTCCCTGCGTGAGGAGTCGGTGGAGTAGTCCTTGCTGGTAGCCGCAGCTCATTAATTATTATTTTTTATTTGCAAATCTGTCCCAGATTTCTTGTTGTTGCTGCATGGATTTCTTTGGTGAGTGCACAAGACTTTTTGGACACCTTTTCACCTGCTGGCCGCATACCTGTTTGGGTTGGGTTTAATCCTCTTACTCTGGTTTATTCTCCCTGCTGAGAAGGTGTAGTAGCAATAATGAGTGTTTCTAACGTAATGCCATTGAGAGTAGCTTCGGTTGCTACTGCACCTCCATACTCGTCTTCTTAGATGAGGCGTCCTTCAAATTTGCGGGGAACGACTAAAAATGACTACAAGCTTTCAAAATCCCTTCCCCCCCGTAATTTGAAGTAGAGATTGTGTTTGGGTTTGGGGTTCCGAATGACTGCCACTAGGCACTCCTGTCACTGCAAGCCGGATTCTGTTGACAAGCAAGGCTGCTTATGTCTTGCTACTAGTTGGCATGCCTTTGGGATCGCAGCTTCATGATGCTTCATGGTCTTCTGCTTGCTATTTTCTCTGCCAGGGAGTTTGGACACTCTATGTTAGCAGCCATAGTTACAACGGACTACAGTAGGAATTAGCCAGGCGGCAGATGCATCCTCAGATTTAGGTTCCTCCTTCAAGATATTTTTCTCCAAATTGTGCTGTACAGGCAGTTTCAGTGGAGCGTAGAACTGAAATTATCCTAGGAAAGTGCCGCAAGGAAGTGATTGGCTATATGCAACAGCTATAGGGTAGAGAAGTAAACTTATCCCAGAAAATTAGTGGCCTCCAGAGAGAGTTAAGTGCGACAGCTGCTGCAGGGTGATCCCAAGGAACCGTTGGTGTTGATCCTGATGTTCTGGTTGCACGCGACCATAGTCATGATCAGTTGTTGCAAAATCTTGTAGCTGTAGTAGAAGAATGAGATAAAGTTTTAGTTGAGTTGTCTTTCCTTTTCATTTTGGAAAGTTGCTTCCGTCCAGGTGGAGATTGGTTCCTTGTGGAGAAGGGGTGTGGAAACAAGCTAGGGATGTAGGCGTGTTACCTCCACTTTCATTGGGAGCTGTAAGGTGTGTTCTTGTTGGGGATCCTCAGCAACTGCCTGCAACAGTAAATAGCCAGGCAACAGGCATGCTACAGTTTGGTAGAAGCCTTCGTGAGCACCTCCAACAGGTAGGTTATCCAACTAGGTTGTTTTCTGTTCTGTATCTCTGCATCCTCAAATTCGGATTCTCCTACAAGATATTTTTATCAAAATCGATTAAGTGATAGTGAGAGTGTTACCAGGAGACTCGATGAAATTTATTACAGAGATTCTCTACTGAGACCTTGCTTGTTCTGCGATGTAACTCATGGAAGAGGATCTCATAGGGCTGGATCTGTTTCATATCAGAATATTCATGAAGCACATTTTTCTTTGCAATGATATGGGCTTCTTCAATGAGTCACTGAGTTGGCAGGCATAAAGGTCTCTGTTGGAATTATCATACCTTACAAGCTACAACTGTAATGTTTGCACCGAGAATTTGATGTTGTCCCCAAATCTGATGAAGGAAAAGGTTTATGTATCAATACGGTTGATGCATTTCAGAGCCAGGAGTGATGTAATCATTATGTCTTGTGTTCGAGCTTCAAACCATGGTTGGTGTTTAGCTTTCTAGCGCAAGTGCTCTTGGATTGAGTGGTAAGCAGTTCGACTCTCACCCCCAAAGCAGCTGCATTGAAGCAATTTAGTGTTTGGACAACCACCTATTGCATTCTCCTAGTCGTGCCTTCAAAAGGGAATCCTGGTGTGGTATATTGCAAGAAAAGACCAGTGAAGCAGAGGATAAAACGGAGGGCATGTGGCTGTAGCAGTCCCTGTTGGATGTACACGACTGGTGGATGCGTTAAAACAGGCAAGATAGACTAACCATATACATAATATGCTAGAAGCTAACAGACCTCTTAAAATGAAACATTTCCTTTCTAGAAATTGGTATAATATAGTGATTTGTGGATTTGTGTTCAGTATATGGGTAATAGTTTGTTATTTCTAGATTTGCCTCCATTGGTTGTTCTTGTTGAAGTGATCAAACCCATTTATATATAAAAAAAAATGTTCTCGGTGTTTATGCTTCGATTAATTATATGGAAATATATATATATATATATATATATATATATATAATGGTACTGTAAGGATAAAAATACCCTGTGCTAGAAATCGAGTCTTCTGGGTACGCTGGTTTTAACAACCTTATATATATATATATATATATATATATATATATGTATAATCTTAAGTTACTTCCTTCTACAAAAATGTCGTTGTTTCTTTTGTGAACCTGGGTATGTAATCGCCCCTGGACAGTTGCAGCTTTGACTAGTATTGGGTTCCTTTTATGTTATTGCCCTAGAGGAAAATATACAGTTAAATTATTATTTTGTTTATGATAAGCGTAATTATGCACTTCGTGTATTGTGCAAATTATTAGGGTATTTGGAAATTAGAAGATCAATATATATGCTTGTTAAGAAGGAAGTTTTGGACTGAAAATATGTCCTGGGTTGATAGAAGGCATATCTTTGATCTTGCTTTAAATATTTTTAAACCTCCTGGGTTGTATGGCTTCATATTTATTGTATTTGGTACGCCGACTTTCACTCAGTTGAGCCTTAATGTTTTAATCACCCTGAATCGGGTATATGTGTATCATTTCGTTGTCTTTGTGGGCTAAGCTGAGTTGAAGGACAAGTTTGATTTTTGTTACGAGTTTAGAAATTGGCACTTTTGTATAAACCCAAACTGAGAACTTTGGGGTCAATATATATATATATATGTATTTTTTGGGGTTTAGACGTCTCTGTTTTCGATTATGTTGTTAGGTCCTGAATGGGATGGAAGCTTAGACTATTATTATTGTTCTAAAAGGGCATGATTATTGATATAATCCCCACTTGACCCTACTCTCCTTAAGAGTAAAATTTGATAATATTATGGCCTTATAGTGTTATGAAAATTGAATGGATGTGTTTAGAATTCTAGCTTGCTTAATGGACTTGGTTAGTCATGGGGCTTGTCTCTATTCCGGTCTTGGTTATGTCTAGTAGGTGGGCTGCTAGGGAATACCTATTCCAGACATTGATTTTCTTTGTTTTTTATCCTTTCCACTCATCCTTATTAAGCTATGAAGTCACTTGTTAGATAAGAAATAATGGTTTGAGTTTGAATATAATATTTTCAGCCATTTAACCTTTTGTTTGCATGATAGAACTCTCTTCTTACCCTCGTGGTTTACTTCTAACCTATTAGGCCTATGGCCTTCTAGAATGATTGTTGAACTATTGTTTGTTTTTGGTGACTAAGATCGTGACTGGTTTTCATCTTTCGACTTCACCTAGAGAATGTTGATTGATGGGCAGAATATCAGATTCTGACCACGTATTCTACTGGATTACATGATTGAAATCCTAATACTCTCAACTCTTTGTTCTAACATTATAAATTCCATAGTATTGCATATTTTAGCTGTCAAGATTTTGTGGTTTTCGAGATATTGTTCATAATTAAAACATAGGGCTCTCTTCTTAGTTGGTATGGTGAAAATTATATCTTGTTTCAAAAGGTTGTTAGAGGTTAGAACTTTGATCCATTTCTTGAAATAGAATGTTTCCTTTCATGGTATTGTTAGCTAGTAGCTTATTATTGCTATGTATAGTCTTATCTTGCTCAGTTCTCGCGAACTGAATCAGGTTATTAATTTTTTCAGATGGCTTAAGTGGTTAGATGATGGAAAGACTTGTAGATTATTGCATTAATCTTGGTTATGATGTTCCTTTGTACGAATGAGTATTATGTTATAAAATTTGGAAAGGGCCTTTTGACATTTTAGAAGAAGGGTCAGTGCCTTAGTAAATGTATTGTAGAGTATTGTTGTTGTAACTGTTGAAACTTTGGTTTGTTTGGTTATCACGTGAAAGATGAAATTTGATTACCGCTTGGTTACGGGATATTCTAGTGTATTTTAATCCTTAGAATACTAGCGGGGCATGTCCCATGTTATTACTCTCTTCCTCCCTAGTCATGGTTCAATAGAGATGGTATGTCCCTTTGGTTTATGCATCATGTTGGAATGAATTGATGTAACCTTGTTTTTTCTCGCAAACGAGTACTGTTAAACTTTGCTCTTGAGTTAAAATGTTGACTTGTAAATCCTTCTAAGGCATAGTAGCAATGAGTTTGTAAGCACTATGAAGTGAGCTGGATAGTCCTGATAAAAGTTAAACTAAAATTTATATATATGAATATATTAATGTAGATTGTATCGACTTGATAACCTTTGATACCTGGAACAATCAAGAGGAAACTATCTTTTGTAACGAAATATGATTAATTATTTTTTTCCCGAGCCAAACCAATAAACACTATCCTTATATGGTGAAACCTTAAATGATCTCATGGTGAAATCAATGGTTAGATTTTAGAAGATGATAGGATTTAATAAGTAGGAGGGAAATTGATTAATAAAACCTTAAATATCTCTCTATCGTTTGAAATGTTCTCCTTTGTCAAACTTAATTAAGTAAAGTCTAGATGGAACATTTAACCAATCTTGATAAACTCTTAACCTCAATAAAAGACTGATAGTAAACAATGTGACCCTGAAGCTAAATTCTGTTGTCCTGTTCTGTTAACCCTTGCCTTGATTCATGGTGATATTTCTTAAGCAAGGTCAAAATTTGATCCTTAAACAAGAAGGTTATTGTTATGAACCCTAAGCGGTACTTTCCACTCAATCGGAGCTTATGCCTTCACCTGTGCAATAGAGGTGTGGAACATGTGTTAGTGGCTTGAGTAAGATTAATTAACCTTGTAAGAAATGGAAAATGTTCTAAAATCAAATGAATAAAAAGCTTTGGACATAAAATTGATGATCCTAGTTTAGAAAGCTTGGCCTTAAGCTATTTAGTCAATAGTTGAAAAGAAAGAAGTTCTCCCTTGTGAAAAGAATTGTGTGAATCATTACATGAAATTTTATAAGAACATAAGTTAAGAATTAAGAGACATTTTAGTAAATCAAGAAAATTTAACAAGAATTTTCCTCATGGGATGCCCTAAATGTAAGTGTGTCATGTGGTTGGACTTCCATGTTGTCTTGTCAAAAAGAAAAGAAAAATAAAAAAAAATTGTCCTTGATAGGTGTGAACATTTCCGTGCTGCCTTTATGGTCATCCTTGTATCAAGTTGTTCACAGTGTTAGTTGTATCCTTGGTGACGACATGTTGCGTCATGTTATGTGTCAAGCAAGTCAAAAAAAAAAATTTATCCTGTATTTCACTGTGTTGTTCGTGTGTGGTTTTTGGGTCGTTACACTTGGTATCAGAGCATAGGTTCATGCTCTCGAACCTATGGGCCGGATTGGTGTTGTATGGTGATGTTACATGATGGTGATGGTGTTACATGATGTTGTTTCATGGAGATGATGATGTTGCATGATGGTGGTAGATATTGGAAGAGTAATGTGCTTTAAACGTGATGTGATTAATGTCGTAATTGTGTTATTGTGAACGCACATGATGTGTATGTCACCTTGTGCGTGTTGTGATCATGTTGATATGTTGGGGATGGGAGTATTCTCTCTCCTTCTTGTGGATTCTATGAAGAGTTCACGTGTGAATTACTGTTTGTGATGTGTGAAAAGAAGTATAATGTGGATGACGTAGTGTTGGAGCATTGTGACATATTGTGATATGTGGGTGTATCAATGTGTTGTATGACTAGATTGATGTTAAAAGAAATGAGTTGTATCATGATGTTTTTACCATGTTTTGAAGAAATGTGTGTACCACCTTGTTATGTAGTAATGGATGTTATGTTGAGATGTACTATGTTCATCGTATGTATGACTGTGCAAATATGTAATGCTTCATGTTGTGATTTGGGGTCATACGGTGAGTGTATGAACCCTATCGTATGGTGATTGCACTTTGGGTGCAGAAAGTGGTAAAGTGATGTGTTACACTCAGTGAATGTATGATCGTGATCTACCCTGTATACGTACCATATGTAGGACATTATGGTAGTTATGTGTGTGCCACCGTTATGTTAGTGATGTTGTTGTATGTTATGTTGTGAACCTTACGCTAACCGATCCTGAGGGAAATCGGTAGAAGTGTATGTTGAGAGTGAGGAATGGTGTACCATGGGTCAATAACTCGAGCCAAAACTTGGTTTAGTAGATAACATGTGATTCTTTCCTCTCTCCCTATGTGGTTGTATGTATGCAACCTAAGTGTAACTATGACTATGTTTAGCCTTGTCGAAGTGGTGGCGGGATGATTCAGATGGAGGTGATGACAGTTGTATTATTGATACGTATTTTGCGAGCTGAGGCTCGATGTTCCGAGTGCTAGCAACTCGTTGAGTACCCCTTTGGTGGCTAGATAAAGCCACACAGTTATCGTAATGTGACATTATTATAAGTTGATTTTATTCGTAAATTGAGCTTTTTACCTTATTTTGTAAGGACCAGCAGCTTTTCTTGATTGCCATGCTTTACAATTTTGGGCATTTCCTTGGTTTGTGGCACTAACATGGGGATTTTGATACTAACTATGGCTATTTGGCCATTTATTTTAGCTTGATTTGGGGCCTTCTTTTAAATTTGGAATTTTACCGCCTTGCCCAAGGCTTGTACTTTGCCACTTGGCACTTTGGATTGGATTGTTGTGCTGGTTCTATTGTCGTGATGTGTGGAATAGGGTCATAGGATGCACCATGGATTGGTTGGACCTATGGACCCACTTCGTTGTATGGGGGTACGCCCCAAGGAGTACATATAACTAGCGGGTTGTTGAACCACGCGTTATTATGTCACTTGGGTTAGGAGTGTTCGAACTCTATGTGTCTTGGACCATAGGGTCAACCGGCCTCCTTGAGGGAGGCATAAGAGTTTGAGGGAGGCATAAGAGACTTGAGGGAGGCATAAGAGTTTGAGGGAGGCATAAGAGACTTGAGGGAGGCATAAGAGTTTGAGGGAGGCATAAGAGTTGAGGGAGGATGTTTCAGGGATATATGAGTTGAGTTATTGTGATGTTTTGGTAGTGGTATTTTGATGTATGTGTTACTCATGTCAGATGGATATGTGTTGTGATGTTGTGGTTATGTCATTGATTCCCTTGTGGACACTATGTACCTGTAGCATGGTTTGGTGTTATGTGAGTTTTTCATTGATGCAAATTGAGGGAATGTCTGGTGGATTGTAGTACTCTTTTGTTTGAGTATTTCATATGTCAGTCATTGATGTGTGACGAGTACTATGTTATGTGGACTGTGCCTATTCTATTCCGTATTTGAGTAACCTTTTGTGGATGTAATACAATCTTGAAGTATATACTTGTGTGCTTGTGAATCTATAGGGTCTTGTGAACCTGATAGGGTGTTGTGTTAGCAGTTCATGTTGGGCACCCACAATAAGGAATAAATCAAAACTCTTCAATGATGAAATTTTAAAAGAAATTAAACTAAGAATAATGCTAATGGAAAGAGACTAATGAAATGATGAACAAGAAAGAACTGCCAATCTTCACAGAACCTTAAAAGTTAAAATTTCTACCAAATGTTCCTAAGGCTACCCTATGGCCGTGCTTTAATCAACTAAAATTTTAAACCATAAAGTGTACTTTCTCCTGTACCTGTTCTTGGTTGCGAACCATTTCTTTTCCGTTGTGTTATGTCGCATCGAGGACGATGCTTTCTTAAGGGGAGGAGAATGTAATGCCCCGCTGGGCATCGGCTTCCTTTTCTACCTGCCCTCCACTGCCACCTTGGCCTCCTCCCAACCACCCAACCTGCCAACTATTAAGACTGGCATGTCTGTCCCTGCGTGAGGAGTCGGTGGAGTAGTCCTTGCTGGTAGCCGATTATTTTTTTTGCAAATCTTTCCCAGATTTCTTGTTGTTGCTGGCATGGATTTCTTTGGTGAGTGCGCAAGACTTTTTGGGCCTTTTCACCTGTGGTGCATACCTGTTTGGTTGGGTTTAATCCTTTTACTCTGATTTATTCTCCCTGCTGCGAAGGTGTAGTAGCAATAATGAGTGTTTCTAACGTAATGCCATTGAGAGTAGCTTCGGTTTCTACTGCACCTCCATAATTCGTCTTCTTGGATGAGGCTGTCCTTCAAATTTGTGGGGAACGACTAAACATGACTACAAGCTTTCAAAATCCCTTCCCCCCGCAATTTGTGCAGAGATTGTGTTTGGGTTTGGGGTTCTGAATGACTGCCACTAGGCAATTGGACAAGCAAGGCTGCTTATGTCTTGCTACTAGTTGGCATGCCTTTGGGATCGCAACTTCATATGCTTCATGGTCTTCTGCTTGCTATTTTTCTGCCAGGGAGTTTGACACTCTATGTTAGCAGCCATAGTTGCAACGGCCTGCAGTAGGAATTGCCAGGCGGGAGATGCATCCTCAGATTCAGGTTCCTGATGTTGCGTGGATGGGTGTTTTCTCAAAATCGTGCTGTACAGGCAATTTCAGTGGAGCGTAGAACTGAAATTCTCCTAGGAGAGTGCCGTGAGGAAGTGATTGGCTATATGCAGCAGCTACAGGGTAGAGAAGTAAACTTATCCCAGAAAATTAGTGGCCTCCAGAGAGAGTTAAGTGCGACAGCTGCTGCAGGGTGATCCCAAGGAACCGTTGGTGTTGATCCTGATGTTCTGGTTGCACGCGACCACAGTCGTGATCAGTTGTTGCAAAATCTTGCAGCTGTAGTAGAAGAACGAGATAAAGTTTTAGTTGAGCTGTCTTGCCTTTTCATTTTGGAAAGTCGCTTCCGTCCAGGTGGAGATTTTCTTGGTTCCTTGTGGAGGAGGGGCTATGGAAACAAGCTAGGGATGTAGTTGCGTGTTACCTCCACTTTCATTGGGAGCTGTAAGGTGTGTTCTTGTTGGGGATCCTCAGCAACTGCCTGCAATAGTAAATAGCCAGGCAACAGGCATGCTACAGTTTGGTAGAAGCCTTCGTGAGCGCCTCTAACAGGCAGGTTGTCTAACTAGGTTGTTTTCTGTTCAGTATCTCTGCATCCTCAAATTCGGGATTCTCCTACAAGATATTTTTATCAAAATCAATTAAGTGACAGTGAGAGTGTTACCAGGAGACCCGATGAAATTTATTACAGAGATTCTCTACTGAGACCTTGCTTGTTCTGCGATGTAACTCATGGAAGAGGATCTCATAGGGGTGGATCTGTTTCATATCAGAATATTCATGAAGCACATTTTGCTTTGCAATGATATGGGCTTCTTCAACGAGTCACTGAGTTGGCAGGCATAAAGGTCTCTGTTGGAATTATCATACCTTACAAGCTACAGCTGTAATGTTTGCACCGAGAGTTTGATGCTGTCCCCAAATCTGATGAAGGAAAAGGTTTATGTATCAATACGGTAGATGCCTTTCAGAGCCAGGAGCGATGTAATCATTATGTCTTGTGTCCGAGCTTCAAACCATGGTTGGTGTTTAGCTTTCTAGCGCAAGTGCTCTCAGACTGAGTGGTAAGCAGTTCGACTCTCACCCCCAAAGCAGCTGCATTGAAGCAATCTAGTGTTTGGACAGCCACCTATTGCATTCTTCTAGTCGTGCCTTCAAAAGGGAATCCTGGTGTGGTATATTGCAAGAAAAGACCAGTGAAGCAGAGGATAAAGCGGAGGGCGTGTGGCTGTAGGAGTCCCTGTTGGATGTACACGACTGGTGGATGCGTTAAAACAGGCAAGATAGACTAACCATATACATAATATGCTAGAAGCTAACAGACCTCTTAAAATGAAACATTTCCTTTCTAGAAATTGGTATAAAATTGTGATTTTGTGGATTTGTGTTCAGTATATGGGTAATAGTTTGTTATTTCTGGATTTGCCTCCGTTGGTTGTTCTTGTTGAAGTGATCAAACCCATTTATATATATATAAAAAAAATGTTCTCGGTGTGTATGCTTCGATTAATTATATGGAAATATATATATAATGGTACTGTAAGGATAAAAATACCCTGTGCTAGAAATTGATTCTTCTGGGTACGCTGGTTTTAACAACTTGTCGGCTTCTTAAGTTACTTCCTTCTACAAAAATGTCGTTGTTTCTTTTGTGAACCTGGGTATGTAATCGCCCCTGGAACATTGCAGCTTTGACTAGTATTGGGTTCCTTTTATGTTATTGCCCTAGAGGAAAATATACAGTTAAATTATTATTTTTTATGATAAGCTATTGATTATGCACTTCGTGTATTGTGCAAATTATTAGGGTATTTGGAAATTAGAAGATCAATATATATGCTTGTTAAGAAGGAAGTTTTGGACTGAAAATATGTCCTGGGTTGATAGAAGGCATATCTTTGATCTTGCTTTAGATATTTTTAAACCTCCTGGGCTGTATGGCTTCATATTTATTGTTTTTGGTAGGCCGACTTTCACTCAGTGAGCCTTAATGTTTTAATCACCCTTAATCGGGTATATGTGTATCATTTCGTTGTCTTGGTGGGCTAAGCCGAGTTGAAGTGCAAGTTTGATTTTTGTTACGAGTTTAGAAATTGGCACTTTTGTATAAACCCAAACTGAGAACTTTGGGGTCAATTATATATATATATATATTTTGGGGTTTAGACCTCTGTGTTTTCGATTATGTTGTTAGGTCCTGAATGGGATGGAAGCTTAGACTATTATTATTGTTTTAAAAGGGCATGATTATTGATAGAATCCCCACTTGACCCTACTCTCCTTAAGAGTAAAATTTGATAATATTATGGCCTTATAGTGTTATGAAAATTGAATGGATGTGTTTAGAATTCTAGCTTGCTTAATGGACTTGGTTAGTCATGGGGCTTGTCTCTATTCCGGTCTTGGTTATGTCTAGTAGGTAGGCTGCTAGGCAATACCTATTCCAGACATTGATTTTCTTTGTTTTTCATCCTTTCCACTCATCCTTATTAAGCTATGAAGTCACTTGTTAGATAAGAAATAATGGTTTGAGTTTGAATATAATATTTTCAGCCATTTAACCTTTTGTTTACATGATGGAACTCTCTTCTTACCCTCGTGGTTTACTTCTAACCTATTAGGCCTATGGCCTTCTAGAATGATTGTTGAACTATTGTTTGTTTTTGGTGACTAAGATCGTGACTGGTTTTCATCTTTCGACTTCACCTAGAGAATGTTGATTGATGGGCAGCATATTAGATTCCGATCACGTATTCTACTGGATTACATGATTGAAATCCTAATACTCTCAACTCTTTGTTCTAACATTATAAATTCCATAGTATTGCATATTTTGGTTGTCAACCTTTTGTGGTTTTCGAGATATTGTTCATAATTAAAACATAGGGCTCTCTTCTTAGTTGGTATGGTGAAAATTATATCTTGTTTCAAAAGGTTGTTAGAGGTTAGAACTTTGATCCATTTCTTGAAATAGAATGTTTCCTTTCATGGTATTGTTAGCTAGTAGCTTATTGTTGCTATGTATAGTCTTATCTTGCTCAGTTCTCGCGAACTGACTCAGGTTATTAATTGTTGCAGATGGCTTACGTGGTTAGATGATGGAAAGACTTGTAGATTATTGCATCAATCTTGGTTATGATGTTCCTTTGTACGAATGAGTATTATGTTATAAAAATTTGGAAAGGGCCTTTGGACATTTTAGAAGAAGGGTCAGTGCCTTAGTAAATGTATTGTAGAGTATTGTTGTTGTAACTGTTGAAACTTTGGTTTGTTTGGTTATCACGTGAAAGATGAAATTTGATTACCGCTTGGTTATGGGATATTCTAGTGTATTTTAATCCTTAGAATAGTAGCGGGGCATGTCCCATGTTATTACTCTCTTGCTCCCTAGTCATGGTTCAATAGAGATGGTATGTCCCTTTGGTTTGTGCATCATGTTGGAATGAATTGATGTAACCTTGTTTTGTTTCGCAAACGAGTACTGTTAAAATTTTCTCTTGAGTTAAAATGTTGAATTGTAAATCCTTCTAAGGCATAGTAGCAATGAGTTTGTAAGCACTATGAAGTGAGCTGGATAGTCCTGATAAAAGTTAAACTAAAAAATTTATATATATGAATATATTAATGTAGATGTGATCTACTTGATAACCTTTGAGACCTGGAACAATCAAGAGGAAACTATCTTTTGTAACGAAATATGATTACTTATTTTTTTCCCGAGCCAAACCAATAAACACTATCCTTTTATGGTGAAACCTTAAATGATCTCATGGTGAAATCAATGGTTAGATTTTAGAAGATGATAGGATTTAATAAGTAGGAGGGAAATTGATTAATAAAACCTTAAATATCTCTCTATCGTTTGAAATGTTCTCCTTTGTCAAACTTAATTAAGTAAAGTCTAGATGGAACATTTAACCAATCTTGATAAACTCTTAACCTCAATAAAAGACTGATAGTAAACAATGTGACCCTGAAGCTAAATTCTGTTGTCCTGTTCTGTTAACCCTTGCCTTGATTCATGGTGATATTTCTTAAGCAAGGTCAAAATTTTATCCTTAAACAAGAAGGTTATTGTTATGAACCCTAAGCGGTACTTTCCACTCAATCGGAGCTTATGCCTTCACCTGTGCAATAGAGGTGTGGAACATGTGTTAGTGGCTTGAGTAAGTTTAATTAACCTTGTAAGAAATGGAAAATGTTCTAAAATCAAATGAATAAAAAGCCTTGGACATAAAATTGATGATCCTAGTTTAGAAAGCTTGGCCTTAAGCTATTTAGTCAATAGTTGAAAAGAAAGAAGTTCTCCCTTGTGAAAAGAATTGTGTGAATCATTACATGAAATTTTATAAGAACGTAAGTTAAGAATTAAGAGACATTTTAGTAAACAAGAAAATTTAACAAGAATTTCCTCATGGGATGCCCTAAATGTAAGTGTGTCATGTGGTTGGACTTCCATGTTGTCTTGTCAAAAAGAAGAAGAAAAAAAAAAATGTATGTATTGTCCTTGATAGGTGTGAACGTTTCCGTGCTGCCTTTATGGCCATCCTTGTATCAAGTTGTTCACAGTGTTAGTTGTATCCTTGGTGACGACATGTTGCGTCATGTTATGTGTCAAGCAAGTCAAAAAAAAAATTATCCTGTATTTCACTGTGTTGTTCGTGTGTGGTTTTTGGGTCGTTACACTTGGTATCAGAGCATAGGTTCATGCTCTCGAACCTATGGGCCAGATTGGTGTTGTATGGTGATGTTACATGATGGTGATGGTGTTACATGATGTTGTTTCATGGAGATGATGATGTTGCATGATGGTGGTAGATATTGGAAGAGTAATGTGCTTTAAACGTGATGTGATTAATGTCGTAATTGTGTTATTGTGAACGCACATGATGTGTATGTCACCTTGTGCATGTTGTGATCATGTTGATATGTTGGGGATGGGAGTATTCTCTCTCCTTCTTGTGGATTCTATGAAGAGTTCACGTGTGAATTACTGTTTGTGATGTGTGAAAAGAAGTATAATGTGGATGACGTAGTGTTGGAGCATTGTGACATATTGTGATATGTGGGTGTATCAATGTGTTGTATGACTAGATTGATGTTAAAAGAAATGAGTTGTATCATGATGTTTTTACCATGTTTTGGAGAAATGTGTGTACCACCTTGTTATGTAGCCATGGATGTTATGTTGAGATGTACTATGTTCATCGTATGTATGACTGTGCAAATATGTAATGCTTCATGTTGTGATTTGGGGTCATACGGTGAGTGTATGAACCCTATCGTATGGTGATTGCACTTTGGGTGCAGAAAGTGGTAAAGTGATGTGTTACACTCAGTGAATGTATGATCGTGATCTACCCTGTATACGTACCATATGTAGGACGTTATGGTAGTTATGTGTGTGCCACCGTTATGTTAGTGATGTTGTTGTATGTTATGTTGTGAACCTTACGCTAACCGATCCTGAGGGAAATCGGTAGAAGTGTATGTTGAGAGTGAGGAATGGTGTACCATGGGTCAATAACTCGAGCCAAAACTCAGTTTAGTAGATAACATGTGATTCTTTCCTCTCTCCCTATGTGGTTGTATGTATGCAACCTAAGTGCAACTATGACTATGTTTAGCCTTGTCGAAGTGGTGGCGGGATGATTCAGATGGAGGTGATGACAGTTGTATTATTGATATGTATTTTACGAGCTGAGGCTCGATGTTCCGAGTGCTAGCAACTCGTTGAGTACCCCTTTGGTGGCTAGATAAAGCCACACAGTTATCGTAATGTGACATTATTATAAGTTGATTTTATTCGTAAATTGAGCTTTTTACCTTATTTTGTAAGGACCAGCAGCTTTTCTTGATTGCCATGCTTTACAATTTTGGGCATTTCCTTGGTTTGTGGCACTAACATGGGGATTTTGATACTAACTATGGCTATTTGGCCATTTATTTTTCTTGATTTGGGTCTTCTTTTAAATTTGGAATTTTACCACCTTGCCCAAGGCTTGTACTTTGCCACTTGGCACTTTGGATTGGATTGTTGTGCTGGTTCTATTGTCGTGATGTGTGGAATAGGGTCATAGGATGCACCATGGATTGGTTGGACCTATGGACCCGCTTCGTTGTATGGGGGTACGCCCCAAGGAGTACATATAACTAGCGGGTTGTTGAACCACACGTTATTATGTCACTTGGGTTAGGAGTGTTCGAACTCTATGTGTCTTGGACCATAGGGTCAACCGGCCTCCTTGAGGGAGGCATAAGAGTTTGAGGGAGGCATAAGAGACTTGAGGGAGGCATAAGAGACTTGAGGGAGGCATAAGAGACTTGAGGGAGGCATAAGAGTTTGTGTGTATGGTTGATGTTTCAGGATATACGTTGAGTTATTGTGATGTTTTGGTAGTGGTATTTTGATGTATGTGTTACTCATGTCAGATGGATATGTGTTGTGATGTTGTGGTTATGTCATTGATTCCCTTGTGGACACTATGTACCTGTAGCATGGTTTGGTGTTATGTGAGTTTTTTCTTTGATGCAAATTGAGGGAATGTCTGGTGGATTGTAGTACTCTTTTGTTTGAGTATTAATATGTCAGTCATTGATGTGTGACGAGTACTATGTTATGTGGACTGTGCCTATTCTATTCCATATTTGAGTAACCTTTTGTGATGTAATACAATCTTGAAATATTTACTTGTGTGCTTGTGAATCTGTAGGGTCTTGTGAACCTGATAGGGTGTTGTGTTAGCAGTTCATGTTGGGCACCCACAATAAGGAATAAATCAAAACTCTTCAATGATGAAATTTTAAAAGAAATTAAACTAAGAATAATGCTAATGGAAAGAGACTAATGAAATGATGAACAAGAAAGAACTGCCAATCTTCACAGAACCTTGAAAGTTAAAATTTCTACCAAATGTTCCCTAAGGCTACCCCATGGTCGTGCTTTAATGCACTGAAATTTTAAACCATAGAGCGTACCTTCTCCTGTATCTGATCCTTGGTTGCTTACCTTTTCTTTTCCGTTGTGTTATGTCACATCGAGGACGATGCTTTCTTAAGGGAAGGAGAATGTAATGCCCCGCTGGGCATCGGCTTCCTTTTCTACCTGCCCTCCACTGCCACCTTGGCCTCCTCCCAACCACCCAACCTGCCAACTTTTAAGAATGTCATGGTCCCATCTGAGGAGTCGGTGGAGTAGTCCTTGCTGGTGCCGCACCTCATTGATTAGAATACCTGTTGCAAATCTTTCCCGTGGGTCTTGTTGTTGTTCATGGATTTCTTTTGAGTGGCAAGTGGATGCCTTTTCACCTGCTGTCCGTTGGGCGCCTTTTAGCTCATTCTCCCTGCTGCGAAGGTGTATATTTTTGATTGTTTCTAACATAATGCCTAGCTCGGTTGCACGTGCACCTCCTACCATAATCTTAGATGAGGCGTCCTTCTGTCTAAACATGACTCAAGCTTTTGATCCCTGCTCATTTGAAGCAGAATGTTTGGTGGGGCCTGCCACTAGGCACTCCTGCACTGCATGGCGTGTTGCTGTCTTGATAGTGGATTCATGATGCTTCATGGTGAACCATGAGTTTGGACACTCTATGTTCACCATAGGAGAAAATGTTGCAGTAGGTAGCCAGGCGGGATGTGGGTCCTCCTTGATATTTTTCTCAAAATCATGCTGTACAGGTAGTTTCAGTGGAGCGTAGAACTGAAATTCTCCTAGGAGAGTGCCGTGAGGAAGTGATTGGCTATATGCAGCAGCTACAGGGTAGAGAAGTAAACTTATCTTAGAAAATCAGTGGCCTCCAGAGAGAGTTAAGTGCGACAGCTGCTGCAGGGTGATCCCAAGGAACCGTTGGTGTTGATCCTGATGTTCTGGTTGCACGCGACCACAGTTGTGATCAGTTGTTGCAAAATCTTGCAGCTGTAGTAGAAGAACGAGATAAAGTTTTAGTTGAGCTGTCTTGCCTTTTCATTTTGGAAAGTCGGAACTTCCATCCAGGTGGAGACTGGTTCCTTGTGGATCCTCCCTACCTGTGGAAACAAGCTCTGGGATGTAGGCGTGTTACCTCCACTTTCATTGGGAGCTGTAAGGTGTGTTCTTGCTTGGGGATCCTTCAGCAACTACCTGCAACAGTAAATAGCCAGGCAACAGGCATGCTACAGTTTGGTAGAAGCCTTCGTGAGCGCCTCCAACAAGCAGGTTGTCCAACTATGTTGTTTTCTATTTCAGTATCGACTGCATCCTCAAATTCGGGATTCTCCTTCAAGATATTTTTTATCAAAATCGATTAAGTGACAGTGAGAGTGTTACCAGCAGACCTGATGAAATTTATTACAGAGATTCTCTACTGAGACCTTGCTTGTTCTGCGATGTAACTCATGGAAGAGGATCTCATAGGGGTGGATCTGTTTCATATCAGAATATTCATGAAGCACATTTTTCTTTGCAATGATATGGGCTTCTTCAACGAGTCACTGAGTTGGCAGGCATAAAGGTCTCTGTTGGAATTATCATACCTTACAAGCTACAGCTGTAATGTTTGCACCGAGAGTTTGATGATGTCCCCAAATCTGATGAAGGAAAAGGTTTATGTATCAATACGGTAGATGCCTTTTAGAGCCAGGAGCGATGTAATCATTATGTCTTGTGTCTGAGCTTCAAACCATGGTTGGTGTTTAGCTTTCTAGCGCAAGTGCTCTCAGACTGAGTGGTAAGCAGTTCGACTCTCACCCCCAAAGCAGCTGCATTGAAGCAATCTAGTGTTTGGACAGCCACCTATTGCATTCTTCTAGTCGTGCCTTCAAAAGGGAATCCTGGTGTGGTATATTGCAAGAAAAGACTAGTGAAGCAGAGGATAAAGCGGAGGGCGTGTGGCTGTAGCAGTCCCTGTTGGATGTACACGACTGGTGGATGCGTTAAAATAGGCAAGATAGACTAACCATATACATAATATGCTAGAAGCTAACAGACCTCTTAAAATGAAACATTTCCTTTCTAGAAATTGGTATAAAATTGTGATTTTGTGGATTTGTGTTCAGTATATGGGTAATAGTTTGTTATTTCTGGATTTGCCTCCGTTGGTTGTTCTTGTTGAAGTGATCAAACCCATTTATATATATAAAAAAAATGTTCTCGGTGTGTATGCTTCGATTAATTATATGGAAATATATATATATAATGGTACTGTAAGGATAAAAATACCCTGTGCTAGAAATTGATTCTTCTGGGTACGCTGGTTTTAACAACTTGTCGGCTTTGACTAGATAGTTATCACCTTATATATATATATATATATATATATAATCTTAAAGTTACTTCCTTCTACAAAAAAATGTCACTGTTTCTTTTGTGAACTTGGGTATGTAATCACCCCTGGAACATTGCAGCTTTGACTAGTATTGGGTTCCTTTTATGTTATTGCCCTAGAGGAAAATATACAGTTAAATTATTATTTTGTTTATGATAAGCGTGATTATGCACTTCGTGTATTGTGCAAATTATTAGGGTATTTGGAAATTAGAAGATCAATATATATGCTTGTTAAGAAGGAAGTTTTGGACTGAAAATATGTCCTGGGTTGATAGAAGGCATATCTTTGATCTTGCTTTAAATATTTTTAAACCTCCTGGGTTGTATGGCTTCATATTTATTGTATTTGGTAGGCCGACTTTCACTCAGTGAGCCTTAATGTTTTAATCACCCTTAATCGAGGTATATGTGTATCATTTCGTTGTCTTGGTGGGCTAAGCCGAGTTGAAGTGCAAGTTTGATTTTTGTTACGAGTTTAGAAATTGGCACTTTTGTATAAACCCAAACTGAGAACTTTGGGGTCAATTATAATATATATATATTTTTTGGGTTTAGACCTCTGTGTTTTCGATTATGTTGTTAGGTCCTGAATGGGATGAATGCTTAGATTGTTATTATTGTTTTAAAAGGGCATGATTTTGATAGAATCCCCACTTGACCCTACTCTCCTTAAGAGTAAAATTTGATAATATTATGGCCTTATAGTGTTATGAAAATTGAATGGATGTGTTTAGAATTCTAGCTTGCTTAATGGACTTGGTTAGTCATGGGGCTTGTCTCTATTCCAGTCTTGGTTATGTCTAGTAGGTAGGCTGCTAGGCAATACCTATTCTAGACATTGATTTTCTTTGTTTTTTCATCCTTTCCACTCATCCTTATTAAGCTATGAAGTCACTTGTTAGATAAGAAATAATGGTTTGAGTTTGAATATAATATTTTCAGCCATTTAACCTTTTGTTTACATGATGGAACTCTCTTCTTACCCTCGTGGTTTACTTCTAACCTATTAGGCCTATGGCCTTCTAGAATGATTGTTGAACTATTGTTTGTTTTTGGTGACTAAGATCGTGACTGGTTTTCATCTTTCGACTTCACCTAGAGAATGTTGATTGATGGGCAGCATATTAGATTCCGATCACGTATTCTACTGGATTACATGATTGAAATCCTAATACTCTCAACTCTTTGTTCTAACATTATAAATTCCATAGTATTGCATATTTTGGTTGTCAACCTTTTGTGGTTTTCGAGATATTGTTCATAATTAAAACATAGGGCTCTCTTCTTAGTTGGTATGGTGAAAATTATATCTTGTTTCAAAAGGTTGTTAGAGGTTAGAACTTTGATCCATTTCTTGAAATAGAATGTTTCCTTTCATGGTATTGTTAGCTAGTAGCTTATTGTTGCTATGTATAGTCTTATCTTGCTCAGTTCTCGCGAACTGACTCAGGTTATTAATTGTTGCAGATGGCTTACGTGGTTAGATGATGGAAAGACTTGTAGATTATTGCATCAATCTTGGTTATGATGTTCCTTTGTACGAATGAGTATTATGTTATAAAAATTTGGAAAGGGCCTTTGGACATTTTAGAAGAAGGGTCAGTGCCTTAGTAAATGTATTGTAGAGTATTGTTGTTGTAACTGTTGAAACTTTGGTTTGTTTGGTTATCACGTGAAAGATGAAATTTGATTACCGCTTGGTTACGGGATATTCTAGTGTATTTTAATCCTTAGAATAGTAGCGGGGCATGTCCCATGTTATTACTCTCTTGCTCCCTAGTCATGGTTCAATAGAGATGGTATGTCCCTTTGGTTTGTGCATCATGTTGGAATGAATTGATGTAACCTTGTTTTGTTTCGCAAACGAGTACTGTTAAACTTTGCTCTTGAGTTAAAATGTTGAGTTGTAAATCCTTCTAAGGCATAGTAGCAATGAGTTTGTAAGCACTATGAAGTGAGCTGGATAGTCCTGATAAAAGTTAAACTAAAATTTATATATATGAATATATTAATGTAGATGTGATCTACTTGATAACCTTTGAGACCTGGAACAATCAAGAGGAAACTATCTTTTGTAACGAAATATGATTACTTATTTTTTTCCCAAGCCAAACCAATAAACACTATCCTGTTATGGTGAAACCTTAAATGATCTCATGGTGAAATCAATGGTTAGATTTTAGAAGATGATAGGATTTAATAAGTAGGAGGGAAATTGATTAATAAAACCTTAAATATCTCTCTATCGTTTGAAATGTTCTCCTTTGTCAAACTTAATTAAGTAAAGTCTAGATGGAACATTTAACCAATCTTGATAAACTCTTAACCTCAATAAAAGACTGATAGTAAACAATGTGACCCTGAAGCTAAATTCTGTTGTCCTGTTCTGTTAACCCTTGCCTTGATTCATGGTGATATTTCTTAAGCAAGGTCAAAATTTGATCCTTAAACAAGAAGGTTATTGTTATGAACCCTAAGCGGTACTTTCCACTCAATCGGAGCTTATGCCTTCACCTGTGCAATAGAGGTGTGGAACATGTGTTAGTGGCTTGAGTAAGTTTAATTAACCTTGTAAGAAATGGAAAATGTTCTAAAATCAAATGAATAAAAAGCCTTGGACATAAAATTGATGATCCTAGTTTAGAAAGCTTGGCCTTAAGCTATTTAGTCAATAGTTGAAAAGAAAGAAGTTCTCCCTTGTGAAAAGAATTGTGTGAATCATTACATGAAATTTTATAAGAACGTAAGTTAAGAATTAAGAGACATTTTAGTAAACAAGAAAATTTAACAAGAATTTCCTCATGGGATGCCCTAAATGTAAGTGTGTCATGTGGTTGGACTTCCATGTTGTCTTGTCAAAAAGAAGAAAAAAAAAAAAAAAAAAACGTATGTATTGTCCTTGATAGGTGTGAACGTCTCCGTGCTGCCTTTATGGCCATCCTTGTATCAAGTTGTTCACAGTGTTAGTTGTTTCCTTGGTGACGACATGTTGCGTCATGTTATGTGTCAAGCAAGTCAAAAAAAAAAAATTATCCTGTATTTCACCGTGTTGTTCGTGTGTGGTTTTTGGGAAGAAACCATTTGCAAAGAAAAAGGAAAAATCAACAAAAAACAAAAGTTGAGATGGTCATAGCACAAAAATAGGTGAGGAACAGAAGAAATGAACGCACTTGCTTCTAGAAAGATAGTTAGAGCTTGTAAACAAGCATTAACCATTACTTTGAAATGAGGGTGCCATTCATATTTATAGTGTTAAGATTGTCTTTTCATCTCCTCCATATGACCTTTCACCTTCCTTCGTGTTTGTTTAGTTTTCAACCTCATACCTTTGGTGTTCCTTTTCCACTAGGACCTTTCGAATTCCTTACCTTATGTTTTGCTTCACCACTGTTGACTTTTAAACTTTTGATCTTTGGCGTTCCTTTGCCACTATGACCTTTTGTATTCCTGACCTTTAGTTTTCTTGATTTTGCATGTCAATAAATTCTTGTTATGCTATGAGATCATTTTTTCTTGTTCCCGACCAATAAAACATTCTTCTTGTTCCCGAAAGTCATCAAAATCTTGTTTTTCCCACCCGTCATCGATATCTTCCTCCCGGATGTCATCAAAATCTTCTTCCCGGAAGACATTAAAATATTGTTCCTACATGTCATAAGATCCATTTTTTTACCATTCGGTATCAAATTTTTCATGTTCCTGGTTGGTAAAACATTCTTGTTCATAGTTAGAAACACAGTGGTGTCATAGGACCAAATTTCATTTCTTCACACCGAGGTTAAAACTTAATGAAAATTGGTTGTCCAATTAATGAATCATTATGGAAAATGCCAAATGAATCCAATGAGAATATTTATAATTCCTGAAAATTAATTCTTCGTCAATATTAACCCATATTTTGTTTGTTACATTGACGTGTGAACCACTAGACTAAGTGATAGGAAGCATTTATGATCACTACGAACTAAAAAATCATATGAGCTGGTAAAGTAACTGAAGATACTTTAATTTGATCTTTCATTAGGTTGTCAAATATTCAAGAGGATCCTAAAATCTTCCATGTAAGTTTTAGCTTATATAAGAATCTTTACATCGCACTATCAGATGATTTTTCACTTCTCAATATTTAAAAAGTCTCACATTGATGATTCCAACATGAATTAGCACTTTTTCCTCTCCAATGATAGGGGTAAGAGCTTCTAAATATTTAAAAGGATCCTAAAAATCTTCAAGCAAGGTGACTAGATTTTTCAGATCACGCATTTCCCAATACCTTGCTCATAAGGCCCTAGTTTCACATAACTTGTTCGTAAACCTGATGTTCTTCAAGAACTTTTGTAAACTTTCTTGAACTATTACACAACTCTTTCACACACTACTTGGATGTATCAGATCTTCTTAGGACCTCCCCAAGAGGTACTCTACAAGTGTTAGAAGACTAAAAATAAGCATTTTTAGGCGTCCGTGAGCAACTCCTTCCAGATGAATCAAAATGAATCTATGAATTGTTTACTACCAATTGGCTTGCATATGAAACACACTTTAAAAATATAGCTAGCACATCCCTCTCAACCATAATGAGGTTTACATAGTTAGAGATTGGTTGGAGGGTATGATCACATTACCCGGTTTAGGTCTTTTTTTAGTGTGGACTTGATTGTCATGGCCGAAATTTCAAATTTTTATGCTAGACATTTAGCATGACAACAAGAAGACTCTAGAGTGTTGGTTTCCCCTCTTCTAAAATGAAGAGTGTTCATTCTATTGGTTGTGTAGGGTTCTAGTCATGGGAGAATGGTGACATCCTCTTTTGCTATACCTGAGAGTATTGACCACCTCTTCCGTCTTGTATCATAATGTGTTCTTCTCAATAAGTATTGATTTTCTTTGTTTGACATCAAATTTTTGTGGTCCAATTTCATTTTATGAATAGTTGTAGACAACTCCTATAATTCTGATAGTGAATACCGATAGACCCCAGATCGACCTTAAACAAGTCGTAAATTTAAATCTTAGATTGACCGTCCAAAAAAGATCTCATAATTATATATGATTTCACATTCCATAATTATGAATAATAAATTCTGTATAGATTATATCAGCATTCGTTTCGTGGAATTATAAAATAGTCCGAATTTTTACCTAGAAAGTTGTTCTCATAATGTGAGAAAGTGTGTGGAGGAAAACTCAACAGATTTGCATTGATGTCCCAATGTTTTTGTTTTATTGTCGGCGATGTTCCCCCCTCATGTCCGAATTCGGAATGGTGATGTTTAGGCATACCGAATTCGGAATATCCAGGTTGTACGTTTGATGCCTGCTACTGTTCTCTGCAGACTGTCGTAACTGATGTTACCAAAGAATAAAGTAAAGTTAAAAGCGGGATAATAAAGGGTTTTCACAATATGCAAAGCTCCGTGACTCCGTCCCATTGTGTTGCATATTCCAGACGGAAATACAGAATAACTTTCGTTTTCCTGGACAATATCCAACATAAGCAAATCATGTTTGCTGTCCTGAATATACTTTATTGATTATATCAAATCTTATTGTGGAATTCATTAAGAAGCCAATCGTAGAATATTTTAATCGAACTTATTGAGATGGCAGCTTTTGTAAACAAGATGCGAGAAATAAAAGAAACGGAAGCAATCATACTGAAAATTTGGCATCTACTTCACGCAACTTATGTCATTGTTTTGTTTTTGTATTAAGAAAAGTTCTCATAGTAATTTCTTTTTGCTTTAGAAATTAAAAAGTGTTTTTACACCGGCAATTATACCTTTGTATGTTAAATTTTAATACCCCACCTGAAATGGGAAGCTTGGGAGTGAGGAAATTTGGAGGAATTGCGTAAGCCGAAATGGCGGGTGTGAGAGGAGTATGAAGTAGTAATGTGGAATCCAGATATGGAGATACACGAGAAGTAGCCTGTTGCAATTGATGGATTTGAACTTGAAGATCCTAATAAAGAGAGGCTAGATCTTGAGTGCCAGTGAAAAATACTTGCCACATGTGAGAAACAAGTGGAGGGTGAAGTGATTTGTTGGAGTACGAACAAAAACGAGAATAGTAGAAGTAGGTAGAAGAGTGGAAGCAGATGGTTAATAACGATAGGCATGGAAGCAGGGATGGATGCAGGAACATTAAGCTCCACAACATTGGTGGCCTCCTCATGAGCAGCGAATAAAAGTTGGTCTGAATCCCAAGGATTTTAAGAAAGATGATCATTGAGCTCTTGAAGATGGGCTTTAGTAAATTCGCCAAAAGATTGAGCCATAATAAGGACATGATAAAATACCTAGAAAAGAAAGTTACGTTTGAGCGATGGGTTCACCGAATGATCTAACAAAAAAAGAATTTATGTTAAATTCTAATTGCAGAGTCACAACGATATAATATAGCAATAAACTACAGATTCGACCTAAGCAATAAGCAATTAAATTTGAAACCCTAACTGCAAGAGAAGGGATAAAGTGCTTAGCTAATTTAGCAATAATCAAGAAGATGTGACAAGCTAGATAATTGATAGAATAGTAATACTGAATGTCATAACAAAGCCCAAAAAAATAAAAAACTGTCAAGAATGCTAGGACGAGGGCACCTGGATTGGTTTAGGGGTGCCTTGGAATTGTAGACTGCTTCTTGACGCTCGTAAATGCAAAAAATGACCCAAAAGTGATTTCTTTTGTGTTACTTATATGTCGTTGCAATTTGTTGTTGATCGCATATATGTTACACTATGCCCACATAATTTGCCTTTTATTTGCAAACAGAAAGAGCACCTATAAAACCACAAAACACATCAAATTCTAAAAATAAAAAGATGCAAATGGAGAGTGAGACTTACCCCAACAGTCACCCGACGAAGTGAACTTGTGATTATGCGTGTGTGTATTTGTGTAGAATCATTCCCTAGGTGGCTCTCCTACAAGATGCACTTGATAATGAGCAATAGCTAGATGTAGAAGATATAAATAGACGTGTTCATGGGAAAATATAAATAGCTAGATATAGAAGATATAAATAGATGTGTATGCAGAAGAATGCAATACCTTGTCCATTAAATGGATACTAGATGCATGCTTAAATGCTCTTGAAATGCCTTTGAATGCAACGTTAGGTGAGCGTAGTAGATGTTTAGTGCTTGGTCCATTATTATGGTCACATATATTTGTATTTATAAGATTCCCTTGTTTGAATTTTTTAATTAACCACTAAATGGCCGACCTATAGAAAACTAGATACAAAGAGGTCAGAGGCACCTAGGTGCTGGCGTCCTAGCTGGGTGCTAGTGTCCAGAATCATAAAATATGAAGTATGGAAAGTCATACAAGGAAATAGAGTGTGCAAGACTAGGAAGGAAACCAAAAAAAAGAAAAGAGGCCAAAGACAATGCTCAATTCTAGTACTTTTCTCGCTTAGGAACCATGTAAATAGTATTATGTGACTAGGACCTAGAAATGTATCGAAAGTTTGTGATTTATTGTCTAGATTGTTTATCTTATGCACATAATGAATTACTCTTAATGGTTTCTTAATAATCATAGTGCTAATGCTATTGTGTAAAATAAAAAATAAGGTTACTCGAAAGTACAATATTTGATTAGAAACTCAAGCTACAAGAAAAATCATCATCATCATAAATAACATACATATGAAAATAAATCAACATCCATCTATGAACAAATTAATGTGCTAAATAATCCAATCATCATCTATATACATCAATAAAATTTCCTTACACAATGTCCGAACAAAAGTTTATTATACATGAATATACATCATTAACATCTATAAAAAAATATATATTCCTTCATCATGGGGCATATACAAAAAATAACATCTATATACGGAGTCATCGACGACTCTCTCCCACTACTGGGCTTCCTAATCCATATCCTCCTCACCTTGGCGGTGGAATTTGTAATGATGTAATGGATCTCGATGGTGTATGAGATCTATCTAACATCCCTTACCTCTTCCCTATACTATGACTATATCTTAGAACGCTCTTGCTCTGTGGGATGGCTGCCTCATACAATTATTTCTAATAAACCATATCATGAGTTGCTATCAATAAATCCTATAATAAATCTCCCATCCTCATTCCTCCCGACTTCTTCAACGCGATGGTCTGTATCCCTCTTCGTTTTCACCTGTTGTAGATATCATGCTAATCGATCTATCTTATATTTCCTTTTTTGTAAATGTGTCTGAAATGTTTTATCTATAATATCACAGGCATATCCCTATCGTACTGCTCTATCTCTATATTCTCGGGTTGCATTAACTCTTCTAATGACAGATGCGGAGGCTGTATTGGTGGAATATGACTCCACACATAAACCTTTCCTCTATCTACCCACCTATAATATCAATTTCCAACATCATCTCCATCTTTGTCTCTTCCTCTTCCCCTGGACTCGGTGTCCTCTGCAGTGAACCATCTACCCGTGTCGGTACTGGTACTTGTGCGCCTTGCACATATTCCTGTATCTATCTTTTTCCACCACGCACATGTCTATCCTAGCTCTGAGATGGAAACTGTGTCGCATGTTCATAACCTCTCGCTCCTTGGCCCTTTCGGCCTCTCCCTCTCCTATGTATCTATCTCTTAGATATCCATAATGTTTTTTCCATATCCTCGGCGATCACAATCTGTGGGATTTTCAAATGAATAAGTATGAGAGCTATAGAGAACATTGCATACCCTACTAACAATCCAAGAGCTCCGATACTTGATCGTGCATGCCATACCTATGGAAACACTACTAAAGACATACCCTAGATGTGTTTGGCCTAATCCTCGTACAATATTCAAATGTCTCCCATGATACCCTCACGTACCATTACCATCATATGGTATATCATGTCTCACTTCCAACTATGCCATTACCCTATTTGGTATGTAACACTCTAAAATATAAGAGTGAATGCTTATAATCCATTTATATATCTCCACTATCCCTAAATCCTCTACGTCTATCTCACACCTCTAGGCCCTGTATGACCTCCATATCACCTATCATAAGTACAAATTATCTTGGGATCACTCGTATAAGATAGATCACTCTGATGTCCCATGTTCCCATCTCTGACTATGTGCCATCCAAATAAAGAGGGCTCTTTTAAACGACTCTCCCTTAACACACCCTCTATATGTTGTATGGCTATAGGGTCACATGACCAAATCTTCATAACAGTGTGGATAGTCCCATACTCCTCTCACTCCTATATACAACCATGTGTAAATCCTTGTATAAGAGTGAGAAATACATGGACCCCATGTGAACATGGCCGTTGACTCCATCATCTCGACCATGAATCCAACCAACTATAACAAAAGATACCTCCTAGTGTTATCAAGTTTAAATAAGTACTAATAAGAGACATAAATAAATAGGTATCTGATCAATCTCATCATCTCTCATACATGCTGCTAAATGTATCATTATCCCCTCTCATTAAATATTCTCTCTAACAAAAAAAGTCTATATGTGTTATCGAATATGCACCTAACTTTCATCCCACTCAATCAATATCCCCTTCATGGAAACTCTAAAAATCAGCCCACTTCCCTACGACACTTAGTTGATTATCATTTTGAGATATGCAGACTTTAGATACGGACATGACTTATACTTATGTTGATTAGCATGATGTTTTGTGACTAGATGCATTTGGATTAGGATTGGATTTTGTTTTAGTATGATCTACACTGACTCATGGACAGACTATTGGATACCGATATTATTTTTATATGGATATATTGCATGTGTTCTAACATTGGATTTCTTCGCCATGATGAGTAGACTGTAGTTGTTGAATTTACATTACTGCAATTTTGGATAATGATGAAATGCATAATTAAGTTGTGATTTAGACCTAGAAATAATGATTGATTTGATTACGTATAGATGTTAATAAATTTCATGCATATGACTATTTTGGACATTTTAACATGGCCGCAAGGCCGAGGGAGGTATTCTGTATTTTGCAGGAAACACAGCATGATCACAACCTAAAGGGGGATTGGGAACCAAACACAACAGGATATCGGGTGGTTACAACATTGGTCATCAAGGCAACTAGTAAATTGTATTGTGTTACCTTTATTCTTGTATGTGTTAAGAAAATTTCCATGAGGGGGAAATTTTCTAATGTGACCAAGGGGGTAAGAATTTTATTTACTTGTTTTAACTTGCTTTAGTAGGTGATTTCTTTTGTAATGTCTTTTTGTTAAATTACTTTGCTAAGTGTGGTTAGATTAATGTAATATCTTGTTTAATTTTTTTAAGTGTTGGAGGGAAGCCAAGTGGGTGTAATTAATTTTGATGGTTGGCTCCTTGAGCCTTGTGTGTCCTCTTGTATTGAATGCTTGATTTTGAGTGTTGACCACTCCATGTTCTTTAAATCTCGAATTTGAGATTGAGGGCAACTTTAGGGGACTTATGGGACAAGTTGAATTTGTCTCACACTTCCCAAAACCCCTTACCAACCATATATATGGGTTGGGAATCCAAAAAGGGGATTAATTATTGTTTTGGGAAGGGAAATGTGACTTTGGAGTGCACTTTTCTTCATTTTGCATTTATTTGTGCCTTAAGACACATGGGGAAGGAATGGATGAGGAAAAGAGTTGTCATTCAACCCAACCACCCATTTATGGTGTTTTGGGATTTGAGTTGACTTTGGGAGGTGGTTTGAGGATGTGTGATGTGGCATCCTACATGGAGCCACATCACCCTCACTCTTCCTCTTGTCTATTTATAGAGATTTCCTCTCTTGTTGAGGGGGTTGTTGGAGTTTTGTTTTTGTTTTGTGGAAGAGTTCTCTTTTGTTATTTTTGGGGAGAGAAAAGAATTGGGAGAAAGAGAAAAAGAGCGTGCTTGGACTTGCATGCTTGGATTGATTTGGGAAGGAGCTTGGACAAATTTCTTGGTTTAGGCTTCTCCAATGGAGAGGTAGGAAACCCTCTCCTTTGTTTTCCTTTCATCTTATTGTTGCTTCTATGCTAAAATTGTGAAAAATGCATGTTTACTTTGGTGTATTGTGAAAAATGGATAGAATGCTTATTGTGTAGTATAGGAGAGGTCTATGGGAATACTCATGAGGGAGGCATAAGAGTAGATTAGGATATTGTGGAGGGAGTTTGAGAGGGATGCCCATCTTGGGTAAGAATGTTTACATTCTACTTTGTCTTTGAGGGAGCCATAAGAGGAGGGAGGCATAAGAGTATGGGAGGAAAAAGGGGTACTTGAGGGAGGCATAAGAGTCATAGGGGCTTGTGTTTTATTGTGGAGGGTTTTGGATGGGCATCTCATCTCAATTGGGAGGCATAAGGAAAACATTCCCATAGTTCCTTCTCTTGTTGGCTTGGATGAAAGCCTTGCTGTGAAATGTTTGGTGCTATTTGTGTGTCTCTTTGTTTTCTTTTATTTTACTTTGAATGTTGTGAAAAAATTGTATTGTGGAAGCAAGTATTGTTGCCTTGAGTTGGAGACCACCCTTCATTGTGTTGTGTTTGGGGCTTGGGGGTCAATGGAGGAGATTGCTTCTCTTCTCCATTGAGTTTTGGTTGGGAGGAGAGTGTAGCCTCTCCCCCTATCTTGGTTGTGATTGAACTACTTGGAACTTGGAGCATGAATGGAAAGCACCTTGGAGCTTGTGAAGACTCCTTCCTTTTCCTTTATATGTATTGTTTTGTTGTAAAATTTGTATGTGAAAAAGGTTGTAACATCTTGTTTTCATTCCAAAAAAAAAAAAAAGGGAGACATTGTAATCTATATTTGTCCAAAAGTTTACATGGTTAAAATGTTGGTAGATCTTGTTTAGAACTCAATGAAAATATTGATGGACTCTTACGTGTAATGTTAGTATATTTACAAAAATATATATACACACTAGATTCCATTTTGTTGCAAAAAAAAAAGGGGGTATTGATAAGTGATACTATTAGTGTATATCTTCTTCTTGTAATATGAATGGAAAGAGTTGAGTTTAATTGAATTTTTCCAATATGCCAATAGAGTAGATTCACCCAAACTCTATCATGTTCTCTCTTCATTTAAGAATTTCTTGTGAATCCTTTGCGAATCGTAAAAAGGGAAATGAAATCGAATATCTTTGTGAACCCATGCTATGTCTATTGAATTGTGTGGAAGGAGATTTTAATGCAAATTCTAAGCTTAATAAGTTCATAACCACATTTCTTTAATAAGGGAACTAATATCTCAAATATTATCCCTGTTCAAACAATATGAAAACTAACGGATTACTAATATAAGATTTCACTAATAACAATATCCTATTGATCTTCCCTTCATATTAATGAAGTACATTAACCTAAACCACAGCCAGTGAATAACATTAAGAAATTTATAAACAAGTCTGCATAGGATCTGTTCCTTTTCTTTTGTAAACGAACTGTGCTCCATGCGTTTCCTGTGTAGAACTGACCTGCCCCTGGCCCGTAACATTCTCTCCGTCCCTCAATCGATTTGATAAAAATATCTTGAAGGTGAAACCCGAATTGGAGGATGCAATCAACACTGAATAGTTGGCAATCTAGATCGGACAGGTCACTGTCTTCTCTTTAAAAAAAAAGAAAATTAATCCTGAGCTAGCCGATCAAACTGTGTTGGTATACTCTTTACATCTTATATGCATACCATATATAATAATCAAAATAACTAAATAGTGATACATCTCTGTCTAACCACCGTGTAACGAGTTTATAGCAAATTTTCTCACAGCATGATCAGGTAATTGCTTATCCACGGTGCTCTAGGAGTATTCTGCTGTGTTTCGGAGTCGCCTCCACCCTGAGTCGCCCACACGTTTGCTAGGCAGTCGGCGTCCCTTGAATATTTTAATATGAAACAGACTTACCTCTATGAGGTTTCCCCTTCTCCCGCTTTCTCTGTCTCTTAATCAAAGTTTGATAAAAACAACTTGAAGGAGGACTCCGTATTTGAGGATATGTTCAGTGCTGAATAGATGACAACATAGTTGAACAACCTGCTTGTTGGAATCACCACGGGCCTCCTTGCTACTGCCTGGTCAATGTTGTGCAGGCCAGGGCCGTAGTATCCTCGCCCCTTTCTCGCCTGTAGCGCCTTCTATTTTTTTTGCTACGCGGCCAGGTCCTAAGGACCACACGTTTTTCCCCCTTCAGACTTCTCAAGTGTTGAAGATACTCCGGCTCTAGCCCTTCAAAAGAATTCACGAGGATTCCAGAACTTTAGTGGATCATCTCAAACCATCTATTTACGTCCATCAATACTGGTGGAACAATATGGGTCTTTTTCGTGCTTCTATAATCTCACAGGGGTGAGGAGATCTAACATCAGCAGAGACTGTCTCTGTCTTTCTCTAGAGAATCCTGCGACGTCGAAAGCCAGGCAGAGTGCAACAGACTGGTTGCGAATGCGCCGGATGGATTGAACACCACCATGATGGTATTGTGCTCTTCGGGTACCTCCTTTCTCTATCCCGAAAGACTTTCATGCAATACGCACTCAGGAGTTGTCTCACATCGAACTGACCCTCCAGCCAACGGTAAAAGGGCGGCTCCAGCTCAAGGATGAGATTGTAATTAAGGCCGCACTGTTCGGTGGGAACATGATCTGACCTCACGCCGTCCACTCACCTGCTACACTAGTTTGTATCTTCATAACCAACTACCACAATGATTTTTTTCACGGCTCAGGTCAGAACAAAAAAAAAACGCCGGCCGATTGTGTAGGGTGTTAAACTAGCTTAGCACTAGGAAAATAAATGAAAAAAAAGGGGGTGTGCGGCCAGCTGTGTAGCCTGTACGCAGGACAGCGAGTTGTTATTTTATGGCGGGTGGTTATTAAAACCACCCACCCCCATTCGTTTCTACCCACCTTTCTTTTTGAATTCTTCTCCGCATGGAAATCTTAATGTTTGGCTGCTTATCTTTAAAACGTATCCTTGGCCTCGTGGACGTGGCGTGTCGTAGGTCTCACCATGGTTTGTTTTAACGGGCTTGACATCAGTGAGTTTTTTCCTGATGATCATACTTGCTCATGGCGGAAAGTGGTTGTTTACGCACACCATGTTATGACCTTGCTTGTATCCCTTGTTCTTCGCATCTTAACGTTCCCGTATAGGCGCTAGATCAAGATATGGATATTTAACATGATCCATTTAAAATAAGAATCCGACCATCTAATTAACCTTGATGGGCAATTTATACATATAAACTAAACTCTCGAAGCCATGTGGAAACAAGTCGAAACATGGTTTCGTTAAAATTGTAAAATGAATAATGATTAAGTTAATAAAATGCCTTTTGGGTTACAATTATGATACCTCAAGTGTGAAGTATAAAACCTTTGATGTCCATTAAGGGCAGGTACAAATACAAAAAAAAAATTGTCGCATTTTCGGGACGTTTGTTTGCGGCGTCGTCGTAGCATCGGCGTTCTTTTTCAGGGCGTTATATTTTGGTATCAGAGCCAGGGGTTCGAAGCTGGGACCCTTGGGCACACGCAGGAAAATGCAGAACAGGAACATTCAAACTAGTACAGAGCTAATACCTTTAAAATATGAAACCATAATGTTGATAATTATAGTAAACAGCAAATTTAGAAAACTGATACAAGACCTAGAATGATGAACTAACTCTCGCCTTGATCTGTGCAGGGGGCGCGGATTGGGCGAGGGGTCTCTTCACATAGACCTAGACATACCACCGCCAGAGCAGGCCGTAGTAGCCCTTCTGCCTCAGATTTTGCAGACACTCCAGGATGTCAATGCCGCTATACGCGGAGAGCCCTTGGGAGGACGACTTGCTAGACATAGTTTGGAGCCATCAGTAGATGCCCAGGCATCCCCTCGACACAGCGCGGAGCACAGAGCAGAGAATTTCCGTGCAGAGTTAGCTAGGGCAGAGTCACCACAGAGAGGACATGGGGACAGGATCTCAGGACATAGGGACAGGTCTCGGAGCCCTAGACAGAGGGAGGAGCATACAGAGAGATATAGGAGTCGTCATACGTCAGCTGCAGACCATATCAGGGAGATCCTGAAGCTACGACCATCTCACTATTCAGGTGATACAGGCGGTTTTCAGGCAGAGGCCTGGTTGGTGAGCTTGAGCGGATGCTTCAAGCTCTGTCCTTGTAGTAGCAACATGAAAGCTCGTGTTGCGATCCATCTTCTAAAGGATGGAGCAGGAGTCTGGTGGAGGATCGAGGAGCAGAAGCTCCATGTCGACTCAGAGATGATTACCTGGGAGCTGTTTGAGAAGCGGTTCAGGAGCAGGTATTTACCCAGGATATTTATTCAGCAGCATATAGACGAGTTTCATGACCTCCGTCAGGCATCGATGACAGTAGCCGAGTATGATAGTCGATTTCTGGACCTACTCCAGTACGTCGACTATATGCAAGATGAGCAGGTACGGATTCACAGGTTCATCCGGGGCCTGAACTTGGATTTAGCTGGCGCAGTGCGCATTCACTGCCCACAGATGTTAGCAGAGGCCATGGAGAAGGCCTATATTACAGAGGAGACATGGGGAAAGACACGAGCATGCTAGAGACAGGGTTCGGAGCCGTATCCAGCAGATGTAGGATAGTAGGTTGAAGGGGTCAGTTCCTCCTCCACGGGCTGGATAGAGTTCAGGGCAAGCTTCTTTTAGGCCACCACAGCAGCAGCAGACCCGCCCTCCTTACCGACCTCCTCAGAGATTCGATGCACAGAGAGGACGTAGTATGGGGCCTCCTCCTAGGGGTCCCATCAGGACACAGGGTGCACCGAGAGCTCAGTCAGTCGGAGCTCGTCAGCAAAGAGCTCAGTAGTCCATAGCCGGATCATCAGGATTTGTATCTCAGTCATCTAGAGTACCAGCTGGAGCTGCTTCCCACTAGAGAGGACCAGGCAGCTGTTATGGTTGCGGAGTTGTTGGACATATTTGGAGAGATTGCCCACATAACCCTACCAAGGGTAAGACACAGAGCTCAGAGCCTACCGTTGGAGATATGGCACGGAGTCATCAGATCTACGCAGCGGTTGAGAACCGCCAGGCTGAGCACCAGAGTACTGTGATTGAGACGACAGGTAGTGTTGGTGGTATTTCCACCTCTATATTATTTGACTCTGGTTCTTCTGATTCTTTTATTGCACCATCTTTAGTAGAGCGTTGTAGGCTGGTGGCAGTTAGAAAGGGCTGTAGTTGGGATGTCGAGATGGCTTCTGGAGCCAAGATTTCTGTAGACTCCTTAGTCAAGGAGTGTGTAGTGGATTTGGGACCCTTCACCACTACTTATGATCTTAGGATCCTTCCATTAGGATCTTATGGCATCATTTTAGGCATGGATTGGTTGTCCGCTCACAGAGCTAGAGTGGATTGTTACCATAAGACTATTGCTTGCATAGATGATCTTGGAGTAGAGTTAGTGATATCAGGGGTTAAGAGACCCGTTTCTATTCGCACCATCTCCGCTATGCAGCTTAAGCGGTGTGTGCGACGGGGTTGTCAGTTGTATGTTGTTACAGTTAGTGACAGATCAGAGGATGAGTCAGGGGGACCTTCCCTCGATGATCATCCCATCTTATCAGAGTTTTCCGATGTGTTCCCAGGGGAGCTACCGGGATTACCTCCCCCACGTGAGATCGACTTCCATATAGATCTAGTTCCAGGCGCAGAGCCTATCTCACGAGCACCCTATCGGATGACTACACCTGAGTTATGTGAGCTCAAGTTGCAGCTTGAGGGCCTTTTGGAGAAAGGCCTAATTCGTCCTAGTGTATCCCCTTGGGATGCACGAGTTATATTCGTATAGAAGAATGATGGATCTCTTCGGTTGTGTATTGATTACCGTCAGCTGAATAAAGTAACGATCAAGAATCGTTACCCCCTTCCACGCATTGACGATTTGTTTGACCAGATGAAGGGGGCTACCGTTTTCTCTAAGATAGATCTTAAGTCAGGATACCATCAGCTCAGGATTGCGGAGACAGATATTCACAAGACAGCTTTCCGCACGAGATATGGCCACTACGAGTTTACAGTGGTACCTTTCGGTTTGACGAATGCCCCCGCAATGTTTATGAGTTTGATGAATGGGGTATTCAGGACCTTCTTTGATCGCTTCGTGCTTATCTTCCTTGATGACATTCTGATCTACTCTCGCACACGTGAGGAGCATGAGGAGCACCTTCGCCAAGTCCTTCAGTGTCTTCGCGAGCAGCGCCTTTACGGGAACTTGGAGAAGTGTGCGTTCTTTCAGACTGAGGTGCAGTATTTGGGCCACGTTATTTCTGGGGAAGGTATCGCAGTCGATCCTTCCAAGATTTGAGCCATCATGGATTGGCCAACACCCACTAGTGTGACCGAGGTGCGTAGTTTCATGGGTCTAGCAGGGTACTACAGGAGGTTTGTTCAGGACTTTTCTCGGATTGCGCACCCTATCACTTCTCTTCAGCGGAAAGGGAAGAAGTTTGTATGGACAGATAGATGTGAGCAGGCCTTCAGTACACTGAAGGAGTGCCTCACGAGAGCACCTATTCTTGCAGTGCCAGATCCTCATGGAGAGTTTTTCGTATGCACAGATGCTTCCTTGGCAGGACTTGGAGGAGTGTTGATGCAGGAGGGTAGAGTAGTTGCCTTTGAGTCCCGCAAACTCAAAGATTATGAGCTAAATTATCCAACCCATGACCTTGAGCTTGCAGCAGTAGTACATGCCTTAGTGCGGTGGAGACATTTTCTTCTTGGCCGGAGATTTACACTCAGGACAGATCACTTGAGTCTTCGCCACCTCTTCACGCAGCCCAATCTCAACGCTCGTCAGCGGTGTTGGATGGAGTTACTCTGTGAGTATGACATGGAGATAGAGCACGTGAAGGGAAAGGAAAACATGGTGTAGATGCCTTGAGTAGACGGAGACATGTGGCTATGGCCACCTCAGTGGGCACAGATTTACGGAGTAGGATCTTGCAGCAGCTTCCTCAGGATAGCTTCCACCTCACAGCCAGAGCAGAGATTGAGTCACAGAGACCCCTTGAGGGGAGATTTGATGGATTTTCATTAGAGGCAGATGGTCTTCTCAGACACAGAGGTCGAATTTATGTTCCTATAGATGGAGGCTTGAGACATGATATTTTGACAGAGGCTCATCGTGCACCTTACTCAGCCCATCCCGGGGTGAAGAAGATGCACGCCACCTTGAGACAGTTGTACTTTTGGAGAGGACTTCGGAGAGACATAGCTTCTTTTGTATCCTGCTGTTTAGAGTGCCAGAGGGTGAAGGCCGAGCATCAGCATCCAGCCGGCCTCCTCTATCCTCACGCCATACCAGAGTGGAAGTGGGACACCATCTCTATGGATTTTATTGTTGGGTTGCCGACGTCGAGATACCACCACGACGCCATCATGGTCACGGTGGATAAATTGACGAAGGTAGCTCACTTTTCTCCAGTGAAGACCACCTATACAGCTAGTGCAGTAGCACGAGTATACCTTGATGAGATTGTTAGATTACATGGGATTCCGCGGAAGATCATATGTGACCGCGACCCTTTGTACACTTCCCATTTCTGGACCACCATGTAGTATGCCCTCAGGACGAGGATTAATTTCAACACAGCTTATCACCCTGAGACAAATGGACAGACTGAGAGGGTGAATCAGATTTTGGAGGATATGCTCAGGATTTACGTGATGGATCATCAGTCGAAATGGGAGGAGTATCTGTATTTGGTGGAGTTTGCCTATAATAATAGTTTCCAGAGTTCTATAGGCATGGCTCCTTTTCAGGGATTATATGGCAGAGAGTGTAGGACACCTCTTAGTTGGGACAGGATTGAGGACAGGGTTTCCCTTAAACCAGCATTATTGTAGGACATGGAGCAGTAGGTTACCTTGATCAGACAGAGATTGCAGGAGGCACAGGATAGACAGAAGAAGTATGCGGACCAGCATAGGACAGATCGCAGTTTTGAGGTAGGCACGAAGGTGTTTCTTCGTGTCAGACCGCATAAGAGCCCTATCCGTTATGGAAAAGGTTCTAAGCTTGCTCCTAGGTTTGTGGGACCCTTTGAGATCTTGGAGCGCCTTGGTCCCTTGGCCTATCGTCTAGCATTGCCACCTAGCTTATCGCGCGTCCATGATGTATTTCACGTTTCTGTGCTTAGGAGATATGTTTCTGATCCTTCTCATGTGCTAGATTGGACTGCATTGCAGGTGCAGGATCAGGGGCAGGTGATGGTGGAGCCCGTGCGCATTTTAGATCGCAGGACCCTGGGCCTTCGCGGCAAAGAGATTGATCAGGTTCGGGTCCAATGGGACAGGTACGATGAGACTGCTACTACTTGGGAGGATGCTACATCATTGCGAGCTCAGTTTCCACACTTATTTCAGTGACTTCCAGGAGGAAGTCTAGTCTAAGGGGAGGGGGATGTAATGCCCACTTCCCTACGACACTTAGTTGATTATCATTTTGAGATATGCAGACTTTAGATACAGACATGACTTATACTTATGTTGATTAGCATGATGTTTTGTGACTAGATGCATTTGGATTAGGATTGGATTTTGTTTTAGTATGATCTACACTGACTCATGGACAGACTATTGGATACCGATATTATTGTTATATGGATATATTGCATGTGTTCTAACATTGGATTTCTTCGCCATGATGAGTAGACTGTAGTTGTTGAATTTACATTACTGTAATTTTGGATAATGATGAAATGCATAATTAAGTTGTGATTTAGACCTAGAAATAATGATTGATTTGATTACGTATAGATGTTAATAAATTTCATGCATATGACTATTTTGGACATTTTAACATGGCCGCAAGGCCGAGGGAGGTATTCTGTATTTTGCAGGAAACACAGCATGATCACAACCTAAAGGGGGATTGGGAACCAAACACAACAGGATATCGGGTGGTTACAACATTGGTCGTCAAGGCAACTAGTAAATTGTATTGTGTTACCTTTATTCTTGTATGTGTTAAGAAAATTTCCATGAGGGGGAAATTTTCTAATGTGACCAAGGGGGTAAGAATTTTATTTACTTGTTTTAACTTGCTTTAGTATGTGATTTCTTTTGTAATGTCTTTTTGTTAAATTACTTTGCTAAGTGTGGTTAGATTAATGTAATATCTTGTTTAATTTTTTTAAGTGTTGGAGGGAAGCCAAGTGGGTGTAATTAATTTTGATGGTTGGCTCCTTGAGCCTTGTGTGTCCTCTTGTATTGAATGCTTGATTTTGAGTGTTGACCACTCCATGTTCTTTGAATCTCGAATTTGAGATTGAGGGCAACTTTAGGGGACTTGTGGGACAAGTTGAACTTGTCCCACACTTCCCAAAACCCCTTACCAACCATATCTATGGGTTGGGAATCCAAAAAGGGGATTAATTATTGTTTTGGGAAGGGAAATGTGACTTTGGAGTGCACTTTTCTTCATTTTGCATTTATTTGTGCCTTAGGACACATGGGGAAGGAATGGATGAGGAAATGAGTTGTCATTCAACCCAACCACCCATTTATGGTGTTTTGGGATTTGAGTTGACTTTGGGAGGTGGTTTGAGGATGTGTGATGTGGCATCCTACATGGAGCCACATCACCCTCACTCTTCCTCTTGTCTATTTATAGAAATTTCCTCTCTTGTTGAGGGGGTTGTTGGAGTTTTGTTTTTGTTTTGTGGAAGAGTTCTCTTTTGTTATTTTTGGGGAGAGAAAAGAATTGGGAGAAAGAGAAAAAGAGAGTGCTTGGACTTGCATGCTTGGATTGATTTGGGAAGGAGCTTGGACAAATTTCTTGGTTTAGGCTTCTCCAATGGAGAGGTAGGAAACCCTCTCCTTTGTTTTGCTTTCATCTTATTGTTGCTTCTATGCTAAAATTGTGAAAAATGCATGTTTACTTTGGTGTATTGTGAAAAATGGATAGAATGCTTATTGTGTAGTATAGGAGAGGTCTATGGGAATACTCATGAGGGAGGCATAAGAGTAGATTAGGATATTGTGGAGGGAGTTTGAGAGGGATGCCCATCTTGGGTAAGAATGTTTACATTCTACCTTGTCTTTGAGGGAGCCATAAGAGGAGGGAGGCATAAGAGTATGGGAGGAAAAAGGGGTACTTGAGGGAGGCATAAGAGTCATAGGGGCTTGTGTTTTATTGTGGAGGGTTTTGGATGGGCATCTCATCTCAATTGGGAGGCATAAGGAAAACATTCCCATAGTTCCTTCTCTTGTTGGCTTGGATGAAAGCCTTGTTGTGAAATGTTTGGTGCTATTTGTGTGTCTCTTTGTTTTCTTTTATTTTACCTTGAATGTTGTGAAGAAATTGTATTGTGGAAGCAAGTATTGTTGCCTTGAGTTGGAGACCACCCTTCATTGTGTTGTGTTTGGGGCTCGGGGGTCAATGGAGGAGATTGCTTCTCTTCTCCATTGAGTTTTTGTTGGGAGGAGAGTGTAGCCTCTCCCCCTATCTTGGTTGTGATTGAACTACTTGGAACTTGGAGCATGAATGGAAAGCACCTTGGAGCTTGTGAAGACTCCTTCCTTTTCCTTTATATGTATTGTTTTGTTGTAAAATTTGTATGTGAAGAAGGTTGTAACATCTTGTTTTCATTCCAAAAAAAACGGGGGGGACATTGTAATCTATATTTGTCCAAAAGTTTACATGGTTAAAATGTTGGCAGATCTTGTTTAGAACTCAATGAAAATATTGATGGACTCTTACGTGTAATGTTAGTATATTTACAAAAATATATATACACACTAGATTCCATTTTGTTGCAACAAAAAAAAGGGGGTATTGATAAGTGATACTATTAGTGTATATCTTCTTCTTGTAATATGACTGGAAAGAGTTGAGTTTAATTGAATTTTTCCAATATGCCAATAGAGTAGATTCACCCAAACTCTATCATGTTCTCTCTTCATTTAAGAATTTCTTGTGAATCCTTTGCGAATCGTAAAAAGGGAAATGAAATCGAATATCTTTGTGAACCCATGCTATGTCTATTGAATTGTGTGGAAGGAGATTTTAATGCAAATTCTAAGCTTAATAAGTTCATAACCACATTTCTTTAATAAGGGAACTAATATCTCAAATATTATCCTTGTTCAAACAATATGAAAACTAACAGATGACTAATATAAGATTTCACTAATAACAATAGCCTATTGATCTTCCCTTCATATTAATAAAGTACATTAACCTAAACCACAGCTAGTGAAAAACATTAAGAAATTTATAAACAAGTCTGCATAGGATCTGTTCCTTTTCTTTTGTAAACGAACTGTGCTCCATCGTTTTCTGTGTAGAACTGACCTGCCCCTGGCCCGTAACATTCTCTTCGTCCCTCAATCGATTTGATAAACATATCTTGAAGGTGAAACCTGAATTGGAGGATGAAATCAACACTGAATAGTTGGCAATCTAGATCGGACAGGTCGCTGTCTTCTCTTAAAAAAAAATAAAATTAATCCTGAGCTAGCCGATCAAACTGTGCTGGTATACTCTTTACATCTTATATGCATACCATATCTAATAATAAAAATAACTAAATAGTGATACATCTCTGTCTAACCACCGTGTAATGAGTTTATAGCAAATTTTCTCGCAGCATGATCAGGTAATCGCTTATCCACGGTGCTCTAGGAGTATTCTGCTGTGTTTCGGAGTCACCTCCACCCTGAGTCGCCCACACATTTTCTAGGCAGTCAACGTCCCTTGAATATTTTAATATGAAACAGACTTACCTCTATGAGGTTTCCCCTTCTCCTGCTTTCTCTGTCTCTTAATCAAAGTTTGATAAAAAACAACTTGAAGGAGGACTCCGTATTTGAGGATATGTTCAGTGCTGAATAGATGACAACATAGTTGAACAACCTGCTTGTTGGAATCACCCACGGGCCTCCTTGCTACTGCCTGGTCAATGTTGTGCAGGCCAGGGCCGCAGTATCCTGGCCCCCCTTATCGCCTGTAGCGCCTTCTATTTTTTTTGCTGCGCGGCCAGGGCCTAAGGACCACACGTTTTTCCCCCTTTAGACTTCTCAAGTGTTGAAGATACTCCGGATCCAGCCCTTCAAAAGAATTCATGAGGATTCCAGAACTTTAGTGGATCGTCTCAAACCGTCTATTTACGTCCATCAATACTGGTGGAACAATATGGGTCTTTTTCATGCTTCTGTAATCTCACAGGGGTGGGGAGATCTAACATTAGCAAAGACTGTCTCTCTCTTTCTCCAGCGAATCCTGTGACACCGAAAGCCAGTCAGAGTGCAACAGACTGGTTACGAATGCGCCGGATGGATTGAACACCACCATGATGGTATTGTGCTCTTCGGGTACCTCCTTTCTCCATCCCGAAATACTTTCATGCAATATGCACTCAGGAGTTGTCTCACATCAAACTCGTCCTCCAGCCAACGGTAAAAGGGCGGCTCCAGCTCAAGGATGAGATTGTAATTAAGGCCACACTGTTCGGTGGGAACATGATCTGACCTCACGCCGTGCACTCACCTGCTACACTGGTTTGTATCTTCATAACCAACTACCACAATGATTTTTTTCACGACTCAGGTCAGAACAAAAAAAAATGCCAGCCGATTGTGTAGGGTGTTAAACTAGCTTAGCACTAGGAAAATAAATGAAAAAAAAAGGGGTGTGCGGCCAGCTGTGTAGCCTGTACGCAGGACAGCGAGTTGTTCTTTTATGGCAGGTGGTTATTAAAACCACCCAACCCCATTCGTTCTACCCACCTTTCTTTTTGAATTCTTCTCCACGTGGAAATCTTAATGTTTGGCTGCTTATCTTTAAAACGTATCCTTGGCCTCGTGGACGTGGCGTGTCGTAGGTCTCACCATGGTTTGTTTTAACGGGCTTGACATCAGTGAGTTTTTGCCTAACGATCATACTTGCTCATGGCGGAAAGTGGTTGTTTACGCACACCATGTTATGACCTTGCTTGTATCCCTTGTTCTTCGCATCTTAACATTCCCGTATAGGCGCTAGATCAAGATATGGATATTTAACATGATCCATTTAAAATAAAAACCCGACCTTCTAATTAACCTTGATGGCCAATTTATACATATAAACTAAACTCTCGGAGCCATGTGGAAAAAACTCGAAACATGGTTTCGTTTAAATTGCAAAATGAATAATGATTAAGTTAATAAAATGCCTTTTGGGTTACAATTATGATACCTCAAGTGTAAAGTATAAAACCTTTGATGTCTGTCAAGGGCAGGTACAAATACAAAAAAAAAATTGTCACATTTTCGGGACGTTTGTTTGCGGCGTCGTCGTAGCATCGGCGTTCTTTTTCAGGGTGTTATACCACAAATCTCTCATCTCAGATCATGTCATATGCCTATCATACGATCTCAATCGATAGTGCCTCACCTTCACATATAATATTCCTAACGCCTCCTCTAACCATTTCACACACTTGTTAACAAATATTTTCTAACTCATTTCTTCTAAAAAACTTCAAAAAATTGAATTGGTTTCTTCTGAAAACATACTAGCACACCTATTTGCATAATGGTGTAACTACATTTATGGTAGCACATCTACTCTAACACAAACACACTCATTTTCTCACAAGCACGCCTAGTCACAAAAACACACTCTATAACACGTTGACACACATTTTAGTACACTAGTAAAAGTACATTCACTCTAGTAAAATTCACATGTTAAGCTAGCCCAATGAACTTCCTATGCTCTCATTGTTTTCATTGTTTCATCTACATTAAACTATTAATAAATTCACTTTAATAGTCAAAACATAAAACTAAATACTTTGAGGGATTTTTGGGTCCTCATCCATGACAATTGTATTTGATTATCTCAGTTTATTCATGTAAAAAATTGTGTCATCTCTCCAAAAATCTAGATCTCCGAAATCTCTCAAGGGAACAAAAGGATCTAATAAAAAACAATACCAATATTTTATTCTGCACTCAAACCCTTTTATTTGAACCTCTTCTTCTAACCCCAATTTCCCTTCTTGAACCCTAATTTTGGCCTTTGTACCCTCAGCATTCATTTTTATGCCCTTTCTTCATGTTTTTCCACAACTATTACTCTATCTTCCTATCAAGAGGATGTCCAATGATTTTATGCATCACCCACCTGTTCAAGGGGGCACTCCTTTAGTACATAAAATTGATATAAAATATTTTATTATCATATATAAAAATGATATAAAACGAACAATTTTTTTATGAATCTTATCAATCTAACTTTAAAGTATTTGCAAGTACAAATTATCAATTTCGAAATAACTAGTCAATACTATAGCTCTATCTTGTGCAAGAATCATCCTTAACATAGATATGATGTGATGCTTTGATATATATATTTATATAGATGTATATATATAAATATAGATATGTACACACACACACAGATATATATCTATGTGTCTATACATGAAAGCAAAGATAGAATAAAAATTGATAGAATTTGTTGAAATAATATTCAATAAACATATGCATATAATAGTTGCGGGAGGAAGGAGGAAAGTTATAACTATCCATTAAAAAATATAATCAACAATGTATTAAACTAACTAATGCTAACATTCCTCCCCCCCCTTTAATGAGAACACTGCAAAGAGGGTCTTCACACAAGCATGTGCCTACATGGTCTTGATACACATGGTTTTTCTAAGGTCGACCATAAACCTAGAGGGACAAGAGCACTTTCTGACTGTTCACCTCAGTGGTTTTACAGTATTACCACGAACCAAGAGGATGATACCTCGGTGGTTTTACAATTTTACCACGAACCAAGAGGATTTTACCTTGGTGGTTTTACAAGTTTACCATGAACCTAGTGTGAGTAACATGCACTACTTTCAGTTCTTTTCTATTCCCCACTATACTCTTTAGTTTCAAGGTCCCAAACAGGAAACTATGCACCATCTGCACTTTATTGAATAAGCAAATAACATAGGAAAAACAATAAACAATACTAACAAATATTCCACATTAAACTTCTAAGAATCATAGCAATCATGTTCTCTGTTGTAGCCACTGACGTTGATTGTCGTTTAGCCAATATTTAACAGTAAAGGAAACAAATCACTACCACTGGATATTTCCCTTGACTAAGTCATTTTAACCTATAATGTGACATGTGAATACTGAGAAAGAGACTGCATCAAGAAACATACTATTTACTAGATCTCGCCACTTAGACCTTGTTCCACATGGTTCATGTTGCAAGTGAATATATTCACAAGTAAACCATCTTATTTTCGAAGCATGACACTCAGGGGATCAATTAAAAATGAAGAACCATTGACAAACAACTATGCTCCAGAGTAATCCATTTTTAGCATCCGATCACAAAACAACATAACACATAAAAAAATAGAAACTGAAATAATCACAAACCAAAAATTGAGGAATTTGGTCCTCAATACCTTATTCGCCACAATATCTGTCAGCGGCCTCATCGCTTGTGGCTTGCAAGAGGTCAGTGAATTTCCTCCAACCTCAATTTTCCTCTGTCCTCCTATCATTTATGGGAAGCAACAAATGAAATGTGTGAAATCCAATCACAAACATCAGTGCATCTGTTGATGGAGCAGAAATAACAATCTTTTTGGCCCCTCCCTTAAGATGTGCAGATGCCTTTTCAGTTGTAGTAAAGACACCAAAGGACTCTACAACATAATCAGAACCAAAATCACCCCAAGGAATCTCTGTAGGGTCCTTTTACAACTGACTGTAATTTTATGGCCATCAATTTTAAGTGTCTTATCATCAATAATAGTAATGCTCCCCTTGTATACACCATGGGTTGAATAATACTTAAACATGTAAGCCATATATTTGACATCAATGAAGGGGACATTGACTGCAACTACATTAATGTCACCCCTGCCCAATGCAATAGGCAAAACCAATCTCCCAATGCGACCAAATCCATTGATTGCAATCTTGGTCTTCTCCTTTCGAGAGTACCGTTGAACCTTGGGAGGTGATTCTATAGTAGTAGCTCGAATTGCTTTCAATGGTCGAGCATTTTGGCACTATACACTAGAGCGATGTCCAAACTGCACAGTAGATTTGAAGAACTTGCTTCCGCTTGACACTTTAATGCTTCCATTTTTTCTTACTTCCTTCGAAAAAAAATTTGGTTCAGCAGGGCGATAAATTTTGGTGAATGACCCGGACTTGAGGGACGATCTCATCATCGTTGTGGCCACCATGGTGATCTGATAAAACAATAGAATGTCAAAAACTGAAACAAATTTCTCAAAACTTGGCGTCTGTTAATGATGGTACCCGACAACCTCCTAAAACTACCAAAAAATATTTCTTCCCCATGCGCAGATTAATTGGTGCTCTGATACCAATGAAGGTAGAGATAGAATAAAAATTGATAGAATGCCTTGAAATAATATACAATGAACAGAGGCATATAAAGGTTGCGGGAGGAAGGAGGATAGTTATAACTGTCCATCAACAAATATAATCAACAATGTATTCAACTAACTAATGCTAACAGTAGACACACACACCATTAATGTTACTTTGAAATAAAAAGCTACCTATTAAATATTACTTATGTCTCAATACTTGTATAAAAATTAAAAATTATCCAAGCGAACTCGTATCACCTCCTTGATATGTGTCGTACTTCTAAAATTTAGAAAATTCATATGCCATATTACAAATGTTTTCATGTGAATACATGCCTAGTCCACAAATGAATCTTGTAATGATATCATATGTCATATTTAATGACCTTGTGGTTTCTATAGTAGAGCTATATCTCTGACACTAACTTACACCAACAGTGTGAGACTCTAAAAATGGTCCATGTGATTTAATTATGCATACTATATGCATGAATTGATTGTTATGAACAAATATCTGAGCATCACTAAGTAAATATATTCTTGCGATAATGTTTGATATACATTTTACACTAAATAATTTTTATGAACCTAGCTTATATTCATTAAGTATCAGACATTTAGAAAACACTATGAACTATTACATGACACTCGCATGTATATATGGATTTACGCACAATAGCTTCAAATATATTCACACTTCATAAAAGGTGGTACAATTTTTATCAAAAAAAGTGCAAAAAATCATCACAAACAATTAAAATGTAATTCCCCATAGGGTATCGAATCCCATTCTGCCACCTGCCCTCCACTGCCACCTTGGCCAACCAGGCAGGTCTTGTTGCACGTGGGTGCATTTGGTCACCTCCCAACCACCCTACCTGCCGACTGTATGACTATCATGTTCTCTGTCCTATTTGGCGTGAGACAGTGGGAGTCGGTGGAGCCTTGAATTCCTTTGCCATGATCTCGTTCTGATTCTCTTTCAATGTGTACAAGTGGGTGTTGGGCACGTTTTTCTTGGGTGTTTCTTTCTCCTGGCATGTTTCTCTACCTTTTGGATATACTGCGCGTGGAATGGTTGAGAGGTGTCTTTCCTGGTTACATGGGAAGAGAGCCCATCGAAACCTGTTCTATCTAGGCATTTGTCTTTCTAGTTCCACCTTGTGCACCTTTCCTGCTGGTCACGTGGGTTCGATATGGTAGGTATAGATGAAGCTGCAGGCTAGTAGGTGTGTTACCTCCACTTTCATTGGGTGCTGCAGGGTGTGTTCTGGTCGGGGATCCTCAGCACGGCCTCCACAGTAAATAGCCAGGCAGCAGGCATTTTGCAGAGTAGTAGAAGCGGTTGTGAGCACTTCCAACAAGCAAGTTGTCCGACTACGTTGTTAGCTGCTCAGTATCGACCTCAATTCAGGATTCTCCTTCAAGGTATTTTTATCAAAATCGACTGTGATAGTGAGAGAGTTACCAGGAGATCTGGTGAAGATTATTGCTAAGATTCTCTATTGTTTTCTTACTTGTTTTACGATGTAACTCATGGAAGAGTATCTCATAGAGGCGGATCTGTTTTATATCAGAATATTCATGAAGCACAATTTTCTTTGCTATTATATGAGCTTCTTCAATGAGTCACTATGCTGGCAGGCATAAAGGTTTCTGTTGGAATGACCACACCTTCAAGCTACAGCTTTAATGTTTGCACCTAGAGTTTGATGCTGTCCTCAAATCTGAAGAAAGAAAGGTTTAGTTATCATTATGGTGGATGCCTTTCAGAGCCAGGAGCGCGATGTAATCATTATGTCTTGTGTCCGAGCTTCAAATCATGGGGTTGGCTTTGTAGATGATATTCGCTGCATGAATGTGGCACTAGCACGAGCTCGCAGAGCACTTTGGGTTGAGGGAAAAGCAACTGCATTGAAGCAATCTAGTGACTGGTCAGCCTTATTTGAGGATGTTGAGTCTAGGGACTGTTTTATGGATATGTTGAAATGGCTTTATAAACTTACTAGCAAATGCAAAGAGCAGGTGTAAAGCCAAACTCCACAACCTTTGATAGCATCTCCACGCCTATACCGAAGTGGGAGTGTTTGAACAGGGCATGGACGTTCTCCAATGCATTTGAAAAAAGAGATTTTTGTTGCTTGTTGTATCTACTAGTGTCCTGGGCGCATAACTTTCTTAAGACGGATTTATACTCCTGATCTGGATGCTCAACAAAGTGTTTGGATGGTTGGGAAAAACTTGAAAGAAATGTGGTCTTTTGGACAGCAATGATTGTTGGTTGTGGGCATTTTTGGGTGGGTTGAGACACCTTGGAAACTTGGAAAATAATGGATAAGGGACAAGGCTGTGTCAAATGCTTTGTTTGTCGGTGCATTGGTAGATACATATACAAAGAGGAAGCAATCATAAGACACCCAAACTATTTGACAAAATGCCTAAGTGAAATATGGCCAAAGGACAGCAAGGATTTGCATGATATGTTTTGGGATGGGTTTGTTGAGGAGGCATAGGAAGTTGAAACAAATATAAATAACTTAGGTAAATCCATCTCCTCCAGCCTTGTGTAGATCACTTGTGTTTGTGGTAGCACGTATAGGGTATGTGAGTTGGTTGTCGAATCCCACAAGAAGTAGAAGCTCAAGGAAAGCAATAGTTGAGCACAATTGCATGGAGTCACTTCGAATACAACAATTCTCGTGAACTGTTTGAAAAAAATCCTCTTCAATTGCATGGTCTCGCGGATCGTGAATGTGGACCGCTTAGAACTGGTGCACCCAGATTCCAGTACCTACAGTTCTTATGCTGACCCGTGCGGAGTCTATACGACCTGTTGAAGCTGGAGAAACAGGAAAGATATTTCTACACCTTTCTACTGTTATTTTATTTAAAATTATTGTGAAATTGAACCACTTTTCCTTGCATTGATTTGTCAGTTGGATGTCATGATGGGAGATTTCCCTTTCTGCTTGTTTCTCCTTGTTTTAGCTTTTATCGTTGACAGTATGTGGGTTGAAAGGATGCATGTGCCCTCTCCTCTGAATTTTATGTTTCTCTTACTCGAATGATAGACCTTCGTCTGTTTGTTTATGTATTAATTCTTCTCTGCGATTGAGTTGCAAGTTATTATGTTGATTAACTAGTATTTTCAATATTATGGAAGTAAGTTACGATAACTATGAAGCTCCTCTCTATCACCCAAGTTGTCTTTTGACATTTTTTGTTAGCCCCTTCGCAAGTCCCTTTGATAACCTTTTGGCATCGAGAAAGAAAGGTTGTAGGATTGTGTGAGCAATGCGTGGGCTAGCCAGCTTAGAGTTTTGGTATTAAAACTGGTAGAATGAAAAGTTTTGTGTGCAATGTGTTTTTCCGTCTCACATGTTTAGACTCTTATACTATCTTTCATCTTGTTTCTAGGATTTTAAGGCCATCCTCAAGAAGTATCTTGACCATCCTTATCAACTTGAACCATAACTAGCTTTTTGGATCAGCTAAGCTCAAGGTTTCATTGTGCGAATCCAGAACCCCATTGACACTAGAATAGTTTTGGTCTAATCCCCCTCTCAGAATTGTTGTTGATGGTGCTCTTCTATTTTTTTTCCTAACTTGCATTATTTCTCCTTTGTAATGTTAACGCTATTAATTGACATTGGTTGGTTTTTATGCACATAATTACCTTAATGTTTTGTGATGAAAATTGCCTTGAATGTTGTCAACCTTGGGAAAAACCTTCTTACAATCAATAGTATGATGGAGTTATAGAAGAAGGAGTTTTTTTGATGATGGAACTTAGTAGTTTATGTTGTACCTTTGTTGAATGGTAGTTTATGTTACCAAGGGTTCCCTTAAAAATATTGTTGTTTTGGGGAAATAAGAAATTTATTTTAAATTAACTGAACTTTAATAATTGATGTGGAGTGTTGTAAATTTTTAGGGTTATAAAAGTTGTTGATGACATTTTCGTATACTCTTGGTTGACGGACTCTTTTTCTTCTCTCGCGTGATTGCTACTAGCCTATAAGGCATTGGCCTTCTTGAATGACTGGGAAATCTCTTGGAGTTAGTGGCCAAAACTAGTTTACTTTGCTTATGCTTTGAAACTTATGTTGTGTGGATACTCTTTGTGATTTCAGGTTTGAAACTCATTTATTCATGGCTTTTTGTGTTAAGTCTTGGAACCATGGTTTCCCTTTCCTTGGGCCGACCAACTCTTGTTCTTCTAGAAATATAATATTATAACCTATGCATTTGGTACCTGTGATAAAATTCTGGATGGTTGGTACTTTATATCAAATCACACTCTTGTGATTGTTATTTAATTATTTACTTGGTGGGAATCCTACTTTGTTAGATTGGTTATTTCTCCTTATAGGACCAAGGGCCTTTCTCTTTCGGTTGTTATATTTTCATTGTATTTGCTCCTAATGGAAGTACATGGTCTCCTTCCTTGTTTGGCATGGTGGAAACTTATTATAACTTGAAGTGTTGATAGTGTTTAGAGGTTTGACCCAAATTCTTGTAATAAAGTGCTTCTTTTCATGATATTGATAGATAACATTTATGGTGGGTTTGTGTAGCCTTATCTTGCTCAGTTCTCGTGAATTGACTCTTGTAGAAAATTTGCTGCAGATGGATTTTGCGTGTAGATGAGGGATAGATTTGTAGACTTTTGTCATCAACCTTAGTTGAGAAGTTCCTTTGCTCGAAACCTTTCTATGTTCTTCAATTATTGGTAACGTCTAGTGGAAATTTTAAAAGAGGATTAATGTCTTAGTATAAAGTATTGTGGACTTTGTCATCTAAACTTTGGAAACCTTGTATTGTTTGACCATCATTGAAATTATAAGAAAATTTGGTTATTGTTGTTGAGTGACTTTGTTGGAGTATCAGTATTTTAAGAATTGATGTAATCTTGTTTTGGATCTTGTAAATGAGTGTTGCTACAACCTTGCCTTGAGAATAAATTTTGAGTTAAACCTTGATATGACTTAGTAATAAAGTGTCATAAGTAAACTAACATGGGATTGTTTAATACTTCTGGAAGTTAAATTAAAATTTGTATTCAAATAAAGTAACGTAGGGGTCACCAACTTGAGAGCAATAAATTCTTTAAGTAAACAAGAGCAGGACTATCATTGCAAGTAAACTTTATATCATGATAACCCTAGCTCCTCTAGTGAACATTATTCCTTTTACGGTGAAATTTGTAAAATGAACCTAAGGTGAAATGAACTGTTAGTTGGTTGAAGATGATAAGATTTAATAAGCCAGAGGAAACAAATTGGACACCTCACCATCTTTCTCACCGCCATTTGGAAAGTAAATTTTTACTCCTTGTTAATAATTTTAGCGAAGCCTAAGTAAAGTTGTGATAATTCTTGTTAAGAGCCCTAGCTTCTTAAATATTGGCAATAACTAATGAGGTACTAAAGATGTTTCATCTCGACCTTCTCCCTCTACCCCTTCTCCAAGGAACCTTGTATCTCTTCTCTTAAGTGTGCTGAACTTAAAACCATGTTGTCTTGTGGGCAAGAACGAATCTTAGTAGCGTTAGTGGTGAGCAGATGGCCTTGTGGAATTTAAATACTCCTTTTTCTTGATAAACGAGTTAAGAAAATAAATTTCATAATAAATAAGATTTAAAGATGATTACTTAGTGTAGAAAGAATAAAATTAGCTTGGTAAGATGAATTGCATGAAGAATACCTTGAGCATCCTTGAAAAGCGTAAGCTAAGAATTGCAAGATGTCCTTTTAAAATAAATAACCCTCAAGAATATCTCATTGTGGTTGGCCCTAACTGTAAGTGTGTTCTGTGATTGGACTTCTATGTTGTCTTGTCAAAAAGAAAAGTAAATTGTCCTTGATAGGTGTGAACGTTTCCGTGCTGCCTTTATGGCCATCCTTGTACCAAGTTGTTCACAGTGTTAGTTGTATCCTTGGTGACGACATGTTGCGTCATGTTATGTGTTAAGCAAGTCGAAAAAAAAAAGTTATCCTGTATTTCACTGTGTTGTTTGTGTGTGGATTTTTGGGTCGTTACATAAAACATAGTCTTTTATATACTTGCAATATGAACACTCATTTAGAAATACATAACACTAATAGAATTGCTCGGTGATAGACTTTATCACCCTTTTTACGACATGGATTGTGTGTGCAATTGATATTTTTGGGGATTATATTTATGTTTTCCTTTATGCATTGATGTAGGATATGACAAGAATGTTTTGAAGAGAATTAGTCATTGTTCTTTGATGGTTACCTCTACCTAAATAAAGATTAATGGATACATCATTTCTTATAGAATATGGAAGGATATAAAGATCATTAAGAAATTATTTTAAAGATTGAATTATGAGATGTTTCTTAATTATTACAACATTATTTTGTTGCCTATTAATACTAAATGTAATACTTGTGTTGTTAAAAGTCACGGCTTCAAATTCTTCAAACATTTAAAGAAAATAATTCGTACATTTTGAGATCCCATATCTTTTGAAAATTGGGCTTATTGGCCAATCCTTAGATAAGAAAATAAATGTTTTTTGGTTTTTAACATAGCTTTAGTCCTTCTCTATTATGATATTAGGCCATATATTATAACTCGCAAGATGGCAATGCAACTACAAATTGCCTAGTACAAATAATGGGCCTAGTGGAAGTGTTATATATTTTTGAAGAAGTGCACTTTGGAAATTCCATATAATGTTCTTAGCCACCTTTATTTATTACTATAAATATTAAATATTTAGTAGATTTAAGATTTCCTGAAGAGCCAACTTTTTAGTCTTCTAGATTTGGCAAGCTAAGCTAAAGTTGAAGCTTGCTCATTATTTGTGGGGCTTAGTTTACCAAGGGATCCTTTTTAGACAAATATTATACTAGATCATTATTTCCCATCCAAATTACCCTCTTTTTTAAAAATATCCTTTCAAAAAAGTCTTCAAGTTTCCCTTATGCTCAAAATGTTCGACAATTAATCCATATCATTTTATATCATTACCACCCTAATCATTTCACATAAGGGATTTCATTGGTTAGGCATAATGCTAGTTCATCCAATTATACTTATTTTTTGTACAATTTGTATTCCTTATGAGTATTGCAAATATTAAAAACACTCTACATTCAACAATAAGTCTATATTGATTGATTTTTAAGTTAATGATATTGTTGCATCACGTTTTCCTTCTGGTGGATCAATAGAAAGACCAAAAATCTAGCATTTGAATTAAAGCTATGCAAGACTTAGACTATTATTAGAGAAATGTTTTTTTCTCTTATATGAGAAATAGTCCTCACGATGTCCACTTGTCACAACACTCTCCTCCACTAATTCAAAGGTAGTAGTGAATTCACATTTTTACTTGATTATCTATTCATCATCCTTAATAGGTAATGTAGCTAAATTATAAACAAACTCAATATATTGAAAATAATATGAACTCCAAAAAAAAATAGATCTGCTTCTTCATTATTGAATAATCAGTTACAATGTTTCCTAAATAGAAAAATAACCCCAACTCGAGTTTCCAAGCAAACTCTAACTAACTTTGACTAAATCTTCTGCTAGTGGCAGAAATTACTTACTTTACCAGTTTACTAGAACCTACTATTCTTAGTAAGTTCGCATGCTTATTCATACGAGAAAAAAATTTTCCACACATCTTCTACATTCCTAAATTAGAGGAATTTCCAACTTTCTAACTCATAATGCAACTAATAGAATAAAATTAACTAATGCTCAAAAATAGGAAAAACCTGAACTGTAACTTAAATCGTAATTTTCGGCCATAAGATGGTGGGTTTCGGGCCCAAAAATGTGCCGAAACTTTCTCCAATGGTGGTTTATAGAAAACTGACTCAAATGGACACTCGAAGCTCTTGTTATGACCTTTTCAAGTTATTTCTAATTTTGGTGCATCAATAGGATGTTCATGCAACATTTCTTGTTGAAATTATGTTGTTGGGACATGTTGTCAGAATTCTCTCAACTATGTTATAGAAGTATTTGAGAAATAACTTGTCGAGTGATAAAATTAGGGGGTTCTTACCAATAGTGTACGTTACTGAGTCCCTCTGCTTGAATGGTACAACTCCATTTATTGAAATAAAGGAAATGAAAACAATTTAAACTAATTTTCAAGGTGGCCCAGAGACTGGGGATCACACTAGAATACTTCCCTAAACATGTGGAAATTTATTTTATTCAATAGAAGATAAAAATATTACTTATTTAGGGAGATAGGAGAGGAAAATGAGAAAGGGATTTGAATAAAAAAACATAGAAGAATTTGTTGCATCAAAATAAGAACATTTCACTTGCATTAATTAGAAGAAACCATTTGCAAAGCAAGAGGAACAATCAACAAGAAACACAAAATCATATTACATCATGTTGAAAAATTTATAATGCTCCTGGATTACAAGTTGAGATGGAGATAGAATAGAAATAGGTGAGGAACAAAAGAAATGAAGGAACTTGCTTCTAGAAAGACAGTGAGAGATAGTAAACAAGTATTAACCATTGCTTCGTAATGAGTGTGCCATTCATATTCATAGTGCCAAGACTGTCTTTTCATCTCCTCCATATGACCTTTCACCTTCTTTTGTGACTATTGACTTTTCAACCTCACACCTTTGGTGTTCCTTTGTCACTAGGACCTTTTGAATTCCTAACCTTATGTTTTGCTTCACAACTGTTGACTTTTAAACTTCTGACCTTTGTTGTTCCTTCGCCACTGTGACCTTTCGAATTCTTGAGTTTTAGTTTTCTTTTTTTTCACACATCAATAAATTATTGTTATGCTATGTCATCTTGTTTTTTTTTTTCTTGGCTAATAAAACATTCTTCTTGTTCTCAACAGTCATCAAAATATTGTTGTTCCTGCCCGTCATCGATATCTTTCTCCTGGAGGTCATCAGAATCTTCTTGTTCCTAGACAACATGAAAATAGTGTTCCAAATCATCAATACATCCATTTTTTTACTATTTGGTAACATATTTTTCATGTTCCTGGTTAGTAAAACATTTTTGTTCCCATTCAGAAACATAGTGGTGTCATAGGAAAAAATTTCATTTCTTCGTACCGGGGTTAAAACTTAATGAAAATTGGTCATCCAATATATGAATAGTCATGGAAAATGGTCATTGAATCCAATGGGAATATTTATAAATCCATAAAATGAATTATTGATCAAGATTAACCCATATTTTATTTGTTACATTAAGGTGTGCTCCACTAGACTGGGTGATAGGGAGCGTTTATGATCACTGCAAACTAAAAAATCTTATGGGATGGTAAAATAACTAAATGTAATTTCATTTGATATTTTTTTATTCTCTCAAATATTCAAGAGGTTGCTAAAATCTTCCATGTATGTTACTTCTTGTATAAGGATCTTTGTGTCACACCATGGGATGATTTTTCACTTCTCAATATTCCTAAAATATTCCATTGATGATTCCAACATGAATTAGGCTCTTTAATATATCCAATGCCTAGGGTAATAGCTTCTAACTATTAACAAGGATCTTGAAACTCTTCAAACAAGGTGACTAGATTTTTAAGAACATGCATTTCCCAATACCTTGCTCATAAGGATCTGGTTTCGCATAACTTATTCCTAAACCCTGATATTCTTCCAAAACTTTCCTAAAATGTCTCAAACAATTACATAAATATTTCACACACTAATTGGATTTATTAGATCTTATTGGGACCTCCCCAAGAGGTGGGCTGTAGGTGTTAGAATACTTAAAATTAGCCTTTTTAGGCCTACCAGAGCAACTCTTTCCAGGAGAATCAAAATAAATCTATGAATTATCTCCTACCAACTTACCTACACATGAAACACACTTTAAAAATATAGTAAGTACATTCCTCTGAACAATAATTGGGTTTACATAGTTAGAGACTGGTCGAAGGGTAGGATCACATTACTCGGTTCAGGGATTGTTTTAGTGTGGAGTTGATTGTCATGGCAAAAATTTAAATTTTTTATGCTAGACATTTAACATGATAGCAAGAAGACTCTACAGTGTTGGTTCCCTCTCTTCGAAAGTGAAGAGTGGTCATTCTATTGGTTGTGTAGGGTTCTAGTCATGAGAGAATGGTGACATCCTCTATTGCTATACCTCATATTATTGACTACCTCTTCCCTCTAATATCATAATGTGTTCTTATAAGTGAACTCGTATCAGCTCCTGTATATGTTTCCTACTTCTAAAATTTGGGAAATTAATATGCCATATTGCAACCTTTTCATGTGAATACACACCTAGACTGCAAATTAATCTTGTAATGATATCATATGTCATATTGAATGACCTTTTTGGTTCTATAGTAGAGTTGTATCTCTGATAGTAACTTACACCAATAGTGTCAAATTCTAAAAATCGTCCATGTGACTTCATTGTATATACTATATGCATGGATGGATTGTTAGGAACAAATATATGAGCATGAATAATTAAATGTATTCTTATGATAAGTTTTCAAAGACATTATAAACTAAATATTTTTTTATGAACGTATTTTATATTCATTAAGTAATTGATATTTATAAAACACTATGAAATATTACATGAAAGTTGCATGTATATATGGATTTATGTAGAATAGTTTCAAATATATTCACACTCCATAAAAGGTGGTACCAAAACTAAAACAAATAGATTGTGCACAAAAACGTCACAAATAAGTAAAACATACTCTTTTACACTTGCAATAAGCACACTCATTTAGAAATACATATCATTAGTATAATTTTCTGTGGATAGACTTTATCACCCTTTTTGCTACATGGATTTTGTGTGTAATTGATAGTTTTGGGGAGTAGATTTATGTTTTTCCTATGTGCATTGATGTAGGGTATGACAAGAGAGTTTTAAATAAAATTACTCACCATTCTTTGATAGTTACCTCTACCCCAATAAAGATTAATGGATACATCATTTCTTGTAGAATGTGGAAGGATATAAAGGTCATTAAACAATTATTTTAAAGATTGAATTATGAGATGTTTATTAATGATTACAAAATTATTTTGTTACCTATTAATACTAAATGTAATATTTGTTTTGTTGAAACTCATGGCTTCAAATTCTTTCCATTTTTAAAGAAAATAATTTGTACATTTTGAGATCCCATTTCTATTGAAAATTGGGCTTATTGGCCCATCCTTAGAGCTAGTAACCAAGTATGGGATTTGACTAAGTATATGCACAATTGATATGGGAATAATTCTTGTTGCACGAACCAATATTGCAGAATAATTAAGGGTAAAATTTTGTTGGACTGAGGGGAAATATCAAAATAGCTCTGATAAGTTAACATGCACATTAAAATTATGCAGAAAATACTAAATTTGCAGTACGGTAAGATGATTGTTCATGGAATTTTCATTCACAAGACTAATAGAAACATACACAAGGCTACAAATAATTGGAAAGGCTGAAAATACTTCACACTCAGAAGGAAAAAATGGCACAAATTGCTTCAGTACTCTTGTATCAAAAAATTCCTCCTTTCTACTTTGCCAAAGCACAAAATATATAGAAAAATAATTTTCACCCCTTTCACAAAAATAGTCTAAGGCTTGTACTCACCCATGCATCCTATTTTTATAATTTATTTAATATTAGATAAAGTAATAAAATATAACATAAAATTACAAATAGGTATTAATAGCCTTGATTGCATTACAATAAAACTGAATTTGACTGTTATATTTTTAAGAAAATAAGGTGAATAATTTGCTAATAATAAATCATGCTTAATGAGAAAGTCTCCTTCCTTGTGAATGCAATTATGTCCTTTTGTTGATCTATCCTCTTGTGAAGGCATGCAAAAATAAACTCCCTGTGAGTGAACAAAAAAATGACAATACTTGTAGTATTTTCAAAGTAATTCATCCACTGTGGGGACCACTTCTAAGCTTAGGCTCTGATGTTGACATTCCCTTTCTAAGTGGTCACATGAGTGACATTCTGTAGATCATCTTCAACCTCCTTGAAGTGGGGACCACCTCTATTCTATTTGTTTTGTCCACCTTGGTAGACATAGCAATATATAAGGTTGACCATTTTTGACAATGCACATGTCACACTATATAATGTAGCCAAATTAAGAACAAACCAAATATGCTACAAATATTATGAACTCTAAAAGAAAATAGATCTCCTTCTTTGTTCCCAAATAATGAATTACAATGTTTCATAAATAGGAAAACAACTCCCAACTTGAGTTGCTAAGTAAAATCTAGCTAACTCTGATTAAATCTACTCTAGGTGCCGGAAATTACTATTTTTAGCAGTTTACTAGAACCTGCTATTCTTAGTAAGTTCGCATGCTTATTCCTATGGGCACAAAAATTGCCACGCATCTTCTACATGCCTAAATTAGAGGAATTTCCAACTTTCTAATTCATAATGCAATTAATACACTGAAATTAACTAATGCTCAAAAATAGGAAAAAACTGAACTATAACTTAAATCGTAATTTTCGGCCTCAAGTTGGCAGATTTAGGGCCCGAAAACATGTCAAAAGCTTGCACCAACCAATAGGGAAGGTTTCCGCAGCGTTCATCTCATCGAACCACGTGGTTTCTAAAAAAAACGGACTCAAACGGACACCTGGAACTCAAGTTATAACCTTGTCAAGTTCCTGCTAATTCTGGCGCATCATTCTCCCCTACTTGATAAAAACGCAGCTCCTGCAAGTTGTCTTCTTCAAACTGCTTCTATTTATTTTCATCCAACTTCTAAATCTCCCACTCTGTGTGTAACGACCCAAAAAACCACACACGAACAACACAGTGAAATACAGGATAACTTTTTTTTTGACTTGATTGACACATAACATGACGCAACATATCGTCACCAAGGATACAACTAACACTGTGAACAACTCGATACAAGGATGGCCATTAAAGCAGCACGGAAACGTTCACACATATCAAGGACAATATACTTTTTTTTACACATAACAACATAGAAGCCCAACCACATGACACTCTCACAGCTAGGGCAAGCCACAGTAAGAAATGATTGGAGGTTATTTATTCTAATAGGACACCCTTTAACTCATGACTTAAGTTTTCAGAAGGATTCAATATATGATTCGCACAAATTCATCTTACCAACTGAGTTATGTTCATATACACTGTAGAGTAGTTCACTTAAAGTCTTCTCATTTATAACCATTATTTGTTTTATATATTAAGTTGATAAAGATGGTAATTTAATTCCTTAAGGCCATCTATTCACACTTACGTTACTAGAACTCGTTCATGCCCTTATGACAACATCGGTTCACGTTCGACATCTTAAGAGAAAATTACAAGGTACCTTGGATAAAGTTAAAGGAAGAAGGTCAATTGAGTTCAGCCTTAAGACGTCATTAGTTCTTACTGAGGTTTAGTTGAAGCTTGAGGTTTTATACGTAGTTATTAGCGCTCTTACTTAGGCTTTACCGAAAGAGCTTATTAAGAGGAAGCTACTTACTTTTAAATAGGCTGAGAGATAAATTGAGTGGTTTCAAAATTTTCTTCACTTATTTGTTAAATCTTATTAGAAACTAACCATTTCTTTCATTTAATCTTGTTTTAAGCATTCACCAAAAGAGTAGGGTTTACTAGTTCAATTAGGGAGAACACGTTATAAAAAAAATCACATTGCAAGGATAGCCTCGCCCTTGATCACTTAGGGAATTGTTTTTTCTTGAGTGGATCTCCTCTACAACAGATTTATTTGAATAAAATTTTTAGATAACTTCTGTAAGTAAAAGCCACCCCATTAAAGCTTACATATAATCCGTCAATACAAAGTCTTAGAAAAATTTAAATTAACACTTAATTCTCAAGATCAAAGTTTTACAACGCTTATTCCAGTGGAGAGATTGACTAAATTAGTTACCAGCCAAATTACAAAAAAGGAAAAAATTACTTCTTCACGTAATTCTCTGAACAATTCTAGGCAAGAGGTCATATAAACTCTCTTTGCAAGCAATGTTACACAATTTACAACACATTGGACATTTTTACAAGGAACTTCATAAATTGTATGGATGAACCCCTAACACTCTATTCCTCTAGTCTACTCGCATAATCCATCTGCACAAATATTAACTAGAGTCAGTTCACTAGAAGTGAGCATGTTAAGACTACCCATTGCAACAGTAAGCTAACATTTTATAATATCATGAAAGTAAAATTCTAAACTCAAGAATGGATCAAATCACAAACCACAAATCAATATGTTTCACAAGATGAAGATATTTATACCAGCCAACAAGGAGGAATCCCAATATTCAAGTGAGGGAGATATTCCAAAGATAATCAAGGTGAGACCTTATTGGTGAAGGCAACAAGGCTGAGAGTATTGAGATTTCAGTCATGTAATCCTATGGGTTACGTGATTGAAATCTAACACCCAAACATCATTATATTATTATTAACCAAAAGGATAAAGATCAATCAAATGACTTAACATATTCAAAATTGCTTGGTAACAAGACTGCATTAACACACATCCTTGTTTTAGGAAGAATATAGGCCCCAACCATATATGAACACAAATCAGTCAAAGATTAAAGTTAACTTCACTCGAATGAATAAACCAACATACATATAATACTCACAACACAAAAGCTGAATCTGAAGATTCAAAATACCAAGTAATTCTCACCGAACCTAATTATTTTTCTTCAAGAAGTTAAATAAATTAGATTCTATCTAACTAAATTACATTCAACAACTATAGTTGGATTACACAAGCAAGGATCAAGAAGAAGTCTTTTCACCAAAGGTTGTTATTATCTTACATCACATAATCAGTAATAAACCCGTAATCCACCACTCATATGATCATTGCAAGAGTTAAGAACTTAGCTCACTAAAATATGTAACTGAGTCGATTCCTACCTTTTCCATTTTCATATAAGTCTAACCCAATTCGAAGAAAGGTAACCATTCTATTTTCATACATGCCTCAGTTAACACTTACTCAGAAATTCCCTACCTGAATTATTGAAGGTTTGCTAAGCTACATAATGGATTTAATAGAAACCCATTTCATTTGATACTTGAATTTAAACAAGCAAGGGATAGTCTGTTGAAAATATAAGTGAATCGACACAAGATCATCTACCGTGACCCAACTCGAGTCACCAATCACAAGGTTTACAGTCAGCGAAGGAGGAATACAAAGCAAAATACTCTTCCTACGAACTATGCCTTCTCTTCCGTCTCTAAAATAACATATGAATAGCTTGGGTAGACCCATCTATTTCACGACAGTCTACTCGACCTATCCTCATAGTCGCTCCAAAGAAAACATCTGCTACTACAGAGTTCGATTGAACTCTTTTATCTTATGATACAGTGACTCACGTCACAGGATCTATATTGAGTAGTCGATATTTCACTCATGTAGGCCTCTAAGAAAACATCATGCTCACTATGAGAGGTCTACACATTGATTCAGCCCAAGAAAAGGTTTTACCAAGGCAAAAACAAAGATTTAGCCTAAAACTGGCCATGAGTCGACAAATCTACAAATATCCACTTATGTTATTCATGGCTCAAGTTTATGTCTGCTACTGCTGGTTTGGAAATCAAACTCAATGGCCATTGTTCACTATGGTCTCTAAATGTCACCCAAATTTTAAGAATTAAGCAGGAAAGCACCCAGGTTAAAGATCTAACACCCACAGTATAAAACTTCAACCATTATTTTGCTATCACATAGCAGTTACTCTTTTATTTTGAAAAGAAAAATGAGGCAAAAAGGAATGTAAACATGCTATCATAATTGCTATCATGGTATGAAAACCAAACAACTCCCAATAGTCCTTCCTTTCCTTTAATCTGGGTTGATTCACAAGGAAAAAGCAGAAGCCCATTCTAAATTCCATAACAGATAAAAAAAATAGGACATTCAATTCATGACATAATAAAAGGGTAGCAAAAGATTGCAAGGGGCAGGTTTAATATGTCTGGTTTAAAACACCATCTCAAAATGCATCTTATTGTTTCAATGCAGCTACTTGCCCTTAATCCAAGGTGATATGCGAGCTCGTGCTAGCACCACATTCACGCGGTTAAAAACATCTACAAAGCCAACCCCATGATTTGAAGCTCGGACACAAGACATACATATTACATCACGCTCCTGGCTCTAAAGGCATCTACGATAATGACAAATAAACCTTTTCCTTCATCAGATTTGAGGACAGCATCAAACTCTCGGTGCAAACATTACAGCTGTAGCTTGTAAGGTGTGATAATTCCAACATAACCCTTTATGCCTACCAACTTAGAGACCTGTTGAAGAAGCTCATATAATAGCAAAGCAAATTGTGTTTCATGAATATTATGATATGAAATAGATCGGCCTCTATGAGGTTCTCTTCCATGAGTTACATCGTACAACAAGTAAGATCTCAATAGAGAATTCTTGTAAATAAATTTCATCAGGTCTGCTGGTAATACCCTCACTATCACATAATCGATTTTGAAGAAATATCTTGAAGGAGAAACCCGAAACAGAGGACGCATTTGATACAGAACAGGAAACAACATAGCTAGACATTCTGCTTGATGGAAGCACTTCAAAGGCTTCAACCCATTACTACGTCCCTCTATTAAAATTTTCTCTGCACTTCACGACCAGGGAGGAAGGGAGCAAGATGCTGCAAACCATTCGTAAGAATTATCAATAAAAAAACATTCAATGCCCCCATTTCATTACACAACCCGTCGGCTGGAAACCACAGCTAAAACAACCTATGCAGCCACATTCCTTTTAGGCATTAAGGTGCACAGTTACATGCCAAGCGCCTGCTCCAGTGGATGACAAGGTTCAAGCTCCCCAAGGACAATCTGTCAAAGCAAAATGGATATCAGCTTTTTATCATATGCATAAGTAAGTACTTTAGAAAATCACGCATGAAAAGAGTGGAAGCCTCCACGAGGCATGAAGACTATATGACAAAAAGCCTGAACGAGATGCGGCCTCAAAAGGGATTTCCATGGTTGCAAGATAGGCACAAGAAGAATCTGTAAAAACAAAACGCTCTTTTTTCACCATATAGAACCAACAAAAGTCTAACCTGCTCCCTTCAAACAGTAATCATGCACGCAGCCAACACCCAAAATGGATTGAGCAATCAACAGGTAACAAAACCCCGGGCAAGCTTGAAAGGAACCACCATAAAAATGAAGCGGCCAATCCTAGAGCAGGTGAAAGAGGCAGTAAAAGAAAAGAATGTATCCATCCTTCCAAGGGCCTAAATCCCCACAAATGTGCCCAACTTTCATCCACCCATATGCATTGAAAGCAATAAAGGAGCGACCAGAATTTCTGCCAACTTCCAGCTAAAACCCATGCAAGGTTATTTCTCTCTCTCTCTTTTTTTAACTCACGCATAGGGACATGTCACTGCCAAGGTGAGGAAGGGGGAATGATAGGTGGTAGCTGGAAGATTTAGTTGAGCATTTAAAATAGTAGCAGTCCCATAAAAACTTTCACTCCCTACGCACTCTCAAGACAACAATAAAATAAATGCAATTAATCCTAGGCCAACCAAAAAGGTTACATTGCATACAACTAGCAAGCCGAAGGAGTGAAATTATAATTTATTTTAGTTATAATGTAAATGATTGAAATGACAAGAAAACATGCCTAAACAACCAAGGGGATAAACTAGATGTTACCGTTCGAAGGTGAACACGAAGCAAAGACCGACCCTGGAGCCAAGATGGGCAACCCCTTCTTCAGCACAGGACAGGGTAAAAGTCACCTAACGATAGAAAAAAAAGGAGTTCAATTCAGCATTCAATGACACGCAAAAGGACAAGGACGCAACAAAAAAATTCGATGCCGAACAGGGCATTACATTCTCCTCCTCTTAAGAAAAGTATCGTCCTCGATGCGACATAACACAACAGAAAAGAAATGGTTCACAACCAAGAACAGGTACAGGAGAAAGTACACCCTATGGTTTAAAATTTTAGTTGATTAAAGCACGGTCACAAGGTAGCCTAAGGAACATTTGGTAGAAATTTTAACTTTCAACGTTCTGTGAAGATTGGTAGTTCTTTCTTGTTCATTATTTCATTAGTTCCTTTCCATTAGCATTATTCTTAGTTTAATTTCTTATAAAATTTCATCATTGACGAGTTTTGGTTTATTCCTTAGTGTGGGTGCCCAACATGAACTGCTAATACAACACCCTATCAGGTTCAAAAGACAATATAGATCCACAAGCACACAAGTATATTCTTCATGTCTGTATTACACCACAAAAAGGGTTACTCAAATATGGAATGGAATAGGCACAGTCCACATAACATAGTACACGTCACACATTTATGACCGACGTACAAAATACTCAAACAAAAGAGTACTACGACAACCAAACATTTCCTCAATTTGCATCAATGAAAAAAAAATTCACATAACACCACACCATGCTACAGGTACATAGTGTCCACAAGGGAATCAATGACATATCCACAACATCACAACACATATCTATCTGACATGAGTAACACATACATCAAAATACCACTACCAAACATCACAATAACTCAACATATATCCTAAAACATCAACCATACAGACAAATATCATAAGCCTCCCTCAAACTCTTATGCCTCCCTCAAGTCTCTTATGCCTCCCTCAAGTCTCTTATGCCTCCCTCAAACTCTTATGCCTCCCTCAAGTATCTAATGCCTCCCTCAAACTCTTATGCCTCCCTCAAGGAGGCCGGTTGAATCTATGGCCTAAGACACATAGAGTTCAAACACTCCTAACCCAAGTGACATAATAACGCGTGGTTCAACAACCCGCTAGTTATCTGTACTCCTTGGGGCGTACCCCTATACAACGAAGCGGGTCCATAGGTCTAACCATTCCATGGTGCATCCCATGACCCTATTCCACACATGACGACAATAGAACCAGCACAACAATCGAATCAAAGTGCCAAGTGGCAAAGTACAAGCCTTCGGCAAGGCGGTAAAAATTCACAATTTAAAAGAAGACCCAAATTCAAGCAAAATAAATGGCCAAATAGCCATAGTTAGTATCAAAATCCCCATGTTAGTGCCACAAACCAAGGAAATGCCCAAAATTGTAAAGCATGGCAATCAAGAAAAGCTGCTAGTCCTTACAAAATAAAGTAAAAAGTTCAATTTACGAATAAAATCAACTTATAATAATGTCACATTACGATAACTGTGTGGCCTTATCTAGCCACCAAAGGGGTACTCAACGAGTTGCTAGCACTCAGAACATCGAGCCTCATCTCGTAAAATACATATCAATAATACAACTGTCATCACCTCCATCTGAATCATCCTACCACGACTTCGATAAGGCTAAACATAGTCATATTTGCACTTAGGTTGCATACATGCAACCACATATGTAGAGAGGAAAGAATCACATGTTATCTACTAAACCGAGTTTTGGCTCAAGTTATTGACCCATGGTACACCATTCATCACTCTCAACATACACTTCTACCGATTACCCTCAAGGTCGGTTAATGTAAGGTTCACAAGATAACATGTGACTACATTACTAACACAATGGTGGTACATATACAAGGTAGATCACAGTCATACATTCACTCAGTGTAACACATCACTTTACCACATCCTGCACCCAAAGTGCAATCACCATACGATAGGGTTCATACACTCACCGTATGACCCAAAATCAAAACATGAAACATTACATATTTTCACAGTCATACATACGATGAACATAGTACATCTCAACATAACATCCATTTCTGCATAACAAGATGGTACACACATTTCTTCAGAACATGGTAAAAACATCATGATACAACTCATTTCTTTTAACATCAATCAAGTCATACAACACATTGATACACTTACATACCACAATATGCCACAATTCTCCAACACTACATCATCCACATTATAATTCTTTTCACACATCACAAACAATAATTCACACGTGAACTCTTCCTAGAATCCACAAGAAGGAGAGAGAATACTCCCAGCCCTAACATATCAACATGATCAAAAACACGCCCAAAGTGACATACACATCACGTGCGTTCACAATATCACAATTACGACATTAATCACGTCATGTTTAAATAACATTACTCTTCTAATATCTACCACCATCATGCAACATCATCATTTCCATGAAACAACATCATGTAACATCACCATACAACACCAATCCGGCCCATAGGTTCGAGAGCATGAACCTCGCTTTGATACCAAGTGTAACGACCCAAAAAACCACACACGAACAACATAGTGAAATACAGGATAACTTTATTTTTTTGACTTGCTTGACACATAACATGACGCAATATGTCGTCACCAAGGACAACAACTAACACTGTGAACAACTCGATACAAGGATGGCCATTAAAGGAGCACGGAAACGTTCACACCTATCAAGGACAATATACTTTTTTTTTTACAGAACAACATAGAAGCCCAACCACATGACACTCTCATAGCTAGGGTAAGCCACAGTAAGAAATGATTGTAGTTTATTTATTCTGATACGACACCCTTTAACTCATGACTTAAGTTTTTAGAAGGATTCAATATATGATTCACACAAATTCATCTTACCAACTGAGTTATGTTCATATACACTATAGAGTAGTTCACTTAAAGTCTTCTCCTTTATAACCATTATTTGTGTCATATATTTATTTGATAAAGATGGTAATTTAATTCCTTAAGGCCATCTATTCACACTTACGTTACTAGAACTCATTCATGCCCTTATGACAACATCGGTTCACGTTCAACAACTTAAGAGAAAATTACAAGGTACCTTGGATAAAGTTAAAGGAAGAAGGTCAATTGAGTTCATGCTTAAGATGTCATTAGTTCTTACTAAGGTTTAGTTGAAGATTGAGGTTTTATACGTAGTTATTAGCGCTCTTACTTAAACTTCACCGAAAGAGCTTATCAAGAGGAAGCTACTTACTTTTAAATAGGCTGAGAGATAAATTGAGTGGTTTCAAAATTTTCTTCACTTGTTAAATATAATTAGAAACTAACCATTGTTTTCCTTTAAGATTGTTTTAAGCATTCACCATAAGAGTAGGGTTTATTAGTTCAGTTAGGGATAACACGTTATAAAAAAAATCACATTGCAAGCATAGCCTCGCCCTTGATCACTTAGGGAATTGTTTGTTCTCAAGTGGATCTCCTCTACAAAAGATTTATTTGAATAAAACTTTTAGATAACTTCTGTAAGTTAAAGCCACCCCATTAAAACTTACATATAACCCATCAATACAAAGTCTTAGAAAAATTTAAATTAACACTTAATTCTCAAGATCAAAGTTTTACAATGCTTATGCCAGTGGAGAGATTGAATATTATTTCTCACTAAGAAGAGTTACCAGCCAAATTACAAAAAAGGACAAAACTACTTCTTCACGTAATTCTCTGAACAATTCCAGGCAAGAGGTCATATAAACTCTCTTTGCAAGCAATGTTACACAATTTACAACACATTGGACATTTTTACAAGGAACTTCATAAATTGTACGGATTAACCCTTAACACTCTATTCCTCTAGTCTACTCGCATAATCCATCTGCACAAATATTAACTAGAGTCAGTTCGCTAGAACATAGCATGTTAAGACTACCCATTGTAACAGTAAGCTAACATTTTATAATATCATGAAAGTAATATTCTAAACTCAAGAATGGATCAAATCACAAACCACAAATCAATATGTTTCACAAGATGAAGATATTTATACCAGCCAACAAGGAGGAATCCCAATATTCAATGAGGGAGATATTCCAAAGATAATCAAGGTGAGACCTTATTGGTGAAGGCAACAAGGCTGAGAGTATTGAAATTTCAGTCATGTAATCCTATGGGTTACGTGATTGAAATCTAACACCCAAACATCATTATATTATTATTAACCAAAAGGATAAAGATCAGTCAAATGACTTAACATATTCAAAATTGCTTGGTAACAAGACTGCATTAACACACATCCTTGTTTTAGGAAGAATATAGGCCCCAACCATATATGAACACAAATCATTCAAAGATTAAAGTTAACTTCACTCGACTGAATAAACCAACATACATATAATACTCACAACACAAAAGTTGAATCTGAAGATTCAAAATACCAAGTAATTCTCACCGAACCTAATTATTTTTCTTCAAGAAGTTAAATAAATTAGATTCTATCTAACTAAATTACATTCAACAACTGTAGTTGGATTACACAAGCAAGGATCAAGAAGAAGTCTTTTCACCAAAGGTTGTTATTATCTTACATCACATAATCAATAATAAACCCGTAATCCACCACTCGTATGATCATTGCAAGAGTTAAGAACTTAGCTCACTAAAATATGTAACTGAGTCGATTCCTACCTTTTCCATTTTCATACATGTCTAACCCAATTCGAAGAAAGGTAACCATTCTATTTTCATACATGCCTCAGTCAACACTTACTCAGAAAGTCCCTACCTGAATTATTGAAGGTTTGCTAAGCTACATAATGGATTTAATAGAAACCCATTTCATTCGATACTTGAATTTAAAAAAGCAAGGGATAGTCTATAGAAAATAAAGTGAATCAACACAAGATCCTCTACCATGACCCAACTCGAGTCACCAATCACAAGGTTTACGGTCAGCGAAGGAGGAATACAAAGGAAAATACTCTTCCTACGAACTATGTATTCTCTTCCATCTATAAAATAACATATGAATAGCTTGGGCATATCCATCTATTTCACGACAGTCTACTCGACCTATCCTCATAGTCGCTCCAAAGAAAACATCTGCTACTACAGAGTTCGATTGAACTCTTTTATCTTATGATACACTGACTCACGTCATAGGATCTATATTGAGCAGTCGATATTTCACTCACGTAGGCCTCTAAGAAAACATCATGCTCACTATGCGAGGTCTACACACTGATTCAGCCCAAGAAAAGCTTTTACCAAGACAAAATCAAACATTTAGCCTAAAACTGGCCATGAGTCAACAAATCTACAAATATCCACTAATGTTATTCATGGCTCAAGTTTATGTCTGCTATTGCTGGTTTAGAAATCGAACTCAACGGCCATTGTTCACTATTGTCTCTAAATGTCACCCAAATTTTAGGAATTAAGCAGGAAAGCACCCAGGTTAAAGATCTAACACCCACAGTATAAAACTTCAACCATTATTTTGCTATCACATAGCAGTTACTCTTTTATTTCGAAAAGAAAAATGAGGCAGAAAGGAATGTAAACATGCTATCATAGTTGCTATCAGGGTATGAAAACCAAACAACTCCCAACAGTCCTTCCTTTCCTACAATCTGGGTCGATTCACAAGGAAAAAGCAGAAGCCCATTCTAAATGCCATAACAGATAAAAAAATAAATAGAAGGACATTCAATTCATGATATAATAAAAGGGTAGCAGAAGATTGCAAGGGGCAGGTTTAACATGCCTGGTTTAAAACACCATCTCAAAATGCATCTGATTGTTTCAATGCAGCTGCTTTCCCTTAACCCAAGGTGCTTTGCGAGCTCGTGCTAGCGCCACATTCACGCGGTGAAAAACAGCTACAAAGCCAACCCCATGATTTGAAGCTCGGACACAAGAAATAAAGATTACATCACGCTCCTGGCTCTAAAGGTATCTACCATAATGAAAAATAAACCTTTTCCTTCATCAGATTTGAGGACAGCATCAAACTCTCGGTGCAAACATTACAGCTGTAGCTTGTAAGGTGTGATAATTCCAACAAAACCCTTTATGCCTACCAAATTAGAGACCCATTGAAGAAGCTCATATAATAGCAAAGCAAATTGTGTTTCATGAATATTCTGATATGAAATAGATCAGCCTCTATGAGGTTCTCTTCCATGAGTTACATCGTACAACAAGTAATATCTCAATAGAGAATCCTTGTAAATAAATTTCATCAGGTCTGTTGGTAATACCCTCACTGTCACATAATCGATTTCGAAGAAATATCTTGAAGGAGAAACCTGAAACAGAGGATGCATTCGATACAGAATAGAAAACAACATAGCTGGACATTCTGCTTGTTGGAAGCGCTTAAAAGGCTTCAACCCATTACTGCGCCCCTCTATTAAACTTTTCTCTGCACTTCACGAGTAGGGAGGAAGTGAGCAAGAGGCTGCAAACCATTCAAAAGAATTATCAATGAAAAAAACATTCAATGCCCCCATTTCATTACACAACCCGTGGAAACCACAGCTAAAACAACCTATGCAGCCACGTTCCTTTCAGGCATTAAGGTGCACAGTTACATGCCAAGTGCCTGCTCCAGTGGATGACAAGGTTCAAGCTCCCCAAGGAAAATCCATCAATGCAAAATGGAGATCAGCATTTTATCATATGCAGAAGTAAGTACTTTAGAAAATCACACATGAAAAGAGTGGAAGCCTCCACGAGGCATGAAAACTGTATGACAAAAATCCTAAACGAGATGCGGCCTCAAAAGGGATTTCCATGGTTGCAGGATACGCACAAGAAGAATCTGTAAAAACAAAAGGCTCTTTTTTCACCATATGCAACCAACAAAAGTCTAACCTTCTCCCTTCAAATAGTAATCATGCACGCAGCCAACACCCAAAATGGATTGAGCAATCAACAGGTAACAAAACCCCGGGCAAGCTTGAAAGGAACCACCATAAAAATGAAGCAGCCAGTCCTAGAGCAGGTCAAAGAGGCAATAAAAGAAAATAATGTATCCATCCTTCCAAGGGCCTAAATCCCGACAAACGTGCCCAACACTCATCCACCCATATGCATTGAAAGCAATAAAGGAGTGACCAGAATTTCTGCCAACTTCCAGCTAAAACCCACGCAAGGTTATTCCTCTCTCTTTTTTTTTTTTAACTCACGCATAGGGACATGTCACTGCCAAGGTGAGGAAGGGGGCATGATAGGTGGTATATGGAAGATTTAGTTGAGCATTTAAAATAGTAGCAGTCCCATCAAAACTTGCACTCCCTATGCACTCTCAAGATAGCAATAAAATAAATGCAATTAATCCTAGGCCAACCAAAAAGGTTACATTGCATACAACTAGCAAGCCGGAGGAGTGAAATTATAATTTCTTTTAATTATAATATAAATGATTGAAATGACAAGAAAACATGCCTAAACAACCAAGGGGATAAACTAGATGTTAACATTCGAAGGCGAACACGAAGCAAAGACTGACCCTGGAGCCAAGATGGGCAACCCCTTCTTCAGCGCAGGACAGGGTAAAAGTCACCTAACGATAGAAAAAAAAGGAGTTCAATTCAGCATTCAATGACACGCAAAAGGACAAGGACGCAACAGCAAAATTCGATGCCGAACAGTGCATTACAATGTGACCCAAGTATTGTCCTCTTGTTCCAGTCCTTTCCAGTGTACCAAATATTTGTTGTATTTCCCATTTTGTGTATCCATTGTTTTCTTATCTAGAATCTGATCCACTTCTTCTTTCTTCTTCATCGGAACCTACTTCCTCCAATCTACTACTTCATCAATAGAATCCCCTTCAACACCATCCCCATGAAAAGAATACAAATCTGAAACATTAAACACTGGAGAATATCAAAATTCCCTGGCAATTCTACCTCATAAGCAGTATCATTTATTTTTTTCACGATTTTGCAGGGACCAATCTTCTTGTACTTTAGCTTGTTATAGGTTCCTCTTGGAAACCTTTCCTTCCGTAAAGGTATACCATAACCAATTCACCCACTGTAAACACCTTTCTCCATTTTTGCACATCTGTCTATTTCCTTATACTTATCATTACTATTCTGCAGCTTCTTCTGCACTTCTTCCTGACAATTATTGTATATGTTTTTAGCAAATGCTTTCTGCATCATCACTCACTATATCATCAATTAGTACCTACACCAAATCTAACACCCCTTTTGGATTACTCCCATACACAATATGAAAATGGATACTTTCTTTTGGATCTGCTTACTGGAGCTATTATAAGAAAACTTAGCTTATGGTAATGCTAAGTTCCCATTGTTTTGGATTTTCCGCAACTATGCACCTTAGCAAGGTTTCCCAAACTCCTATTTACCACCTCTATTTTCCCATTAGTCTAACAAATGATAGGAATTATTGAACTGTAGTTTAATTCCATACTTCTTCCATAAACTCCTCACTAGAAGTGAATTAATAATCATGGTATCCCTATCTGAACGTAATGGTCTTTGGAACACCATGCAACCTGAACAACTTCTATGAAAAAAAAATATGCCACTGCTTGTTGCAACACTATGTTTTCTTACAGGAAATAAAATGAACCATCTTAGAGAACCTATCAACAACCCCACAAAAATTGAGTTAATACCTTGTTTTGTGTTTGGTAATCCCAAAACAAAATCCATACTAAAATCTATCCATGACTCCTTTGGGAATAGCCAATGGCATATACAGCCTTGTATTTTGTACATGGCCTTTCGAGACTTGAAAATTCTACACCTCTCCACATATCTTACCACATCTCTTTTCATCTTTGGTCAATAGTATTTCTCTTCTACCAAATCTATATTATTATCCTTACCAAAGTTCCCAGCCAATCCTCTGTTATGCAGCTCTTTCACTATATTGTCTCTCATATACCCAACTGGAAAACATGGTCGTCATCCCTTAAATAGATAGCCATCATGCGAAAGGTACTCATCCTGTACATCACCTTCATCTCTTGACAATGGACTACTTAACCTTTCAACAATATCCTTGAAATCAAAATCAAAAAAATACAAATCCTTTATTTCTTCAAAACCAACCTCCTCATTCTCTTTAGTTGTAAATAAAGTCACACGCCTAGTCAATGCATCTACAACTTGGTTTTGTTTTCCTGATTTATGATTTAGAGAAAAATTATAACCCTGTAAAAAACATACCCACTTTGCATGCCTACTATTCAACTTATTTTATGTATTCACATACTTTAGGGCTATGTGGTTTGTAAATAACACAAACTCCTTAGGAACTAAATAATGCCTCAAATGCCTCAATGCTTGTACAATTGCATAAAATTTCACATCATAAGTAGAGTAGTTCTTTCTTAACTCATTAACTTTTTCACTAAAGAAAGTTATTGGCTTCCCACTTTGAATTAGGATAGCACTAATACAAACATGTGAGGTGTCACAATCAACCTCAAATACTTATCAAAATCTGGTAGTGCCAAAATAGGTGCTTATGTCACCTTCTTCTTCAATAACTTAAAGTTATCTTCAGCTACCTTTGTCCACAAAAACCCCCTTCCTTTTGTGCAATATGTTATAGGTACTACAATACTGCTAAATTTTTTAATAAACTTTCTGTAAAAAAAATTTAAACCATGAAAGCTTTTTACCTCTGTTATACTATGTGGAGTAGGCCATTCAATAATTGCTTTTAACTTTTATGAGTCTATTTGTACCCCATCTGCTGAAATATTAAAACCCAAAAATACCAAACTCTCTTGCATAAATGTGTGCTTCTTCAAATTTTCATAAAGCTTCTCTTTCCTTAACACTTCAAATATCACCCTCAGATGCCTCAAATGTTCTTCTTTAGTTTTACTAAAAATCAAGATATCATCAAAATAAACCACAAAAAACTTACCATTGTACTCCCACAACACAGTGTTCATCAACCTCATAAAAGTTCTAGGTGCATTAGATAACCCAAATGGCATCACCAGCCACTCATATAATCCATCCCCTATCTTGAATGTTGTTTTACACTCATCTCCTTCTTTGATCCGAATATGATGGTAACCACATCAAAGATTAATCTTGGTGAAATACCTAGATCCAGCAAGCACATTCCATCTTATCATCAAGGTGAGATATTTGGAACCTGATAATTGATTGTAATTTTATTGATCGCTCTACTATTTATGAACACACATTCTCCGTGTTACATCCTTATTTGAAGTTAATAAAGATGGATGTTGCGCACAGAACTCATGTTCTCCCTTACTGACACCCTTCCTCATGAGCTCTGTCACTTGTTTATTCAACTTTTGCTTGCAATGTCGGGCTCATCCTATAAGCTGCTTGATTTGGGAGTGAAGACCCTAGGAATCAAATCAATATGGTGTTGAATATCTCTTTTGGGTGGTAATGCATCTAGTAGCTCATTAGGAATAACATCTAGAAAATTCTTCTATTAAGTTCTTTTGTCTCTACTGGTATTTGAGCACTTACAAGTTCATCCTTATTTGCAACTAATGCATAACAAAAACCGGTTTTCTTTACCTCCTTCACAAATTCCTTTTGTAGAAAGAATATTTTCATCCTTCCCCTCTTCCTTAAGGGGTAGAAAAACTATTTTTGTGTCATTTTTCCAAAAATTATAAGTATTCTTTTCCCCGTCAAGAACTACTTTTCTATCAAATTGTCATGGTCTTCTTAGCAACATATGACATGTATCCATAGGAATAAAATCACACCAAATGTCATCCTTATAAATTTTACCAATAGAAAAATTATTAAACATCTCTTATCAATAGCAACTTCATTACCCTTCTTAAACCATGCAATACGGTAAGGGTTAGGATTATTCTCACAATGCAGAGATAGTTTCTCAACCATCTCATTTGAAACCATGTTATCACAACTACCACCATTAATAATAACATTACTTACCTTTCCTCCTAAAGTGCATCTTGTCCTAAAAATATTTGTACGTAGCCATGCATCCCACTTGATCTCCTTTCTTGGAGCAATCATCGTTCTTTTGATCATCAGATTTTCTCCCACATCTGGTGGAATTTTTAGGTCTAGTTATTCTTCTTCTTCTTCAGCTTCAGCAAATTTTACTCTTCGAGGATCTTCTTGCCTCTTTTCATGTGAATAAGTAATGCGGGCATTCAAATTCTCATATGCTTCTTCTTCACCACATATGTAGCAAACACAATGGTCTTTGTGGAGACTCCCATCCTCTATCACGCTAGCATATCCTTTTCCCGTATGAAATCCTCTATCTCTTTGTCTGATTCTGAAAGATCTTGTCTTGCATATCCTCTTTCTTTTCCACTCCACGAGGTTGATTCTCCTCTACCTTGAATGAAACTAGCTCGTCCCCAAAATGAGGATGATGCCCCCCTATTCATCCCAGGTGATCTCCTAAAACTTTGATTCAGTTATGTTTTTCTTTAGCCTTTAAAGCTAGTTAATAGGCATCCTCCATACTCTTGATCATGTGCATGCTTAGCTCATCTTGAATAGAAAATTTTAATCCATTTACATACCTTGGAGCCATTTGTTCCTCAGTTTCTTCACGCTCTACATGAATGGATAAGTTGTAATACTCATATGTGTATTCTTGCACAGTTTGTAAGTTCTATCTGAGATTATGAAACCTCCTATAAATGGTTTGTGCATAATCCGTTATCCAAAATTCACCCCTCAAGGTAATTCTTGATAGCATTCTTCCCCATTCTTACTCCAGGTCCTAATCCTTTCTATTCCCATTTCTTGACAAAAAGTCACTTTTTGTAGGTGATCCCACCATATTTTTTCATAGCATGACCTTTCCAATTTATTTCAGAGCAAATTCTGAGGACCTGTCTTTTCCTCTGACATAGCCTACCAGCTCGGGCAAGAAACAATCCCACTGAAAAATGGCTAAGTCCTAGTCCTATGCAACTCCTCTGGACATTAGGAAACCTCCATATTCTAAAACGGCCGAAACTCTGCATCCCAGGCATTCATTCCTTCTACATGCTCGAAGCATCCTGGGCTTCAAAAGCTACAGCGCGGGTCGCTTGTGAAATCCGAACTGGCTTCGACAAATTTCTTCATTTATTGACTATCTGTTGAACCTTGCATTTCCTGGGACATCTGGGCTATAATTACAGCAAGCTCGGCCAAATTTCGGTCTACATGAGTCCTAGGCATGTTTCGGATTCAGTCTGGGCCGAAGGTACCTGAAGTCCTTTACCTCTTCCGGATTGGCTGCCAATGTTTTTTTTCAGTCAGGGACGCAAGACTCAAAATTTCTATGATACCGGCCGAACTGAGTGAATCGTAGCCAAACCTGTAACACACACTCCGATTACACTGCAAATGGGATATCTTGAACTCACGAATAAAATAACCTTTTAGTTCTTCATTACTGAATGAGGGAAATTACAATGCATCTGTGCTAAATGGGATAGAGGGATCTCCCTGGGACTGCGAAAAGTTTTCAGGAGCCGAAACTCTAACTAGACTTCACGCCATGTGTCACCTACTCTAAGTGGTAAAATGGAAGCCTATTTTTAGCAATTTACTAGAACCTTTGTCCCATTCTTAGCACTGGGACAGTTTGGGACAATGTTTATTCACATGGGACGCAAAAAGCCGAATTGCGGCTGACGTAGAAGAAGATATGCCTAACATTTGGTCCGGAAACTTCAAACGGCCATAACTTTTGACTCCGAGCTCCTATTGTCACATGAAATTAGACTTTCTGGAATGAACAAACTAATGCCCTGAAATACGCCAAAAAATTGTACTTTTTGGAATGACTTAAATCCTAATTTTTGGCCCCCATGATGGTGGATTTCATGCCCAAAAATTAAGCCAAACATATTCGGCTCCAGTCCATGCAAGGCTCAGTTGACCAATGCAATTTTCTTGATCGAAACAAGTGGTTTCAGACCCAAAATAGTGGACTCAAACGGACACCCGGATCAAAAGTTATGACCATTTTAAGTTTTGCATTGCTCAACGAAATCAGTGCATCAAAGTTGGTACAAGATTACAATCGTAAGCTTAAGAGAATGATGCAGGCATGTGTCAAGAAATTTCAGATTTTATCATAGAATTTATTAATTTTTTTATAGAATACGTGATCGGGTTTACTACAGTGTTTTCAAATTGGCAGCTGGGAGTGCAATTTACAGGCATGGTCTATCATTATGGAAATAAAAATGCAGCACATGGACAGTATCTCGAGCAACTTTCCCAGTGTAATGTGCAAGACACTTGATCACTCAATTTAATGCAACAAGTAATGAGGTGGTTGGATGACAGATTTCGGGATTTCCAATTTCCCTTCTGGTTAGGTAACTCATTTTTCTATTAATTGAGATGTGTTCGGCTCATTGTAAAAGAGAGATTTTTTAAATAGCAATAGCTCTACCAAAATTAATGTATGATGAAGCCAGTGTGTCCATGACAAGGTCCTTGTAATCAACAATACTTGCATGGGGATCCTGGTGACTCATCACTTGGGAAAAATGAGCAAAGAGAAGTTGTGCATGAATTTTTTGTATTTAAGTTATTTATACATATAGTTTGTAAGATCTATCTTCCAATGTTGTGTTAATATACATGCATTTTATCATACGACATTTTATCTTAGGACAAACTTAATGATGTGATGTCTATCATCAAAAGTGCTTTCAAAGAATTGATTAGCCTTGTGTGTGCTTGGAATACAAAATCCTGTCCAATACTAGGTAAAATTTGCTAGGGTTATGTAGAACTGTAATCACCTCATGTAGTGTGCACTTTGCCTCTAGTATGTGAAGACATTATGGAGACTACTGTCAAATAATAACCTTAAAAAACTAGTATATCACCGCTATAGCGTAAAATTATATATTTGTAAACTGCATAAACCATCTGATATACATGAGGGTCCCTAGGAAATCAAGGAAGGGGGTGAGAACAGTTAGCTTATCTTGCATTATAGTAGATTGACTGGCAAATCAGTTTCGTATTCAAACAGACCAGCTAATGTCATGATAGAGGATGGAGATGATATCTCAGGTAGCATGTAGCCTGACACATCTCTTTTTTTGGTAGATATTGACCCAGGTATATCCATATTCATTTTACTGTGATTTGGCATTGTATATGCACAGGGGTATTGTGATTCAGTGATAACATAATCCACAGGGAGAAATTTATCGTTAAACTTCTTCTAAATCTATACTCAACGTCCTAATTCTAAAATATAAAATAATATAAATGAAAAATCTTTCTGTAGGTAATCCCACCATATACATAGCATAAATTATTATAATTTCATGCATGTAAATTTTACAAATCCAAATATTCTAACATAGTATTTAAAATTATAGATAATTTCCCATGCTAGTAATTACAAATCATTATTAGCTCCTACTAGTTATAATAATTACCATTATACTATTTTTTATTAACTTTGTGGTCTACTCATGCCATATCTTTCCTTCTAAATGCTCGAAGGATTTTTGTAGTGTAAAATTGAGCCTATTTAAAGTGTTTAGTGACATCATGTGTTTGCACATATTTTATACACAAAAAATGACACAAATTATTAATAATATTTTCATCTGGAAAACATCATAAGATATTGATCTCTGCGGTATATCAGTTTACGGCAATATGCAATTCAACTTACACTCTACATGAACATTGCATATTTCTATGGGAAGTATGCAGATATTGGGCACACTCCTCTATAGTGTTCCTGATTCCTGTCCATAAATAATACCCCAAGGCTAGCTTTGACAACATTCTAATGTAGCCACCTTTAAGACACACACTCAGATATACTGCCAATATCTATGAACTCCAAAAGAAAATAAATCTTCTTCTTCGTTATTCAAATCATGAATTACAATGCTTCATTTAATAAGAAAATAACTCCCAACTCAAGTTGTCAAGAAAACTCTAACTAACTTTGACTAAATCTACTCTAGGTGGCAGAAATTTAATATTTTTAGCAGTTTACTAGAACCGGCTATTCTTAGTAAGTTTGCATGTTTATTCATACAGGCACAAAAATTTCCACGCATCTTCTACATCCCTAAATTAGAGGAATTTATAACTTTCTAACCTAATAATGCATATTAAGAGAGTAAAATTAACTAATGCCCTAAAATAGGAAAAAACTAAATTAAAACTTAAATCCTAATTTTTGGCCCCCAAGATAGCAGATTTTGGGCCCGAAAAAATGTGCCGAAAAATGGCTCCAACTCGGAGAGTGCATAATTAACCAATGTGTTCGTCTCATTGAAACACGTGGTTTAAAAAAAACGGACTCAAATAGACACCTGGAACTCAAGTTATGACCTTGTCAAGTTCCCGCTAATTCCGGCGCATCACAAAGGAATGATAGTTTTAGTTTCGAAACATGCATAAAATGGGAATTGTGAATAATCAAAGAATCCAATGAAAAATTTGAGAGAAATTTTTGTTCATAGCAATGTGATTAACAAAAACCTCATTCATATTTACTAAAGGTATTACCAATAAAGATAAATCTAATTTTTAGTCCGCCGCAATTTGAGGAAAAAGTCTATCATACAAGCATTAAAGTTTCACAATCAAAAACAACAAAGTCAAATGGAAAATCCAGGAAATGTGTTTGGTCAAAACCATATTTTAAGGAAAAAACTCCTTCCAATAATGGAGAGGAATAAGATGATTATGATTCTTGTTACCAAAAACTAAGAAGAATATTTGGGAGAAATCTTCCTAAAATAAGTGAGATAAAACTTTGACTCCAGTAATATATCTCTCTCCATATTTTGTGCAGATGGAGATCTTAGTTGTTAGGATTAGAATAAAGATAAGATTAGATTGTATCTCCCAAAATAAGGAGGATGTTGGATGCATAAATTGTAAATACAACCTTCCACACTCAAATATGTAATTTTTCTCTCAAGAAATAAATATTTGTTCTTTCCATTCTTTTTAAGTAAAGTTATTCTGCAAGTTTTGAAGTAACAATATGAATTAAGTCCTCTTCCAATGAATGAGATGGTCACTCATTCTAATGAAGATGGATCAATGTGTTAATGTTTGTTTCTTTATTTCTACATTTTTTCTTTTGCTGTACATTTATGTTTTGTTTTATGTTATGTAATGTCTTTTGTGAACCTCCTAGTGTCTTTTTCTCTTTCCTTTATTTTCAATTCAGCAATTTCCTTTATACAAGTGTGTTTACATTTCTACAATTGTGATTTTATTTATGCAAGCGTGCCTTTATATTCCTATAAGTGTGATTCCCTTTATGCAAGTGTGTTTACATTTTTGCAAGTTTTCCTTTAAATTTATGCATGTGTGATTTATTTTATACAAGTTTGAATTGTGTCTAAAGGAGCTTGTTTCCTAAATATTATTCTCTTAATACATACAACGTTTAGACACCAACCCATATTGACATTATTAATGGCAAGGATTGAAAACCCTCAGCATTTTGGCATTGTTTCCAGGGACACAATGTTATTAGGAGATTCATAGTTCTCTAAACAAATATTCTAGTGACAATAGAATACCTTTTAGCAAATTTTGTGACAAGAAGTATTTGCAGGTAGTTCTTTAAACTTTTATTTTCTACAACTAGATTAAAATTTCATTTCTATAATTAGGAATATTATATTGTAAATATTTTACTCCCCACAAAGTAACTCTTTGTATAAGAAAATGACTGTGATGTTTGATCAAGAAGATATAATGATATGAACAAAGAATTCAGATCTAGAAATGGTATAATATGTTATTGAATCTTGAAGTAGATTCAGTCAATGAAATATCACATGTCATTCTTAATAGCCATCACCATTTCCCCTCGTATCAACTAACAACTCAGTCATCTTATTACGAATAACCTTAGTCAAAAACTGACTTATCCAGTTTCTAATAATGAAGTGGTAACATTTTTAATTAACTCCATCCATATTTAGGGATTTAATTAGAGGAAAAATAAAAACCCACTAATAATAAATCCATCCATCCAAATTATTTTTTCATCCCATCATCAAATTCAATCCCTGAACCATATCCATTAGAAAAATTTATTTTCGTGTCTTTCATTTTTTTCATTGTTGTATATTCTTGTATAACATTAAGAAGCAATTATTGTGAATATCAAGGAAAACACTTTTTTCGTTCTAACATCCATGCAAATTTCTAGAGTTTTTTTAAACAATATAAACCAAGGAGTAGTTTGGAGGGACTCACAAATACATAACACAATTCAAGTTGGGCTTTGATGACCTAGAAATTTTCTACACAATTATTTGAAATCTTCTTCAATTTACCAAGTATGTAAAGAGTTTTTCATGAGATTTCAGACATTACTTCTTATTTAACACATGTTTAAGTTTGATGAATATAGTCTTATGATGGATCAATTTTTTTCTGTAATCATTCTCATGCTATCATTTCACCAAAAAATAACTTTGATTGGAATACCAGCTTGCTGGCCAATCAAAGGCAACAAAAAAATTTGATTGGAAAACTAGCTTGTTGACCAATCAAAGGCAAAAAAAACATTGATTTGAAAACCAACTTGCTAGCCAATGAAAGAGAAAAAAAATTTGATTGAAAAACCAGCTTTCTGGCTAATAAAGGGGAAAAAAAATTGATTAGAAAACCAGCTTGTTGACCAATCAAAGACAAAAAACAAAAGATAGATCTTCTTCAAGGGAAATCAACTGTGACCTGGTGGATTTCTTCTCATCACTATTTGACCATGTTAAAAATAAAATGGTAAGAACAAATAAAAGTATGATCAAGTTATTGTGTTCTACTATTTTACTTTTAAGATTTATTATAAGTTTTTTATTACAGCTAGATCCACTTTCAAGATCACCAAAGAAGGCAAGATAAAATTCATATCTCTCCTACTTACAAATATAAAAAATATATGCACCTCTTTGCAATAAAAATTTAGAGTCTAACTTATGGGAAACTATGAATAAACAACATGCATGAGCTTAGGTGTGGGAGAGAAGGAGAAGTATGAGGTATGCATTTTGATTTTAAATATGAAAAACAACAAAAGGAGATCCAAACAAGAACCTATTGTAAAAGAAAAAAATTAAAAATAGAAGAAAGAGATCCACACAAGAACCTGTTGTAAAAGAAAATAAATAAAAAATAACAGAAGGAGATCCACACAAGAACTTGCTGTAAAAGAAAAGAAATAAAAAACAATAGAAGGATATCTACACAAGAACCTGTTGTAAAAGAAAAGAAATAAAAAACAACAGAAAGAGATCCACATAAGAACCTACTTTAAAAGAAAAGAAATAAAAAACAAAGGAGATCCACATAAGAACCTGCTGTAAAAGAAAAGAAATCAAAAAAAGTAGGAGATCCACATAAGAACCTGTTAAAAAAATAAAAATAAAAAATATTTGAAGGAGATCAACACAAGAACTAGCTGTAAAAGAAAAGAAATTAAAAATAGCAGAAGAAGATCCATAAGAACTTATCATTCAACTATATATGGAATGCATATATGCATAAGCTCAATGCAGAGAATACTCTAAGAAGAGGAGATGATAATATAATACATGAGGACATGCATAAGATTCAGTATGGGGGAATGATGAGGCCATAAATTGGCCATAAATTACCATTATTTTGTCAATCCAAGTTATCTTTGAAAGTGGATTTAAATGCAATCTTGGAACTTTTAGTTTTCTTAAGATAGAATATAGGATATATATCTTGTTCATTCTTTAGAAATATATTTTTTTATCTATTTTATTGACTAATCCTATTGATTATTTAGGAAATATGCAAAGTATTGTGCATGCAAGCCATAAAGGAAAGATAATTCTAGTTTTGGTAAAAGTTGAATTGATCATGGAATGTTTATCTAAAATTAAATATGATTCTATATTCAGATTCCTCTTGAAAAATTATGCAAGTTCAAAAAAAGAATTATCTCAACCCAAGATTGTGTGCAAAATTTATAGTTATTTCAAGTTAGCTCTGGAACTCACATATCTAGTTCAAGAACTCACAAATTTAGTTCTAGAACTCACAGGTTTAGTTCCAGAACTTGTAGGTTTAGTTTCAGAACTCACAGATTTAGTTCTGAAACTCATAGATTTAGTAGTAGAACTTGCAACTTTAGTTCTAGAACTTGCAAATTTATTCTAGAACTTACAGATTTAGTTCCGAAACTTGCATCAAAACCATCTTTTAAGGAAAACCCCCCTTCCAATAACGTAGAGGAATAAAATGATTGTGATTCTTGTTGCCAAAAGTAATGAAATTATTTGGGGGAAAATCTTCCTAAAATAACTTAGATAAGAATTTAACTCCAATAATATATCTCTCTCCATATTTTGTGGAGATGGAGATCTTAGTTGTCAGGATTATAATAAAGATAAGATCATATTTTATCTCCCTAAATAAGGAGTTAGTTGGACACATAAATTATAAATGCAACCTTCCAAACTTAGATGTGTAATCTTTCTCTCAAGAAATAAAGATTCTTTCTTTCTTTCCAATCTTTTGAAGTAAAGTTATTCTACAAGTTTTGAATTAAAAGTATGAATTAAGTCCTCTTCCAAGGAATGATTTGGCTACTCATTCCAAGGAAGATGGATCAATGTGTTAATTTTTTTTTTTATTTCTGTGATTTTCTTTTTGTTGTACATTTATATTTTGTTATATGTTATGTAATTTTTTTTGTGAATTTGTAGGTGTCTTTTCCTCTTTCCTTTATTTTAAATTCAAAAATTTCCTTTTTGCAAGTGTGTTTATATTTTTACAGGTGTGATTTCCTTTATGCAAGTTTGCCTTTATATTCCAGCAAGTGTGATTTTCTTTATGCAAGTGTGTTTACATTTCTGTAAGTGTTCCTTTAAATTTCTACATGTGTGATTTATTTTATACAAGTTTGGATTGTGTTTAAAGTAGATGCTTTCCAAGATCTTCTTCTCTTAATGCATATAGCCTTCAGAAACCAACCTAAATTGGCATTATTAATTACAAGGATTGATAACCCTCATCATGATTATTAACATTATAAAAATGATTCTTTAGAATTATTTTAATCAATTCGAGGAGATGTGTAATCGTAAGTGCACTTACAAAGGTAAAACATTTTAACAAATTTACTTTGTAATAAAACTCAGTAAGCGGTCAAAATATGAAAATAGGGTTATCGAGCTCAAGAAGGGTTTTAATAATTTAATCAATGTTTGAAGTTAATCTGAAATTTATGTTAAGAGATTTGATAAGAATTTTAAGTTGTGTAAACTAGAGTTAGTTTCTTTTAACTCAAGGCTAATTTGTTTACTTAGAAGAAGATAAAATAACTATGAAATGTTACTTCGTATAAAGCCATCATATACAAATAGACACTAAGAATCCCTTCCCTTTAGCATATATATTTTAGAGATGAGTTAGAGGAGTTTACATTAGCAAAATGTTTCATCCAAGTATGCTACATTTTGTAAATACACTTTTGAAATAAAAAGAAAGGTCACAAGGTTGTTTGGTAAATTTCCTTATAAAGAGGGTTATAAATTGGCGATTAGTAACATAAACATGAAGGGTAGAAATTATTAGTATTCTTGATAATGAAATTTCAAGGTATGGAATACGATTTTATGTTGTTAAGTTGTTCTACACAAGGTGCAATTTTTATTTTACACCTAAACCAAAAAGGTTTTTGTTATGTTTAAATGTAATGTCCTTAACATTGTGAGTGGGTTTCCCACAAAGCAACCTATCACTCAAAGAGGAACCAACTAACCAAACAATTTAAACATATTCCTTAGACCAAGGAAACAATTCTACACTCATATATTTAAATACAAATTATTTCCAAAATCAACAACTATACTTTTTATTGGTTTCCAAAATGAAAAAGCATTACAAAATAGATAGTACTCAAAAATGTTTCATAGCACATATTTTGACAAGATTGTGAAAGATTGCAGAGACGATTTATGCTTTTACTAATCTCTCATTTATTACTTTCAAAATTGTTAATTAATTAAATGAGTTTACCCAGAGCGTTTGTGTGTGCAAACCTGTGCTCTGATACCAAACGTAATTCTTCGATTTATACGACTATAAAACCAACTAAGTTGGTGGATAAGAGTCTAAAATTGAATTGAATTTTATTAAAATTTAGCTTAAACTTCATTATCCTCCACACAAAAATTAAATTCATTGATACTTCTTCCTCATTGTAATTTTAATGGATAACTCATTGGTATATGAAATTTCAACACAATAGATGACTCTAACCCAAGGGGTTATCGATACGGGGATCTCTTGCCGACGGTTCAAAATTTAGTTCACCGTAATATTTGATAATGGGTAGTGACAACGATAGATTTCCTTCGTTAGCGAAGAATTTGTTAGAAAAAATCCAATTCAGTATGACTCATTTATTCAATTAATAAACCGACATCTCATTCAGGATATTTAAGATAATTATTATTATTTTAGATATTCAAGAAAGATAAATCATGATAAAAGAATCAGTCCAAAATTTACTAACTTAAAACTCTACAAAAGTTACCATCTCTAATTTATATTATTAATTAGATATATCTATAAATATTTAATTACCTACCCACACGTGTTACATATTTAAACTCCAAAACTACATTCTTAATTAAAGGAATAAGAAAGAGTAATAATATGACACATCCATCCTCTAAAAATAATGAATTGTAAAAGTTTATAAGAGCAAAAAGGAAATGCATCCACCATACTCTATTAGGTTTAAGGACGCCTTCACCAAAATATATGTAATAAAATTTAAAATATTATTACTCAATCCCATTCTAGATTTTTTATGAGCCATTATATTGAAAAGATCACAACAATAGATATTTTCTAGATGAAAAGAAGCCCTAGTTTTCCTTAAATCTCTCTAGTTGTTTTTTTCTTTTTGGGCTACACATTTCAATAGGTTTCTTTCTTCCAAATTTTTTTCTCCAACATAGATCGAAGCCATGAGGGAGGGAGGAAAAAATTACTAGTATATTATTATTAATTTTTTTTCTGTTCTCCTCACTTTTTTCAAGTAGATTTTCGGAGAAGAGTTCTTAAGGAAGCAGAGGCTATGGAGGCTCAACACAAAGTTCTATTATTTTATTTTATTATTATTATTATTATTTTTTCTGCAGGATTCTATAGGAATAATGCTTTCCCCCATTATATTTGATTACCCAATAAAGGGTTTCACATATAGGGTTCTATAAGTAAATCCTCATTTTTTAAAAAAAAAATATTAACCAAAAACATTTTGGTTTATGGCATGTGTGTGAATTTTTATGTATTATTAGTTTGGTTTCAGCCATCCATAACCATGAGGATGTCGGGGGGGTGGAATGCACATAGAGTCGCGCAGGGGTCAAGGGAAGGTTGTGGGCATGACAATGGCTGTGGCAGGGAAGAGAGAAGGGGGCAATCTTAATGGAGTGTTAGGTTTATGAAGGGTCGGGGTGCAAGTCACGAACAGGTCGTCACCTCCCATTTAATCCACCGTTTGATTTTTATATTAATTTTTTTACCTTTGCATAAACTAAAATTTGTTTGTTTGTACACACATATATAGATTTCAATAAAACTCTCAGCGTAATGTTCCGTCTCTTAGGCATTTTCAAGTTTAATACGAGGAGGTAAATTCCTTCTCTCATTTTTTAAGTTGAGTTCACAAAAACAACATAGATTCAAATGTAAATATAGAACTATATATGAAGGGCTTCACTTTTTGAAGGAAGTTAAAAGGATAGTATTAGGAGCATTTACATTAAGCGTGCATGTGTGTGTGTGTATTCTGAATTTACAAATATAGACCTAAAGATTTAAATTCTAATTGCCAAAATGGCCAGAAGTATTTTTTTTTTAAAGGAACCTCTCCATAAATCAGATTTTCACTTTTGTAACAACAATAATAAAAATGAAATACGAGTTATCATACAGTTTTTCCAAGGCATTAAATGAACATCATATAGTTTCCAAAGAATTAAATTAACACTTACTCTTTCAGGTCAACACATTAATAACCAAAAGGAAACTTTTAATGGACAAGTCACTACTTCACAAATTTATCTAACTAAAAATTCAAACTTTAATACATGCCATTTCTTTTTTTTCTCACTTATACATAAGAAAGCAACATTTGAATTCCCCATAATGATTTATAAATGTGGCTTATCCCTTTTAAATATACATCCAATACAAAACAATTAGGCACCACAACAAGGTAATATTTTCATTCAAATAATCCATCGATCTTCTTTCAACATGCCCAATAATATAAGCTTCATTATTAAATAGAAATTGGCTTACCGTAAGCTCCCAAACTAAGGTTTTCAATCCTTTCAGACACAAGGAATAAAAATAGTTCATTTTTACTAAAGAATAAAAGTTCTTATTATTTTTAACCTTATTGGAAATTACAAAGCATATTCAACTCATTTTCTTTACAATACAAGGTAAAACTGGAAGCTTCATATTCTAACTTTCCAACTTTTACACTAACCTTGTATGTTCAAACTACATGCCATTTCCCAAAATGGAAGGCTTTCAAAGGAGTGAAACAACATGATATTATAATAACGAAATGAGATCAAGAAGTAGAATTCTCCCAATATTGGGGAAACACAAAATGCCAAGTACCCAAGTATGCACCATCCATCTTCAAGCTATAATATTCATGTCTTGTACTTCAAAGGATCTTGAAACACAAGGAGAAAGGATTGATTTACCACCCAACCTATTGGAATCTTTACATGCCCTTACAAAGGTTGGAAGACATGTTAGCCTCCCCCAAGCCCATGGGAAAGAGAGATAGATTCCACAATTATGCACAAGAATAAGAGGTAATAACAAGAACATCACATACAAGACTAACCCATACATCACAACCACACAACAAAAGAAAACCAAATAAAAAGAGAAGAAAACCATATCCATCCTCAAAAAGGGGAGAAGTGGATGAGACATTCAAGTAGTGTAAAAGAGTAGGATCCAACCATAAGAAACCCACCTACAAACAACTTCAAAATTATCCTTATCCCTACAAAGAAATCACCCCTCCCTATCACTAATCCCATTCACCTAAATTCCTCCTTGGGAGGATTTTCAAACCCATTGGGTTTGCTCGCTAAGAATGGGGAAGGGGGTTTAAACAATATGAACCACTTTCCCCACCTCAAACCATATAAGGGTATAAAAGAGAACCAACATGGCTTGCTCATGAATCCATGAGTTTTAAGTGGGAAAATCCCTCCTTCTTCCCCAAAACTAACTCCCAAATCCATCAAACCATATAATGGATGGAGAAAATAACTAGTAACACACCCAAACAAGCATACATCATATGAAACAAGACAAAAGATTCACCAACAAGAAATTCTAAAACACTAACATGCCAAAACACAAAGTTGGGTCAAAGAACCTACCTCCACAAGCTCTCCAATATCTAAGCTTTTTCCTAATTCCTTGTCCAAGGAAAGTCTCCAGCTCCAAAATCATACCAAGCAAAAAGTTCCCTTTCTTCCCCAATGAGGGAGTATTTGAAGATTAAAATATAAGCTTCCTCACAAATGAACGGGTGAAAAGTGTCACCCCACTCTTCCCTCCAAGTCAAGATTCCAAAGAAAAAAATAAAGAAAAGATAAACCCACATTTAAACACCCCTCTCCCAAATTACCCAAAAAGAATGTGAGACAAGCTTATGCAACTTTTCACAACACACACACTCTAACCATTCTTATATGAATGGTGAAAAATGAGAGGCTAAATGGGAGGGAAAGTGTCTTTTTAGCTTTGAATGAAACCCCCTACCTAATAGATAGGGTCCAAGGGCTTATTTTTATGCTAAGTGAACCCCGCAAACAAAAATGGGTCACTTAGAATGTCAAAATAAACCGATTTCGGGTTTGACACACTTAGACACAAAGGTTGAGGATGTGAGGCCCACTCAAGGGTGATTATGTGACCCCAATCCTCTTTAATTAAAAAAACACATAAAAATACATGCCTAATGCAAATGGGGACCATTAGGTCACCAAACTAGTTTTCTCACAAAAATAAAACACCATAGACATAGTTAATTTTACACAATATACAACATTAAAAATCTAAGGGTCACTCATGGTGCCCAAACAATTACATGCAACCAATAATGCTTCATATAGCACATTCATGTAGCCACTCTGAAACCCATGTTCTCATGCGCCCTATAATCTATGTTATCCCAATTTTGCCCCCTCGGAAAAATTGATCAAACACGACCCCGCATAGAAGAATCCAGAGAAGTCGCATTCAAATCCAACAATTAGGAAACAACGAGACTCTAAAATGGAGAAGCAAGGTCTGTGATGGAGTAAAATAGTGTCAAAGAAACCTAAAGCTCTCGGGAGACTTTGAGTCCTTTTTCGTTCCTCTCCACGTGCCTCATTAGTGCATCTCCAAAGATTGATCTCAAAATGGGAAGACTCAAATGAGCATGAAGCTTCCACTTGTCCTAGACCTGAAAAGGGATAGAACCAGTCGTTGAAAAGTCCAAACAAGCGGAACGAAACACATGTCATCTCAGTGTAATTTCAAGATGGGAGCCCAAGGGGTAGGCTCAAACTTGTGCCAGTTCCCCATGTGGCCAATGGTGAACAGAGTTCAAATTCAAAAGAAGGCCTAAATTTGTTAAGTATAAGAGTGCAGGTGAAAGGTGTAATGTGTTTTAATGACGCTCCTTCAAAGGTAAAATCCAAAGTAGGTTATCAAATGAGCGTGACCCTTCCATGTGTCCCAGGTCCAAAAAAGGGACAGATTCAGGTGTTGAATATTCAAAGCAAAGGCCGACCAATGGATGGAGCCAAGTGTTAGGACAATCCTACTTCAAAAGTAAAATTTGGGGCAGGTTTCCATACAAGCGCCAAGCCTCCACGTGTCTAGGCTCAAAATTTTGGCCCCGCCATGTAAGGAGACCTAGGAAAAATAAAAATAAGTCCAAGGAGCTCATGGAAGTGACCACATGTCAGTCTGGAAAAATTTCAAGAGCATAAGGAAGGAGCTGAATCTCCAAGATGTGCAAGGCTGCCACATGGACCTGGTACGAAAATACTCTTTAAACATGGCGCGCTCATGACCCTAATCTTCAGATGGCCATATCTTTTGACTGGAAACTTATATTTGGGAAGGAGAAGACTTTTTGGAAACCTCTTGACACCCTAAATTCCATGCAAACATAAAATATCATTTTGAGCAAGCTTTGGTGGGTGAAAAATTGGAAAACATCTTCCAAGAAATTAATACAGAACTGGATTTCTTCAACTACTAGATTAGATTTAATTTTATCCACTCTTTTGCTTCCTTAACACACCAAGTAGCCATAGGGAACTATAATCAAGATATTGTAGGAAAATTTGAGAGGGGCATTGATTGATGGTAGTTGAGATTTCAAAGTAGGATTCAATGCATATCTCAAGGTGGTTGAAGCAGGATTCGAATTCTTCCCTCCTCTCTCTCGTTCTTCCTATATATTGTAATGAAGGGGCATATTCAAATGGTTGGTATTTTTTTCTTCTCTACACCCCTCTCTATTTCTTCCTTAGGGTATAATGAAAATTATAAGACTCCTCCCATGGCTCTGTAATGGTGTTTTATTGACTCTTTCCCACTAATGATGTACCGTGTAACATTTTGGAGCAATATAATTTGTTTCCTAATATATCTATCCATCCTTGGCTTATTTTGTTGTCTCTTCTTACCTCTCATTATTACAGAGTATATTATGCATACTATAATGTTTGTTGCAGGTTCTGGGATCTGAGCTTAATGGGTTTTGAAGTGGTGTTTCATGTGAAATCTATCTCTGGTCCGTGGTGTATTTTGTCCACCCTCTCCTATGCTCACCTCTCCCCACTTTAGGCAATCGGATCTGTGATCCAACCACTTCCTTTTTGATGTATCACTTCTTAGCGTAGACTCTTTCACCCTCTCTCTATTTGTCCCCTTGGAATGGTTAGATTAGGATAGAATAGGTTCTTCCTGCACGAGAGTAGCTTGTGGTAAGTAGATTAGGAAGCAAGAACTGGCTTTCTCCGGAGCTCCATCTCTATTTTTGCAAGTCCCATAGCTTGAGAGATGGTCCCATGTTGTGCAATCACACTGAATGCCCCACTTCACACCCAGGCCATTCGGGGGTGATGTGATTTTATACTAACAATCTACAAAGTCATTAAAAACTTCAAACAAATATGCCCAATAAAAGTATAAATCAACTACTTAGTAAATCAATCGAATTATAAACATGCTAAATATGGTAACACATCATCAATATGGAATTGTAATTGAGTAAAATAAAAAATTTCACATAAATTCACCATGTGTTAGCCATTTCAGTACATATAATCAACATATATCCATGTTATCATATGATCTCATGAAGAATAAAATAGTCTATAATATCAAGTTATGCGACAAAATCGTGTATCCATCATATATCGACTAAAATCAATAACATAGTAGTGTGTTAGTACCAAAACATATAATGAAATGTGCTACATACAAATCAAACTTGAATTGGCACTATGTGCCCAAATTACCATACATGTCCATAAAAATAAAAATAAAATGACACAATATCTAAAATGTGTCATAATCGATGTTTATATCATAAATATGAGTAAAAAGTCATTAGATAACTAAGGCTAGAACATCTAGGCACTACAGTAACATTTCATCGTCCAATATTTGAATCAAAACCCTTTCTCCAATTTTTAACTTGATCTTATCAAGAAGATCACAGGAAACATCCAATTTCACCAACATTCAAGCATAAGAAGTATGCAGAGATCTATCTGTATCTTATTTTTTTCTAACAAAATTTCCCTAAGTGTCTCCAATGGATTTAAAGCATGAATCCATCCTCATTTGTAAAGGTGAACTCATAATTCTTACCCAAATAAGAAATAAATTCAAGAAATCCATTCAAGGATCAAGTAAAGGGTACCAGGGTTTTGTCAGAAGAAAATTATTCTGGCATCGCTAGTACTAATCATGAACAAAATATCAATTTTCACTAGATTCAAAAATAATAATAAAATAATCTTTTACACATAGGTAAAGTTTAACCTTACCCTAGAGGGAAGATATCCACATATTGGTGATCCATTCATGAAGTTGAATGAGCTTTGGCCATACATCATCAAATCGACATATGAGACCAAGGTCAAAAAATCCTTTTCCCACCTTAGAACCTATTAGAGAATGTCTTCCTCAATGTTGAGGACAAGGATATCAGTAGCTATATTAAGGAGTTTCTATCCCCCAAATCCATCCTTGTTAGATAAAAAAGTTCCAATAAAGGATTTTTTGATAAGTTTTGCATCGCCCCCAACCCCTGTGTCCTTGGTATTCTCCACTCTAAGGCTTCCATTGACACCCTTGTCAAAAATATGGTTTTCCACTGCAAAATGACGGGGTTTGATGAACTTGTGCCACTTGCATCCACTAAAAACCTAGCGTTAATACCTTGGGATCCATTTTCTCCACATTTGTCACCAAAAACACTATTGCCTCCCTGATTCAATCTAGGAGAAACTACCGCTCCCTTACAACCATTGCATGCTCTTTTCCCGCTATGGTTAGGGCTTGAATTCAAATATGAAACCATACTTTGGATGGTAAATGATTTTAGTTTACTAGAGATATGAACTAGAGTGGTGGAAGAGAACTTTTTGTAAGTGGGACATGGGGGTAGGCTTGGGTCCTTAATTTCCATCGAGTGATCTGCATTTATATTTCTCATCTATCTTCCACTTGGTCCATATGGAGAATTTCAACCCCTACCTCAAGGTGTCCCCATGGCTACTTATTGAAAGCATCCAATGAACTCAATGGGAATGGTAATTTGGTTTATAATTACAAACTACTTGTCACTCACCAGTAGCCCAAGAACTTAAGTTCAAAATTTAGATGGTAAATGATTTTATTGTACCAGAACTATGAACTAGAAGGGTGGAGGAGAAATTTATCTAAGTGGGAGATGGAGTTGGGCTTGGATCCTTAATTTCCATAGAACAATCCACATTGAGAGATCCCTGCTATATTTTACTTAGTCCATATGGAGAATTTCAACCCTTACCTCATTGTGTCCCCATGGCCACTTATTGAAAGCAACCAATGAACTCAATCGGAATGGAACTTGGCTTGATGATTACAAACTACATGTAACTCACCAATAGCCCAAGAACTTGAGTTCATTAATATTATTGTTGTTATTATTATTATTTAAATAATTCTTAATTTTATATTGTTATTATTATATCAACAATAATAGTACTATGCATCATAAATGTCATCCGTATCATCATGATCATCTTCATGTTAATCATGGTCATTTTCATTGTTTTCCTCATCCTCATCGTCATCATTTTCATCCTCTTTGGCATCATTTTCATTTCATTATAATCTTATTCATTTTCATCATTGTCATGATCGATTTAATCATCTTAACCATTACAATCATCATTGTGATCGCCATCTTCTTGTTCATGGTAATTCTCATCTGCTTGTTATCCAATTTTTCCCCTCCGGTGAAATTGGACAAACATGACCTTGCACAGAGAAAAAATGTAGGATTGTTTCAGTCATGGGAGTTCACATTTTAGGCTCAGATCATGCAAATTAGTGAAGCAAGTTGAGAAAATTACAAAGGAGTTTGGGAAATGAAGAAGCTCTGAATTCCAAATTTTAAAGTTCAGAGGTGTGGTCATTCGGAGGTAGGCCAAAGAAAAATTCAGGGACTCACTGGAAAGAAGCACAAAAATGAAGTTGGAAGTTTGAAACACGAAGTCCAAACTTCATACTTTGGGCTTTCAAGATTTTAGAGGTTTCATGCGCTAGGCTGATAATCGAACTCCCCAAACCCTGAAACCGTAAAGTACTAAAAACCTTGAAACCCTGAAGTCCCGAAAAAATTGAAACCCCAAAAACCTAAAACCCAAAATCCCAAAACCCAAAGTCCCAAAAAACCTAAAACCCCGAATCCATAAAACACAAAAACTTGAAACCCAAAACCCCAAAACTCAGAGTGTCGAAACCCCAAAACACAAAGACCCGAATCCCCAAAATGAAAAAGGTACAAAACCAAAAGTCCAAATTTTGGACTTCGAGGTTTTAGAATTTAGAATTCTTGAGCTGACATGAGTGATAAATAGTACACTGATCTCTAAAGTGCAAAAGCCCAAAGTTTTGAATCCTAAAATTCTAAATTTTTCGATTTCAGAGGATGTGATGAAATTTGGAGTCCAAAAAAATAGAACCAACCACTCACATTTTTTACAGTATGGTACCCTCATCTTCAGATGGCCATAACTTTTGACTGAGAGCTCAGATTTGTAAAAAATGTGAAAGTACAAGCCACCATTTTAGATGACTAGTTTTAGATTTCTCATCTAACAAAATGATCAAATATAGGCTTCTTTTCTTCCCCAACAAGCAAGGTATAATGGAGTATGGGCTTGGCAGACTTGCCCATCACTTCCACTAGGACAATGATGGATTTTGCAAGATATTAGAGTGCATTTTCAGATTTCCTTCTCTCTCTCTCTCCTATTTTCATACTCTAAAAATTGTAAGCGGTGGCGTTGTGTATAAGGTTGATCATCTTTCTTCTCCCATGCACCCAATTTCTTCTTGGGGCTCTAAGCCTTCATCCAAGTAGTGTAATGGCTTCGTGTCTCTCTCCCACATGCAATGTACTATGTATACTTCATGAGAAATAAAAATTATGTTTTGTGTTAGTGGTTTTAACCTTTGCATGATTTTAATGTCTCTCTTACCTCTCATTGCAACAAGGTTTTATATGCATACTTCATAGTTATTATAGGATATGGGTGTTTTGTGTTTATCGGGAATTAATATTTTTTGTATATCAGGTTTCTATTCTAGTTGTCCATCCTTCTCTTAATACATTGGTGGAACTTGGGTTTATGTTGCATTGGTCCAACCTCCTCAGGATTCACCCTTTCTCCATTTTGTAGGGCAGGGAAGAGTGGTTAGCCCTCATTTCTTTGTGTATCACCACTCATAGTGTAGGTTTATTTCATGCAATCCTTCTTTCCCTATCTCCTTGGAAGTATTAGATTAGGATTAGTCAGTAGTTTTACCTGCATTAGGAGTAGTAAGTGGTAGGTAAGTTAGGAGTAGGAACCATCCTTCTCTAGAGAGTTGTCTGATTCGCAAGGTCCCACAGTTCACGATATCTCCATGTTATGCAATCATGTTTAATGCCCCACCTCAAACCAAGAAATTTGAGGGGTGTTGTGATTCTACATCGACACCGCCATTATCACATCATTCTCATCTTTGTTGTTTTACATGTTTACGATTTAGTGTTTATCAATCAAATTTTTATATTTTACAATAAAACCATAAATTACTAATAATAATATTGTTAAAAATACATATTATTATTAGTATTAGTATTAATATTTCATTTTTACTTTTCCCCCATGAGTTCTGATAACCATATCCACATATCTCCTCTTCAAACTATATCCCTCAACTCTGCTACCATAGGCAGTGGTGATAATTCTCAGGCCGAAAAGACTAAGAAAACAGGGCATGGCTTACCCTCGAATATAGAGCATCCCCATTATATCCCTAACACATATCATGGTGGCAATAGAACAGATGTCCATGCAATGAACTAGGACATCTAGTTTATCAAAATTACGTTTGAGAAAGGAATTGGGGGTGGAGTAGATCCTCAAGGAAACAAGGTAATGACAATGTATATCTACACAAACAATATCATCCACGGGATTCTGGGAATGGGAAAAGTGTACCCAAGGTCCATTCCCCACCTAAAATGCATGATGCATATAGATCTTTTGGTAGGAAAGAAGATGGGGTCAGCCAGCAGTGTAGTAAGGGAGGGAATCGAAAACCTTCAACACACAATGAGAATCCCAATCAGGAGAATTATCACACCCAGAATGGGAAAAGTTCCAGATTTGGTGATGGAAAATTTGAAGGAGGTAAAAATGACAGTGAATCTAGATCCTATATTGTTGCAGTCTCCAAACAAAAGAAGAATGCCAGAACTATTGACAAGCGTTTAACATCATCACAGATGACTCTCGTGCTGAAGATAGAAGAAGATCTACTGCAGAAGGTCCTTAAGGAAGAGGAAAACCTATCTCACCTTGGTCTCATTTGTTGGTTTCATAAGTTTTGGCCTAATATATCTCACCTACATGATTGGATTACACAAATATGGAGAGAAAAGATTATGGGTAAGATTTATTTCTACCCCTGTACTAAAGCCCAATGTATTGTTGTTTTTTAAACCCCTGAGGACAGAGATTTCATATTTAATCAATATCAGGTTTGGGGAGAACATGGACTCATGTTCAAGCCATGGTATCTATCTTTTGACCCCCTACAAGAATCCTTTGAAACCTACCCTATCTGGATCCGGTTGTAAAGACTTCCATTGCAATTCTGGAACAGATCTTACCTCATTGCCATGGGAGATACCCTTGAATATTTTGTGAAAGTTGATGATTAAAACTCCCATCAAACACATACAACTTATGCTATAATTTTAGTATAAATTGCCACCCCTCAAGATCTTCCACCAGAGATTCACCTGCAAATAGGTGACAAGAAGTGGGTGTAGAGGATAGAATATGAGGGATTTGCTTTCAGATGCCAAAGATGCTTCAAAACAAGACATCTTTCAAATGAATGTGGACACTCCAAATGAAAGGAAAAGCCTACATGGTTGAAGGAATCTCTACCATATCATTTGAAAATCAGCTCCAATTCAAAACCAATTATGGAACCCCCCAACTGACTTACCCAACATGGAACAGATTCTGAACAATACAGAGAAGAAACCTTAAGATTCCTCTCCTCTGGGTGTTGATTCAACAATAGATTGTGATTCAACGCCCCTTTCTGAAAGTCACATCCCTGTCAAGTAAATTGAATTTGTTCTTCCAATCTCAATGGAAGATGAAAATGAGGAATGAAAGGTGGTGGATAGAAAAAAGAAGGGATTCACTAAATCTGAACCTTCCATTATCTCAAACAAGGCATGAGCCTTGTCTTGATTGGTGCTTTCATCATTACATATGGAATATATGCTTCTTGTGATGTTGTTGAGAAGATGTTGTTATTATGATGTCATTTTCTACTAGTTGTTTTCTACTTGTAGGATTGTTTGTTTTTGCTATGATCTTCGCAGAAATATTTCTGCTATTGGGTTGATTTAAAAAATCTAGATTGTGATCTTTTTTAATATTGCTAAATCTATAAATATTTCTTTTGAGGCCTGTTGTACAAGGATATCATCCCTTTAAAAACCCTATTTGAAAATAATTAAAAAAATATATTAATATTGCAAATATATATATATATATATATATATATATATATATACTTATTGATATTAATATTTTTGTTTAAGAGGATACTAATGAAGGCGTTGAAATCCCAGCTGCTAGTAAGATCAAAATTATTTTAAACATTGAAGAAACATGGCTTGATTTGGATTCAAAGGTGGAGGTTTGTAGGGATAAAGCTACATGTGACCCCAATAAACTCAAAAAGTTGGATTTATGGGAAGGTACACATTACAATAATTACATTTTTAACTCCTTTTATTTCAAAAATCATGATGAGTAACTTGATCACACTATGGAGGAAGAGGGATGGAAAAAAATTCTTTCAAGAAAATCGAAATAGTCATTTATTCCTTAGGGCTAGTCATCCCCTTCCTATTTGCGGTATGTTTATTGGTTTCTTATTGGGATTGGTTTCAAGTTAAGTTGTTTTAACCTCTTTTTTTCTCCTATTGCTCATTTTATTTTTTTATTTTTTCTCTCACGATGTATCTGGGGTTGTAATGCGTCTGGGATCCATAATCCCTACTTATTACACTATCTAATAAAAAAAAATTGTCATCGTCACCATCAACATTTTCATCATCATCATCATTGTCATTATTTTTACCATCATAGTTATGATCTTCATCCTCATCATGATCATCATCATTATCTTCATTGTAAAAATAATCATGATCCTCAGTATCATCATCGTCTTCTTTAAAATCATTGTCATCATCATCGTCATTTTATTTTTATCATGATTCACCATCAATGACACAATCATCATGATCATCATTTTCATTGTCATGATGATGACGATGTTGATGATAATAATGAAAGTGATTATGATTACAATAAGATGAAAATGATGATATCAATGATGATGAGGAAGACCACAATCATTACAAAAAAAAAATTATTATTTACACATTAAGTGTTAAAAATTTATTCTTAAATAGTGACTAGTAAAAATTAAATATAGAAATAAGATTATTTTGATTGAAAAATAATAAATCCTTTTATAAATCATCCTCATGAGCACTTAACATGTCAAATGATTTTTCATAGTGGTGAATTCTACCTTAATGGTCTCATCATCTTGTATAGTATTATGTGTTTTGTGGTCTACAATTTCAAATAACTCTTAGTGTTCAACAACCATATTCAAACCTTATCACCATAAATAAATCTTAAACATGAATTCATATGGAAAATACTAATCACCAGTGTAACTTTGTAGACAAAACAATAACTAGTGTTAAGGAATTGTGTTACCACTTACCCTTGTTTATTATTTATCATCATCATAGTCATTTTCATCATTGTCGTGATCAATATAATAATTAGAATCATCATTACCATCTTCATCATAATTTTCCTCATCCTCATAAACACCATCACCACCATGACCACCACCATAATTTTCTTCATCGTCTTCATCATCATTATTAATATTAATATTATTAATATTTATTTATTAAGGGTGAAAGGTTTTTTGACTAGGATCCTACCCAGGAACAAAGAGCCAAAAATCAAAATAAAATGATGAATACCAAATGGAAAAAAAAGAAACAAGCAACCAAAATTCAACAATGAAATATCCACAGAGAAATAACTACCCCCAAAACACGAGGCAACACATAGATAAAGACACAACCAGGATTTGAGAAAAACCACAGAAGTTAAAACTGACAGTAAAGTATTAGCAATAGAAGGTGACCTGGGTTTCAAATGAGATGGAACATCGTCCTTTTTAGTGGAGCCTTTTTTTACTTTGAATAACCATCCAGATATCCCTGTCAGCAACATTCTCAGGTTCAAGCTCAAAAGGAAGAATGACTTCTAAAGATTTAACTGGCCTGAAATTATTGAAAGAAATAGATAAAGAGGAACTCTCCTTTAGATCCATAGAAGGGTTAATTGAAATAATAAGATAGGGTGTTTTCAATGCGTAATCACATAACCCCGGAATTTCTGTAGCTCAATGGGTTAAAACTATCAGTTTGATTGCATAACATGGAGATTTTCGCAAAGTTTGAGACTTTCCAATTAGGAAAGCTCTCTGGATAAAGGCCGATTCTTATTCCTCTATTCTGATACACACATACAAATTGTAGAGGATCTACTCTAAAACCTACTCTATCTTTCCAAGGAGACAGGGTTAATAAGATCACAAGAAAATAAATCTAAACTAAAAGAGGTGATGCACAAAAAGAATGTTGAACAGATTATTTTCCATTCAACACAAAACGTAAAACATGTAATACAACCACCATTCACAAATAACTAGGATTGCAATGATTTATCAAGGAGATGCAATGAACATAAGAGAGGGTTGAAAATCATCTTAAAAAATTATTATTGCTACAAAAATTTGATATAGTCCATTACAATGGCCAAGAGGCATAAACTTGCGTTACAACTTGAATGGTAGGTTTTGACTCCACAAATCCACTTACAGACAAGAGAAGAAGGGAGGGTGCAAAGAAAAATTCTCTAACCTTTTGAAAAATTCCCCTCTTTATAATTTATAGGAAGAGTGAGAGAAGGAGATGAGATAGGAGTTTGAATCATTGCTTCAACCACCCCAAAATTCATTGAATTCACCTAAAAAAATGATGGGTTCATTGAAAAAACCCATACCTTCATGTATTATACCTTGTTGGGCAAGAATGGAAGCCCATACTTCATTATTGTGGTAGGTGAGAACCTTAGAGATTCCTCTAAAATGGCAGACTGTATTTATTCATTTGAAAGAACTTAGTCTCACTCAAATCCTTTCCAAAAAGTCCTTTCTTGTGCAAATCTGAGCTCCCAGTCAAAAGTTATGGCCATCTGAAGGTCGGGGTGTCTTTATGAAAAAATTAAAGGCTGGTGATATTCCTTTTTCAAAGTCCGAAACACATGCAACCTTTGAAATCCCAAAATTCATACTTTTAGACATTTCAATTTCAGATATTGAAACATTGTTCATCTGTGTGAGCACCTTGAGAGATCCGAAAGTCCGAAACCTGAAAGTCAGAAAATTCAGACTTCGAGAATTTTGGAACTCTTTGTTCTGAACTCTTTTGCTTGCTGAGATCTTTGAAACCCCAAAATTTGAAAGTCTGAAATTTTAAACTTTTGTAGTTCAGTATTTTGGAGACTTTTGCCCCTTTCCCACCTTCGTGCTCATTGAGATCTCTAAAACCCTGAAACCTATAATTCTAAAATTTTTGGACTTTCAAAGTTCAGGATTTAGGAACTTTTTCCCATTTTCTACCTTCACGCTCATCAAGATCTCTAAAACCTGAAAGTCCAAAATTTTAGACATTTAGAGTTTGGGATTTCAGAACTTTTTTCCCCTTTATCACCTTCGCACTCACCGAGATCTCTGAAACCCCAAAACCTGAAAGTCTAAAATTTTAAACTTTCAGAGTTTAGGATTTCTAAACTTTTTTCCCCTTTTGCACCTTTGCGCTCACCAAGATCTCTGAAACCTCAAAACTCGAAATTCTAAAATTTCATACTTTCGGAGTTCGGGATTTTGGAACTTTTTTCCCCTTTTCCACCTTCACACTCACCGAGATCTCTAAACCGCCGAAACCTAAAAGTCCAAAATTTTTGACTTTCAGAGTTTCCATTTTCAGGATTTTGGACTTTACTGATCCCTTTTCACCAACCGAAATATTCGAAATGCCGAAACACTCCACCTTTGAAGTTCCAAAATTTTGGACTTCGGAGCTTCTTCTTTTCCTGAAATTCTCTGTAATTTACTTGGCCCATTTTAAATTTATTCTCCCATCTCCAAAATTCAATCCTCTGTGATTGAATCAACTCCTCCATTTTCATTGCATGCAATTTTTTGTTTGTCTAATTTTTCCTGAGGGGAAAAATTGTATAACATGGATCTCATTAACCATCGCTGTCATGAAAACCTTGGAGGGGATATTTTCCAAATAGGGGGAGAATGGATCCAAAACTACGTCAAAGGGGGCACACACTGTGATATGATCAGGTAGAGAGTCTATCAACTAGGTGCATTTAGTGTCATTGTGCTTAGGTCATCCACAATCTGTAATCAAGTGTCATGTTTTGAAGAATCTATGGTACTGAAAAGACACATCTTCAAAATAAATTCATTGAACCCAAGTTTTTTCCCCAATAAGAAGATTAATTTAAGGGGGAAGGACTTGAGTGAGGTCCATGTCAACAGGAATATGAGAATAGGTAGTATGAAAGTGTTGGGTACTGTTTTCATCTAATTTAACATATGGTCCTAACTTATTAGCTATTAATTCAAAGAAATGTTTAAAATTGGATAGGAAATCCAGTGATTCTAATCCAAAGTGGTTGATAATCAAATGAGGCTTTTTAAGGGTAAAAATCAGGGTACCATGGATTGACCATGAGATCACGTTCACCCCATACTCAATATTCTTTTCCAATAATATCCCTATCTTCAATAGAGTAAAAAAAAGAAATGAAAAAAGCTCTATAGTAGGGGTAGAGCTTGATCTTACCATTGATTTTCATGCTCCACCTTTCGGATATTCATTCATTCAACTCAAAAAATTTCAGCTAAAATTTCTTGAAGGATAAGATGAGGGAAATTACAAATATTTTATTCTCTGTTTCACGCACCATATTGAGCATGTTCACATCAAATGTGAGAGAAGGGGATATACCAAGGTTTAGAGTAGTGGCCATTTAAAAGGGCCCTTTGGAAACATGCTTGAAATTTTTTTTGCCTCTTCTTCCCACATTGATCCCTGAAGAAACCAACCTAATCATCTCTAGAGCATAAGCGACACCCTTAATCCCAACAGAAGCATATCCCATAGCCATAAAATGGGTGTGAATGGAAACAATCCCTTATCTTCCCTAACTGTAGCCTCCAACTCTCTGCCTAGGTGTCTCTCTTTAAGGAAACAAAGAAACTTATGGCACCATAAAGGTAGAGCCCCTTCCTCCAACCGAGCCAAACTAGACCATATTCGTGCCTCCATTCATGACCTGGAAACAAAGCCCCTGATTTACATCCAAAGTACTAGATCTGTCCTTCAAAGGAACATTAGGGTCAGTATTTTTGTGGTTTCATGTTCTGTCATTGCTACAAGGCTCTCGTCTTGTAACATCAGGAATAGGTTTCATGTGCTTAGGGCTCAGCTTTCTTGGAAATTTGTTTATATATTAATAGTAGTGTTGATCCATATCTTATTACTAATATCGATATTATTGTTAGAATTTATTAAAAAAAAATGAAAATGATTATTATCATTATTATTATTGTTATTAATATTAGTGTTGTTATTATTATTATTTAAATAATTATTAATATTATATCACCATTATAATTTTGTTAAAATTAATAGTAATATCTTCACCATCAATGTCATCCTTCTCATCATGGTTTTTTTATCTTTATCATCATCATCGTCATTGTTATCCTCATCCTATTCATTATAATCATCTTTGTCTTCAACATCATTGTTGTTTACATCATCATCATAGTCATTGTAACATAAATCAAAGTATTGCTGAATGTATATTTTCTTCTAATATTGTAATGGTATGTACTCTAACCTCATGTATAAAAAATGTAAAGGACATAATATGTGAGTGGTTTGATAATATGTACACAATTATTTCTATACAATGAGTCGTAGAGACCATAATTTTTAAATTATAATTTGTTTATTCTTTTTTAGATAAAGATAAAAAAAAATTATTTTGAAGGGATCAAAAAACCTTTACAATAAAAGAAGCAAGGCCACAAATGACGAGGAAAAAATACCCGACAAAAAACACAACAAATATTGGCGAAGCCTACAACACAAACCCGGAAAAAAATGCTTGTCCAAATCAAGAACCTTCGGCTGTGTCACAAGAAACATCACAGGACTTAAACCCCTCCTCATATGATCAATCCAAAATGTATGTTTCTTAGCAAGGAACATTTCTAACCTTCCCCATCCATCATGGGATTCACAATCCCCAAAAAATGAACATCATGAGGCTCTCCCACATTTTTCCAAAGGACCACTTCTAGCCTACCCTCCATGTCACCCCCTCGTTCCTTCTCCAATTTACCTCCACCTCTTGTCCCATCAGAGTGGCTGTCAGAAACATTTGAAAACAAACCATCTACCACATTAATGAAGGAATTTTAATCCTACCGCCTCATCCTCCCACCCATACAAGACCCTTTGGGATGGGCATCTGCAATGTAACTGCCGCGCTAGCTCCAGGGACCACCAAGCTAGAAAACAAAGTGCCTACACTATGTTCTACCTCCTCAGACACACCCATTGTGCATTCGAATTTCTCCCCATCCCCTTCCACTTCATCTTCTAAATATTAATACTCCCCCCATTCATTGTCAACCTGAGGGATAGGAATCCATTGGTTGCTACTTCTATTGACTTGTGTATAATGGATCATGTGAAGATCTTTCATAAGATATGATAAGCTAATGGTGAAGTGATTTTTTTGATGTGGAGCTAACCACCCATAGGAATGAGATCCTAAAAATCCCGATAAAAATATTCTTTCATTTTCAAGAGAAATCCAATTCAATACCTACATTAGGCTACTGATTATGCAAATAAGGACAATAGAAGTCTAAAAACGTGATTATAATGAATTAGCACTTATCGAATCACAAGAATTGAACCCATTCTAAGGACTTATTTGAGCACAATTATTGAATCCATTCTATATTTCCCAATCTACAGTAATATTGTGTTTAATTAAGAATTTCTATTTTAGTACATTATTAAGGGGTTTTGATTAACATAAAGGGATATGATTGACTTAAGGGGATTACTATCCGAGTGAACATGATGTTCTAAGAGATCATTTGAATCCAATTAATTGAAACTCGTGAAATTTCCTTAATAAAGATGAAAAGATATTATAGACACTTCACAATTTTTTCACAAAATCACTTTTTGTGAATATAATTTTGATAAAAGATTGTATTTATAATATTAAATAACAATTTGAATTGTAGCACGAGAATGAAATCCAATAATCAAATTTTAAATCCGTAAATTATTTTCAACATTTTTGGATAGTGTGGATTATCTAAACATATTGTTGGGATAGTGAATTTTTTATACTACTCTATGAAACTAGCATTAGTGTGATTTCTATAATTTGGGTGCTTTGAAGTTACGTAGTATAAACAATTAAAAATTTAATATTTTAGTACATTATTGAGATATATAATTAGTTTTGCTAATTATGTGGATTATTCACAACATTAATTTTATAAGTGGGTTGATTTGATTATTCATGATTATATATATATATATATATATATATATATATATAATTAATTAACAAATTATTAATTTTAGTAGCGTAGATAATTCACAATAAAAATTCATTAGATTTTGATAGTGTAAAATATCAACAAATAGAATTATGTTTTGTAATGAATTCCCCATGGTACATATATTTAACATATTGTGGATAATACACAATTAACTCTCTTTAATAGAGCATATTTTTTTAAGCTTATAAATACATTAAACAAGTTAGAATCGTGCAACAATAAATATTGTAAATTATCAACACTCATAGATAAGAATTTTGCATTTTCCACAAAACATATATATTATATTTGTGGATACTAAAAAATAAGCAGACATTTTATAAGTTTGCTTCAAACTACAAGTAGTGAGAAAGTTAGATATAGATATGTTTGTTTTGGCTTGTTTAGACAACCCATAATTCTAGTCTCGAAACTCTAAGATTTTTCAAACTATAAGGAGAAAATGTGATTATTAACAATAAATTGTTAAGAAAAATGAATATTTAACAATCTTAAATTTGACTATTAAGAAATTGTGGAATATATATATATATATAATAGAAGCTTACATCAAATGTTGAGAATTCACAATTTTTTCACAAAACAATTATTTTGTGGACAACATTGTGGGTAGACAAGGATACCTATCTTATGTAAATCTATGTAAAATATGTTGAGAAGTATAGTTCTTGAGAATGATACCTCTCCCCATATTTTACATACCACATTTTAATTTATTATAATTAATTGAGATCAAATTTGTAATTTATTTATAATTAATTATATTATAAATTTAATTTTAATTTATAATAATCTTATTATATTATATAGTTTATAAATCTATTACATTATACTATTATAATTATTTTTTATTATCAAAACAATAACATGAAATGCATTTTTCTTATCTAATTATTTAAGTGGAGCAAGTAAAATTGCATTCTTAATTTTTTTTAGTTCTTAAGTGATTATTTAAGTGCAACAAGTAAGATTACATTTGTATCTGTTTTTTTCTCATGTAATTATTTAAGTGTTTTATTTGTACAATTGTAGTACATTTGTATTTGTGTTTTCTTATGTAGTTATTTAAGTGTTACATTTGTATTTTTTTCTTATGTAAATATTTAAATACACCATCTAAAATTACATTTTTATTTATTTTATTTTAAAAATGTCAGTGGACCCTATATTTTATTTCACGGACACAAAAATCTTTCACGGGCACAAAAAAAGGATCTTTCGCTCCATATATACAACTGTAAATGCCTCTTGCATAATTATCCTATAACTAGTATATATATGGTAGGATGTGCATAACTAAAATAATCATCACAAGCATAGAACAATGTTCATCCATCATGTGTTGTCACTTGCATCCACATGTTGTTTTCACTAAGTTGACATGGAATCACCCACCCATCTAGCTAGTTATGAAATCATACATCTGAAATTTTTTCCCCCAAAACATACTTAGTCATTTTTGTTCTGTTTGAATTTAGAAGGTTTAGAGAGAGTAAAAATGAAGACTAGAGAGAAAATATCAATTCATAAAATTTCATACCTCATTTCATTTATAATTTAGTCTTAGAGATAAGGGAGAGAGAAAGATACAACAGTTTTTTTATATTCACCCATTTATATTAATATATTTAACATACAAAGGTGAATCATATGAAAAAAAGAGTCTTTACAAATCAAAAACACTTTCTATATTGAATAAAGTGACTCGATGGTAAAAAGGATGATCCAAGATCAAGAAATACAATACAAATCAAATAACCACAATACGTTGCAAAACGTCTCATGAATAGGGGTGAACAATTTGTGAAAGAGGAGAAGGTGTTTTTTGACCTCCAATTCTATAAACAAATATTACTCAGGATTTAACTATGGAAATACTATATGTACAATGCACATTTTGGAGGTGTATGTCTAATTTGAAACATTATAGTTTGAAATCTGCAATATAGAGAAAAGTAGTTCAATTGGCCACAAAATTGTTAGCATAATAATTAGTATTACATTATTCAGTTGATGAAGCGGTTATATTTCATAACTGTTTTCTTCCACCTCTTGTATTTATCCCCTCTCTCTTCGATGAATGTGGATCTGTGTGGAATATTATGTTATTGTTTTATGTTTGCATCTTCCGTTCATAATGTGAAGGAGTTCATTTTATTTATTGGCTGCGTTAGGTATGAGATCCAACTCGAATTCACATGATTTTGTTCTATCCAAATGCCAAAAAGTATAACTAACTTCTCCAACTTGTTTCTTCTTTTCCTTCACACGACTGAGACATGGAAATAGGATACACAAATAGATAAATAAAATAGACTTAACTTATAAGACATCGTTAAAAATTTCCTGGTGCTGCAGACAAGAAAGGATTATCTAAATGTGGAACGTCGCTGAGGATGATCATTTCTTCCAACGAATCTACAGAGGAATGTGGAGCGATTTGTTCACATGTTGAGAAAACTCAGTTTCAATAGAGATGAATGCCAAAAGATTCTGACCAAAGATGCTAATCCTGCAAAGAAAGGAGAAAAGAGATCATTCAATATCAGCCTTAACCATAAATTTCACATATTGTGCAATTAGTATTGGTATTCCTTAATATCCTATTGACATGAGCAAATATATACTTATTATGTAACAAGGAAATTGTTGCACAAATAATATATGCAACATTGGTAGTTTCCTATTCTAAGAAGATGCCCCAATTTGGCCTTAAATTTTCTCACATAGAAGATCCACCAGAATCTGACGAGAGTGAGGAAGTTATTGATGAGATTGTCTTCCCATCATCTCTAGTGCTGTAAGTAGCAACAAATGAAGGAGGACGGAGGAAAATGGAGGCTGTAGGAAATCCAACGACCTCTGCAAGCCACAAGCAATGAGGCCATCGACATATATTGTGGAGAATAAGGTATTGAGGACCAAATTCCTCAATTTTTGGTTTGTGTTTATTTCAGTTTCTATTTTGTTCCATATTCTGTTGTTTTGTGATCGGATGCTGAAAATGGATTACTCTAGAGCATAGTTGTTTGCCAATGGTTCTTCATTTTGAATTGATCCTCTGAGTGTTGTGCTTCGAAAAGAAGATGGTTCGCTTGTGAATACGTTCACTTGCAACATGAACCATGTGCAACAAGGTCTAAGTGGTGAGATCCAGTCAATAGCATGTTTCTTGATGCAGTCTCTTTCTCAGTATTCACATTTCACATTAAGGGTGAAAATGACTTAGTCAAGGGCAACATCCAATGGCAGTGATTTGTTTCTTTTGCTATTGAAGATTTGCTAAAAGAAAATCAACATCAGTGGCTACAACTAAGAACATGATTGCTATGATTCTTAGAAGTGAATGTGGAATATTTGTCAGTATTGTTTGTTGTTTTCCTATATTGTTTGGTTGTTCAATAAAGTGCAGATGGTGCATAATTTCCTATTTAGGACATCCAAACTGAAGAGCGTCATGCGGAGCAGAAAAGCACTGAAAGTAGCACATAGTATTCGAAGTTGGGTTCATGGTAATCCTATAAAACCACCGAGGTATCATCCTCTTGGGTTCGTAGTATGCCTGTAAAACCACTGAGGTAAAATCCTCTTAGTTTGTTGTAAGCCTGTAAAAGCATCGAGGTGAACAGTCGAAAATTTCTCCTATCCCTCTAGGTTTATGGTCAACCTTAGGAAAAACACGTGTATCGAGACCATGTAGGCACATGCTCGTGTGAAAACCCTCTTCGCAGTGTTCTCATTAAGGGGGGGACATCCAGTTTCAGGAAATGTATGTTTGTATGAATAATGTAATAAAGGGGGGAATGTTAGCATAATAATTAGTATTACATTATTCATTTGATGAAGAGGTTGTATTTCATAACTATCTTCTTCCACCTCTATTGTATTTATCCCCTCTCTCTTCGATGAATGTGGATCAGTGTGGAATATTATGTTATTGTTTTATGTTTGCATCTTCCATTCATAATGTGAAGGAGTTCATTTGTTTTATTGGCTGGTGTTTCCAAAGTTTATCCTCCTCCTGGAGCAAACAAAAATGGCCTTGTAAAAAGTTCACACGAGTAACCCACAAAATTAAGGATACTTCCAAATGGTTACCATGTATACTAATAACTTTGGGGACCTAATGGAATTATGACCCAACTCATATAAATCATTTCGGGAGGGTCATTTAAGAGGGAAATTTTTAGTTTTGGTAGAGTATTCCTACACGTATTCAGCTAAGTAGGCCTTGAAATACACATGCAAAAAATGATATCTAACCATCACTGTGAAAGCCAACAATGTCTCACAATTCTCTATATAACAAAAACGACTATGAAGTGATAAATAGTTTTTCACGATTTGTGGTTTAATTTTATGAGGTATTTCCAAATAGTGTTTGTAAGCATATGAGAAGACGTCACCTTTATCTAACTCTTTCTTAATGCGAGATAACGCATAATGAAATGACTCTAGATCATGGTTCGGATAGTGTTTAATGTTTAACCAATTGTCTCCACGAATTGGGTAATATTGTTGAGTTGGAAATATACTACACTTGAGGAGTAAAGGTTTATGTATGCCAACATAAAAAAAATCAATGTTTTATTCCTTAAATTAAATAACTTATATAATAGATAATGGCAACATTACATGAAAACAAACTAGACAAGGAGAGGAATAATTCCATGTCAATTTTTGATGAGGTAGAGAAGGAGAGAATTTTATCAAGATTACGTGCTTCCCATACATTTTTCAAATGGTTTATGTGCAATGAAAAGCATTTACATTTGGCAATGGTGGTTGTTGAATCTGAATTTACGCTCTCCAATAGAAATTTCTTAGAATCTCCAAAGCATTTGTAGCAAACCCATTTTATGCATAACCTTCAATCCATTATTTTCCATATACCTAGTTGTCTCTTATTTATTTATTTATTTTTCCTTTCTTCAGCCATTATAGAATAGTCACACCAAGAAGGTCACATTCCTTTAAGGAATTTTGTCAAATAGTTCCTCTGCATTGTGTATGTCTCCATATTTTGCATACATAATTTTATGGGAACAAATTTTACTTAAGTTTCCAAGGTCTTTTCTATAGTTCAGTTTTGTGCCCTTCCATAATTATTAGAGTCCAATAAACCACATAACATTGGCATGTTTCTTTGAGGATTGAAAAACACTTCGTGAGCCTTATCCATGCTTCCATTATTATTATTATTTTTCACCATGATTTAAACTGTTAAGACTCCCATCCTCACATTCAACTCATATCACTTAATATTGATGCAATAAGCTTCCAAATTAAAGATAATAGGGCATAGCCTAATAAAGGGAAAAAAACGTAGAATTTTTTTTTATCACCCTTATGAAGATAGTACAAATAAAATATTATAGGAAATATATTTCTATAGCAGAAAAGGTGTTGATTAATGAATTCTAAAACTACAAGGAAAGAAAATCAACCAAACAAATCTACTATGGTGCTAGAAACAAGACCTCTGAAAATAAATTCATCCATCCCAACACTATAGCTTAAGTGATCCTCATACTTTCCCCACTACAAAAAATACCGGCCTAGTTCCCTCCATGTTATCCTTAGTGCATCCGAAAAAATCCCATGCACTTTTCTTCCCAAGAAAAGTGGATATCAAATCCATAATATAAAACAATTTGGCTATATCCTACAACTAATGCATCCCTAAAACATTTAATCAAACCAGTATCATGCCTTGTCCATGAATCCTCACTTTTGCATGCATGACTATCATACCACTCGCAACTATAATGTATGATGAAATTCCCCTATCCATTGCACTTTACTAGGTGTTTATACTCTTAAATAAAGCACCTATTTGAGAAGGCTGTTGGAAAAGGATTTTGGGGGATCGTCTTCACACTTGTCAAATTGTATTTGCTTGGATGTTTTAAAAGTCTTTTCAACATCTCAAATCTATGCATAACATGTAACCGTTTTATACATGGCGCTAAAACACCATGGGTTCAAACCACATCTAAATGATAAATTTTAGGGTGTCGAAAAGGTATCTTGCATGTCCAGAGGGTTAATCCATGCTCATCAAACATGGGAAATGGTTGAGAAACCTAGTTTCCCACCTGCCAATCGCATTTCCTTAAAGTTTCCAAAGTAATTTTGACAAATCTATTTTGTGCAGATATTTCTGGTAGGCAAATTGTAACTTATACATATGCTAAAAAGCCTTTTTTTACTTGTTTCAAATATGGCCACGCCTAGTTTAGAATCTCTATTTTTGGCACATGTTGATAATATGCTAGAAGAGATTAATTGGCTAGATCAGAAAATTGTTTGTTGCATATGGAGAAATGGTCCAAATATCCCATGAAGAGACCCATGCCTTCTACAGGCTGCCATAACCTGACACACTCCCCTATTTTTTCTTCATAATGAGGATCCTAATATATTTTTATTTTATTTTATTTTATTTTTTATAATAACAATGCTTGAAAATGACCATTAATCATTACTAGAGGGTGGAAGTGGCAGCATTACAAAAACACATGATAAGATTGTGTCAGGACATTACACAGAGTTAGGGAAGCCTCATGCATGGGCCAAACGACAACCTATGATGCTCTACGGTAAAAGATTTGGATTGGAATTACTCATCCTTTCCAAAAAATCATTTAGGTTCATGTGATTGATGTCACTATCTCTAATTTGAGGAACTGTTGTTTCTATGGAATAAATGGGTTCATATCTAACATATTGAAACTAAATTTTAATCAGAATTCAAACTCACATGGAAGGATATGATCTCACATGAAGAAACTTGATAAAATAGAAAGGGTGGGCAACAAAATAGATAAATTATTTTGAAAGGGGGCAATACGGTGATGAAACAAATGCTTGTTTGAAATATGGCCACGCCCAGTTTAGAATCTCTATTTTTGGCACATGTTGATAGTATGCTAGAAGAGGTTAATTGGCTAGATTGGAAACTTGTTTGTTGCATATGGAGAAATGGTCCAAATATCCCATGAAGAGACCCATGCCTTCTACAGGCTGCCATAACCTGATACACTCCCCTTTTTTTTCTTCATATTGAGGATCCTAATATATTTTTATTTTATTTTTTATAATAACAATGCTGGAAAATGACCATTAATCATTATTAGAGGGTGGAAGTGGGAGCATTACAAAAACACATGATAAGATTGTGTCAGGACATTACACAAAGTTAGGGAAGCCTCATGCATGGGCCAAACAACAACCTATGATGCTCTACGGTAAAGGATTTGGATTGGCATTACTCATCCTTTCCGAAAACTCATTTAGGTTCATGTGATTGATGTCACTATCTCTAATTTGAGGAACTGTTGTTTCTATGGAATAAATGGGTTCATATCTAACATATTGAAACTAAATTTTAATCAGAATTCAAACTCACATGGAAGGATATGATCTCACATGAAAAAAATTGATAAAATAGAAAGGTTGGGCAACAAAATAGATAAATTATTTTGAAAGGGGGCAATACGGTGATGAAACAAATGCTAAAAAGCCTTCTTTTTACTTGTTTGAAATATGGCCAAGCCCAATTTAGAATCTCTATTTTTGGCACATGTTGATAGTATGCTAGAAGAGGTTAATTGGCTAGATTGGAAACTTGTTTGTTGCATATGGAGAAATGGTCCAAATATCCCATGAAGAGACCCATGCCTTCTACAGGCTGCCATAACCTGATACACTCCCCTTTTTTTTCTTCATAATGAGGATCCTAATATATTTTTATTTTATTTTTTATAATAACAATGCTTGAAAATGACCATTAATCATTATTAGAGGGTGGAAGTGGGAGCATTACAAAAACACATGATAAGATTGTGTCAGGACATTACACAGAGTTAGGGAAGCCTCATGCATGGGCCAAACAACAACCTATGATGCTCTACGGTAAAGGATTTGGATTGGTATTACTCATCCTTTCCGAAAACTCATTTAGGTTCATGTGATTGATGTCACTATCTCTAATTTGAGGAACTGGTTTTTCTATGGAATAAATGGGTTCATATCTAACATATTGAAACTAAATTTTAATCAGAATTCAAACTCACATGGAAGGATATGATCTCACATGAAGAAACTTGATAAAATAGAAAGGGCAGGAAACAAAATAGATAAATTATTTTGAAAGGGGGCAATACAGTGATGAAATAAATGCTTGTTTGAAATATGGCCACGCCCAGTTTAGAATCTCTATTTTTGGCACATGTTGATAGTATGCTAGAAGAGGTTAATTGGCTAGATTGGAAACTTGTTTGTTGCATATGGAGAAATGGTCCAAATATCCCATGAAGAGACCCATGCCTTCTACAGGCTGCCATAACCTGATACACTCCCCTTTTTTTTCTTCATAATGAGGATCCTAATATATTTTTATTTTATTTTTTATAAAAACAATGCTTGAAAATGACCATTAATCATTATTAGAGGGTGGAAGTGGGAGCATTACAAAAACACATGATAAGATTGTGTCAGGACATTACACAGAGTTAGGGAAGCCTCATGCATGGGCCAAACAACAACCTATGATGCTCTACGGTAAAGGATTTGGATTGGCATTACTCATCCTTTCCGAAAACTCATTTAGGTTCATGTGATTGATGTCACTATCTCTAATTTGAGGAACTGTTGTTTCTATGGAATAAATGGGTTCATATCTAACATATTGAAACTAAATTTTAATCAGAATTCAAACTCACATGGAAGGATATGATCTCACATGAAGAAACTTGATAAAATAGAAAGGGCAGGAAACAAAATAGATAAATTATTTTGAAAGGGGGCAATACGGTGATGAAACAACTTACAAGTTGCATGGAAAGGTAAACGTCTAGACAACGACTACAATTCAATTTGAATTTTCAAAAATTGGTGAGAAAGAGGGAAGAAATGACTCCAAAAAATATTTCATCGCATGAAGAAAATTGACGAGGTAGGAAGAGCTCTCGGTTTGCAAATATGGTGTACACAAACATGAATTGGATGATTTAAAAGAGATGTTGGAGAATCAAGGATGCAGGGTACTTAAATAATATCGGAACAAGTTCCCATCATTGCCAACAGATCAAATTTAACTGATGTTGTAGTTGGAAGCTGGCATGTCATCTCGTCGGGGAATAAACAAAACACGGGGACAAGTTCCTATTGTTCTTATGGGGCGGGATACATCAAAAACTGATGAGGATTAGGAAAATCAAAGAATTGGTGAACATAAGACATATTGGAATTGGGTTGACTGCATTGTTTGAGCCCAACATGCCTGACTAGATTGACGAAGTGGAGATGGCAAAGATCCATGGACATGAGGAACAATGGAATAGTTCCTCGTGTTCCTCCAAGACCCGAGTTAGATGATTAGCTCCAAATTAACCAAAAAATAGACTAACCATTTTACATTGCATTAAACACTTACTCAACAAAGTGCAGAGATGGCCAAAAATGTAAAGAATTTACCCATGACTCAGGAGTTTTAAAAAAATCAACTTTTTAAGTGGTCCATGACAACTATACTACATTAGAATTGGTCCCCTTTATTGATTTAATTGTTGGTAGGCTACAAGATAAGAATGTTTTCTAACTTAACCTTCCCCTCTCTTCCTTTCTGATTTAAAAAAAAATTAAAAATTTACGTCTAAATGCATACCTTATTATCTAAGTCAATATATCATTTTAGTGTTTTTTTAAATTGCTTCTTCAAACATAATAATCTTTATCACTTGCTCTTACTATTGTATTTTGCCTCTCCATAACATTTTTGTCTCTTCTGCCATAAAACACAAAATAAATTTAAATTATGGAATATATCGTTGCTGCTAATATGCTTACCACGTTCGTGATGTGTAGGTGTGTGGGGGTCAAAATAAAAATCAGCAGAAATCTAACTACTTATTGAATTGTGTGGTTCACATAGTACAATAGTACCATAATATATTCACTAGTAAAAGCGAAATGGCGATTCTTTAAACAATATACAACCAAACACTTGTACAGACAACCCTTTCGAATGTCGGAAATCTTTAAAATGTTGCTCGATTTCCTTCCACATATGTAGCGGACACAATAATTACATTATGTTGTGATAGATCTGTGCATAATTTTTAAAAGTATTTGTATTGGATTGAGTTAAAAATTCTAATGCACCATAATTGTTCCGATTGTGATAAAAGAACTTAGCGAACACCAAATCATTATGTAAAATAATTTCAATGACTGTTAAACACCACTTTCCACTACCAATATCACAAGAAATCTTAATATTCAAGGTAGAGATATCGATGATCTCATTCAATTTCCAATCCTTGCGAAATCAAGGGATTTCTTTCCTTGCAACTTGTTGGTGAGATAATGGCGATTGTAGTCAGCATGAATATACTTGTTGTATAGCTGTGGATGATGTTCATCTATAAACTGAGGCAACGGACGCAATTCCACATTATAACTTGGAGCATGAAATGTAACAATTGATAATCTTTCCTTGTGTGGATTTGTTACCGCTCTGTGTTCCACACTCTTGTATTTTCCATTAGTCAGAACCTGCAGACATCGTCTTCTTCACATCAGGACAATGGTAAATTTACTATTGATTTATAACTATTTTTATATGAATAACTGGTTTTATACCCAAATATATATATATATATATATATATAATGTCCATTGCAACATAATTTTAAAATGATTTATACCTATTTTTATACATTCTAACTTGGGTATATATACCTCTAGCGTGTCTCCTATATTGATGACCAGAGCGCCTGGAATTGGCTCTACAGAAATCCACTGGTTCTTGTTAAGAATTTGTAAGCCTACCGATTCATCATCTTGCAGTAACACAGTAAGAGCACTTCCATCAGAGTGTGCGCTTAAGCCTAGAACGAGATCAGGCCTAGAGCAGGGTGGATACAAGTTCATCCGTTGTGCCTGCACATTTTCTCCAAATATTTCTTCAAAAATGTTGGGCTTTAGACCCAAATTCTCAGCGATGAAAGACTGCAAATGTTGGCAGAGTCTAAATACCTCAATTGAATAAGCTTCAACTGTATCCCTGCAAAACTCAAGCAAAAAACATCTCAGCATAGATAGTTGACATAAGTCAGCATTACCATTGTAGTATTATAAAAACATATAACCTGAAAAGTAAGGGTTTATCCGGCCAAAGGTTTTGTTTGCGAATAGATTTTGGCATGGTAGCCAGTGCCATCATGTCGCACCAGTCTAGCTTCTGGTCATCTGAGAAGATGAAACCGTGACCATATCCCTGGATTGTGCCCGGCATCATTGCGTACTTCTCTTTCTCTTGCAATGGCAGTTTGAAGAACTCCATCACCACTTTCTTTATTCGCTCCAATAGTCGCCCGTCAATTCCATGATTCAAAACCTGAGAAAGTAAAATAAACACACTGCTAAAATTATTGTGGCCATTTAAGTAACAAACATGTTTGTACAGATTATTACCGAACGTTTGGAAACATCTAATGCTTAAATGTTAGCGAGCGGTAAAAAACAGATATATTTAGGCCAACTAACCTGGAAAAAACCCCACTCTTGACAGGCCTTGGAAAGTCTGGCCATCTCATGTTGCCTCGTAGAATGACATCCTGATACAATCTTCCCCATGTCAATAACAGGTATTTGAAGGCCAGCTGGAGCATTTAATGCTGAGCATCCAATCCTCTCTTGTTCGGGTCGAATGTATCTCTCTGGTACAGCCCCGGGCTTGGATTTTACAAGCTCTTGCACGTCATCAGCTTTCAAAGATGAACCCATCTTTACCATTGAAGAACTTGCCATTACACTTGAACTACGTACTCTTTTTTCGCAAACCTTATTACTTAATAAAATAAACCTAAATATAACAACTCTATGATATTAACGGTATGTGGGCAAGCATTTATATATTCAATTAAAGCTCAGTTCAATTTGCATCCAATGAAATGCGCCGACCAAGCATAGATTCCTTGCGGTTTTCATCACTGCCACAGTGTCACTTGTTTTTGATTCCATGTACAGCTGTCAATCTCCACTTGATTTTCTGAGAAAGGGTTCTGGTTTTAACCCTACAAGATTCGACCAGGCTTTGACACATTGTCCGCTTCAGTACACCACCGGATCTCCTACAAACTGTCAAGAAATATTGTGTAATTGTGTCAAAGGTTGTCAATAGACTCATTTTATTTTTTAAATTATTTTTTTGATTGGTAATACTTGGAAACGCTCAAGTGCCATTAAAAAGAAGATATTACAATGAAGCTAACAACATTCTTAAAAATAGACAACAAAGAGTCAAAGAGACTTGATTCAAACAACAAATAGAAAGTGGATAACAATCCACCATACAAGAACAAATTTCAGCCCAAAGCAAAGGAGTGAGATCTTAAAGCCATATGTGTTGGAGTTGAACTCTTCTTTGAAGAAATTGTTTTATCTATTTTTGACCCTCTTTTAACTTTTTAATTTCAAAACACCTAAAAATCTTGAGATTTGATGCTTTCACGGTTTTTTACAAGTATTTTTTAGTCTGAAATACAACTCCTCGTTAACAATTTCAGTAGAAATTATTATAAATAACTTGGTTGATAGTCAGAAATTATGGAAAATAATGATTATGTTTCCCTTAGTATCCGAACGAAACCACTTATCATTCTCATTTTACTTCCACCCACCTCTTCATAATTGTTAGTACCCAAATTGATTCTCCCTCAGAAGCTAAGCAGCATCACAGTTTTGACAGGAAGCTTAGAGGCAAGCAGAGCACGTTGTGTGTCGTTTTGTAGCCAGGGAAGAAATGCGGCTTGCTCTCTGTCACTCAGATGTGGAGAAATGGGTAGCACCCTTAAGAGGATTTGATCTATCCTCACTACTTTATGGTTATGCCTTTCAACCAGGGTGAGAGGACCCCTTTGTAGCCTGCTATTTGTAGAGGAGATGGAGATATCCTACTTTGCAAAGTTATTAAGAATACCTTAAAGAAAACATGATCAATACAGTAAAATCTAACTCTCACGAGTTGTCACCCTAGATAATGGAGATATTTTCTACGCAAGGTTCAAGCTACTAAAGACAATGAAAAGTTAATTGCTTCTGCATGTTTTGGTAACAGAAAGTATGCATTTGTGCACACATAGGACAAACATGGGTAGTATGGGTATGATTGGTTGCTTTTAAATAAATTTTGGTGGGAGGTAAGGAAGAGTGGATTTTGACTCACCAAATCTTTGAGAGATTTTACAAAAATGGAAGGCTTGACCAACAGAATGCTTCAGAATAGCTAGAATGTTCCTTTAACCAGAAAGTGTGCTTCAATTGAAGCCCAGATCAGCACGTTTTCACACAAACTTCAAGGATCCAAAATGAAGGCTCCAATTGAAAAAATTAATTAAACACTATCAATCTCTGTTTTATCATGCCTAAGATTACCTCAAAGGCTAACCAACAATCTTAATCATCATGCTAGGAGTAAAGTGATTTTCAAATTTTTTTTTTCACTATCAAATGAAAGCTCTTATGATAAATGAAATCGCATGTGCCAATAAACTATCACAAAGCTAAGATCTTGTGTGATTCACAAATATTTGAATGTAAGATTGCAATGGGAACAAGAAAAACTATTTGCAAACATTCAGAAATGAAGCAGAAACAACTTTTCTCAAAATTGACACAGATTTACTCAATTTTGATTAAATTTATCAGCAAAGGAAAGTTTCTGGAACAATCTCAAAGCTTGTTAATGGTTGTACACTCGCAACTATTTTGACATGATCAAATTTAACACAAAAGAAATAAACAGGTTCCTTAGGTAGTCTCTAAAAAAATATGGGCTCTGTCAAAGTTTTTCTCTCAAAAATTAGCTCCTGACCTCTAACACTCCAACCATTTGCACAAAAAATTCATGCAATTTATAACATTTCATTTACAACAGAGTTTTCCCCCAAAAACTAGAAACATTCAAAGCACCATTGATTGTTATGACCTTGATCGTGACACCCAGAATCAAATTTGTAAAATGTTGTTAGGTGTGCAGAGGGAAAATATCTCCAAATATTTCTAGCATTCAATTCTTCTCCTAGTAAGTCATTCTTCATCTCACGTGCCAACTACTTCCTTCTCCAATCTGTTAAATCTGGTTCTTTGCATGCCAAGGAAGAAAAGAATGGAAAATCAGATCGCAGCCAATAGTCCAATCACATATTAATGGTAAAAGATGTTTTCAGATTTTTTCCCACCAAACCAAGATATAAACAGGTCTCTTGCATGCCAAGGAAAGAAAGATCAGGTTGAATCCGACAGTCTGATTACATCTTTAATGGTGAAATACGTTTTCAGACCTTCCCCACCAAACCATGATATAAAATTAATGTTCCTCTTCATTTGGCATGCAGGAAACTCCAAGAAATGATAAAAAACCATAAAAATTTGCATCCCCAGGAGTTTTGGAACAGAAATGGAAGAAAATTAGATACAAACGCATAGTTGTCGTCGATTTCAATTTTGAATTTGGACCATTCACGTGGGAGATCCGAGTTAAGATGGGCCTAGAGGTTCCTTTTTACTTTTTATACCCCTTCAAAAAAATGCAAAATTTCTCAATTTGCTCCACCCCTCTGCCTTTGAAAAATGGGCTTGACACATGTCCCAATGTGGCTCTTAAAGGAACCACGACTCAATTATGCAATTTATCCTATTTTTGTAAAAAAGAAATTTTTCCAAATTTTCCCCCAAATTCCACCTCCCCACCTTTTGAATTTTAAAATTTCCATGCGTCTCAATGGCACATCTTGAGATGTTCCCCAGAAGTAGATACATCAAACAATCACGGGCTTAACACATGTCTTAGTTCGGTAGAGTCTGCTAAAAATCTTGAGAGTTCAGTAGAAGGCGCCATGTGTCTAAGGTCCAAGACAATCTTCTTCGGTCATTGAAAAGTCCAAGAAAAAAGGGAGAGTGAGCAGAAGCCTCCAAGTGTCCACCTGGTGCTTCTTAAAATTAAAACTGAAGGACCAGTCCCCAAACATGTGTAGTCCCTCCATGTGTCTTAGGCCTTTTAGGAAGTTGCTTGAAAAATTCTAAGGAAGACCCGTCAGAAACCTACATGTGTCTTTATGGTGCAACTTCAAAATGGTCCCCAAGAGCAGAGACCCTAAATGAGCATGGGCTCACCACATGTCCCAAGCCTTAGAAACTTTCTTTTAAAATTTTAAGTCCCCAATGGAGCTGGTGGAAACCTCCACCTGTCCCTTTGTCGCATTTGTTAAGATGGGACCCTAAGACAAATCTTCAAATGAGCGCCAACCCACCACATGTCCACGCCCTGCAAAAACTATATTAGCTACATGAAATTTTTTCTAAGTCCAGGAAATGCAACAGAATCCTCCACCTGTCCTCCTGGCACAACTCTAAAGCCAAACAACAAAGTGAGTCTTCAAATGAGAGTCGTTCCTCCATGTGGACAATTTTTTTGGTTAAAACAATCCAAAAAGTTTTAGAGTCACCCATCGAGCCGCATCCAACCAAAAAGGGCCATGTTTCCACTAATGTATAGATTTAAAATTGATAGAAGAAACACACCCATCAAGCCGTAAAAATGCAGGGAAACCACTGTTTGAGCCCGGAGATGAAATTTTCTTCAAGGACAGAGAATTTGGAAATGTTCTAAGGTTCACACATGACCCTCGAAGATATATCCATTCAAATTTATTCAAGTACTTGGGACAAAACGGAAAGGACAACAACACACAACTAAGGAAAATGGAAGGGAAGGAACATCCTGAGTTTTACGTCCAATTGACATACACCTTCATATGGATAGAGGAACAAATCAAAAAATTCTTGGCTTTTAGGTGACCTTCGACCAAGGAGGAACTAATCATGGAAACAAAATGGAGGATAGAGTTTTCAAGCACCAACATGGGGAGTCACAAAACATGACTGAGGCCACAAACTGAGGGATTTTAATGGCAAATGGGGTGGGACTAATTCGAGCACCAACATCGGCTCTGACTCAGGGATGGACACTCCCTGTGAGTGCCACGAGAACCAAATAACAAACCAAGTGCCAAGAAACATCCATTGGGTAAAGGAGTTAGTTTGTAGAGAAAAAAACTAGAACCATCTCCTAAAAAATGAGCTGAAGAACTAGCAAAACTAAGTCACCAAGGACCAGAATGAGTAAAAAAATAAAAGACAAAAACCAACCAACGAACTGTACATCGTACAAATGATGCTCACCTTGATTCTAGTTAATTAATCCATGAAATGTTTCAGGTGCCTGTAATTAACAGGAAATTCGAGCAATTCCCCATCCAATTCTTTCAAGAAGAAGGTATGTTCACCAATCCGGATGTCAATGGAGTAAGAGCCCATCCATAGTGCATCATATTTACTATGTCTACCCCTGTCTTCATGTCTGTTATCCCATAAAAACTCAAGATCTCCAGTGTTGAAAGCTTTGGGAATGACCATCTTGTCGAATAACTTCTTCAATTTTCTTTGAACTTCACATGCCTTTGGTGAGATGCTCTCCTTTCTTCATCAAGTTCAACAATCTAGTTAAGGCAAGCATCATATGGACTAAATTCTTGATCTTCCAGTTGTTGAATGAACTAATATGCAGATAATTACATATGCAAGGGCAACAAAGCTTGAGTTCCATTAACCAATTCAAATGGACTTTTTCCAGTAGCTCTTTTAGAAGTAATTTTATCAGCCCAAACAACAAACTTCAACCTCTCACCCCATTTCCTTTTGTTCAGCTCCAAGGTTCTCCTAATGATCTTTAATAGATTTTTATTGCTAGACTCTACTTTTCCATTGCCTCAATGGTTATATTTGGAGTCATATGTCAAATTGATACCATATTCTTTACACATTGCCACCAAAGGTTTAGCTCTGAAACTCATGGCATTGTCAGTTTCAATTTTAACTGGCACTCCAAACCTGCAGATGATATGGTTCAGCATGAATTCCATGACAATTTGGTGTGTTGATTTCTTGGTGGGGATTGCCTCCACCCACTTAGTGAAGTAATCAGTGGCTACAAGAATCCACTTATGGCTAGCACTTGAGGGTCTAGAATCTCACCAATGAAATCCATTCCCCATTTCTTGAATGGGGCTTCAATTGATACAAGATGCAAAGGATGGGATCTTGAAACTTTAAGTCTTCCACAAAAATGTTGGCAACACTCACATCTTCCAACCAACAAAGTTTTATCCTTGAAAAGAGTTGGCCACTAATAGCCATCCCTTAGAATCTTGTGTATTGTGACTCTTCTAGAAAAATGCCCCCCATAAATTTGTCCATGGAGATCATAAATTATCTTGGGGGATTCATCTTCAGTAATGCACCTTAAGAGGACTCCCACAGGGTTCTTCCAAGCTAACCCAAAATCAGTAATGACATATTTCTAGGAAGCCAACCTAAGAGCTCTTTTCTGATTTTTACTCAAATACTCAAGGCAGCATGATGTCTGAGATAAAAAAATTATATCTTTGTACAACTCAGAACTCACCAAATTTCCAAAGACATCCACCCTTCCTTATTCTACCTCATTCACCTCAATAGTTTGCAGGTTGCTCTCACCCTTAAGTTTATCTAAGCCCAAACCTCTTACCAATTTTGTGGTTTGGATATCCATGTCATACTCTTGTAACTTGTTCACCCATCTGCATCCTTTTCTTGAGACCTCCATCTCTGATAAAACATATTTTACCATGGTGTGGGGAACATAAGTATAAATTTTAGAGCTCAAAATATAAGGTCTGAAAACCTTTGTTGCTTTTACCAAGGTAAATGCTTGCTTCTCCATAATGGTGTACTTCAGCTCACCCCCTTGTAATTCCTTACTGAAAAATGCAATTGGCCTCTCAGCCCCTTCATCATCCTTCTATAATAAGAGAGATGCAAAAGTGTTCTCTAAAGAAAAAGAATTTTTTTGAAAAGGCTTCTTGTAATTTGGAATTGCTAAAACAGGGGCATGCTTTTATTCTTCTTTGATCCCATTGAAATCTTGAATGGAAGCCTCTTCCAATTTGATTAGTTAGTCCTTTTCTAGCATGCAAGTAATTGGAATGGTAAACTCAGCAAAGTTTGATATGAATCTTCTGATAAAGTTTATCTACCCAAAGAAGGACTGAATTCTTTTCTTGGTTCTTGGAATGGGGACCTTACTAATGGCCTCTACCCTCTCGGGATCAATTATGACACCATCCTTTAATACAATGTGACTAAGAAACTTGGCCTTTTGTACCCCGAAATGGCACTTCTTTTGATTAAGTGAAATGTCATACTCTCTGCATCTTATCAACATATTTTCTAAATGTTACAGGTGATCACTTCTTTTCCTAGAGAAAATTGTCACATCATCCTGATACAAAACAATGAATTCATTTATATATCCTGAGAATGTTGCATCCATTGCTCTCTAAAAAATAGCCCCAACATTCATCAGGCGAAACAACATCCTCACATACACATAGGTACCCCATGGAGTAGTGAAAGCAGTTTTAATTATCTTTGATTACTTCACAACCACCTGGTTATACCCAAAGAAGCCATCCAAAGTAGATAACAACTTAGAACCAGTGACCCACTACAACATGTTATCCATGTTTGGTAAAGGATAATTATCCTTCATTGATGCTCTATTCAAATTTTTAAAATCCATGCACATCTTAATATAACCTTTCTATTTTTGAACTGGCACTAAGTTCGCAACCCAAGAAGAATACCCTGTTGGCTGAATGATCCCTCCATCTCTTAGAATTTTTAACTCATCTTGCATCTTCACAAAGAGGAGTGGACTAACCAGCCTCTGATTTTATCTGAATGGTTTTGCATTAGACTCCAAATAAACTTCATGCTGAAACAGATCCTCTTTGTATTCCTTCAACTCTGAATAAGATGAAGCCAAGTAGTCCTAATACTTCTTCAACAGCTGGAAACAGGATTGTTTTTTCCTCCTTGTTCAGATTGCTTCCCAACCATATTTTCCTTGGTTTTTCCTTTATACCTAGGTCATGTTCTTAAACATCCCTTGAGGTTGTTATATGCCTATTAATAATGCAATCAACATTATCAAAGTTTTATTTAAGAGTCACCAGTCCTCTAGGGATGGTATTAGTTTTCATTTGGATGATATCCTTGTCTAACAAAGTTTCTTTACCCTCTGTTGCACACACCATTGGCTCCAAATCAATAAACTCATCAACGAACTTCCCTTTGTTCTATAGAAATATTTTGGCCTGAGCATCATCATCAAAAAATTACCAATGTTTAATGTTCTTAGGGACAAATGGTCTTGTTAACACTGCAAAATTATATTCGCAATATGGGGACATTACACAATTATCAAACACAGATCCCAACACTACAAGTTTTTCTGCCATAACATTGAATTTCCTATAATGATGCACAATCTTAAATGAATCAAACATCTCAATCAATTGCCAGACTGCATGGTTTCACTATTTCATTCTTTGATTCTTAGTGGCATATAGTTTTCTGATTTGTTTAACAATTAGTTTTGAATCTCCCTTGACAATGATGTCTTTAACATAGTAATTCCAAGCAATTCTGATACCTAAAAACAATGATTCATACTCAACAATGTTATTAGTACACTTAAAGTTAAGTTTGAAAGAAAAAACAAACTCTTCCAAGCTTGGAGATATCACAACTATACCAACACCATTTCCAAATTTGGAGAAAGCTCCATCAAACAACAAAGTCCATGGAGAGCCTACTTGTTCAAGATTCTTACATTGATCCATTTTGTTCTCTTTCCCATCAGCAAATCCAATAAAGTTATCAGCATCAATACTTGTGTACAACACTTCATAAGATGCATTGTCGGGATCCTCAATGAGGTGCAACATCTTCTTTTCTCCATATAAATTGAAAAGGCTGCCCTCAATTGGGATGGTGGCATAGGACATATCCATTTGAACACTCCCACCAAAACTTGCAGCCCATTTTCTAGACAACAACATACCCTGCTTGGTTGGGCAATCAACAATAACAACATCAAGTTTCAAGTTTCTACGTGGATATGCTGCAAGTTTCACCACCAAACCTTTCACACATCCAACAACTGGCACTTCTCTAGAATCCCTGGCAGTACACTTTCCATATGTTGTTGTTACTTTGATATCTAGTTCATTCTTGACTTCTAGAGGCATAACATTACATGATGCCCCCGTATCAAACATACATTTGTGTAACAGTCTGTCCTTAATGATCATAGTGGTGAATAATGGATCCACATTTAGTTGAGACTCTACCAAGGATGTTCCCAAATAAATCTCAAGTGGTTCATCTAGCTCTTCTAATGCTAGTGGTGTTCCTAGCTCTTCAATGATCGGAGGAGTCTCCAGAATGTTTACATTTCTGCCTGGGTTACTCTTCTCTTCTTTCAATCCTAAGTACTCAAATGCCCTCTTCTTGTGCTCAGGAATCCTAAGCAGCTCAACAATTGGAACACTAACTTTTATTTGACTCAAAACTTGGGTAATGTTATATGGAACACACTTTGGCAAGGTAGCATTAGAAGGAAGATTAATAGACTCATCAAATAACAAGGGATTTTTGACAGTTCGAGCATGAGGAGAAGTATGAATATTATCTGAGACAACAAGGCCTTTGGAAGGTGTATATTTCTTAGGCACCTCTTTAGGAATTTTGAAATAAATGGAGTTTTAGGTTTGTCTTGAGGCCCTAATCCTTTGACAACTCTACTCCTAGTATTATAATCCTTTTCTTGAGCCACAATAGCATTCATCAATAACTTCCTATCCTCCTTAGATGGGATTCCCCCATCATACTTCTTTATCATCAAAGCTCTTAAATATTCAAAGTCATTATTAGGGAATTTAAAAGCTTGTACGGTATCTATTTCTAAAGTATGAGAGGGAGGAAGAAGAGGTAGCCGGTGAATGTAATCCAAAAAATCAGCAGCAGTTCTAGCACTTATCACCTTGGTTGAAGTTGCTCCTTACTGTGAGCTTATAGAGAAGTCCATCATGCATGCATCATCATCGGTGTTATCATCATCAAATTCTTATTCTACTTGATGATTTAGTTCACATGGAGCATGGGGAATGAAACATCCATCAAACCAATCAATTACATTTGTTTCTTCAATAACAACAACTCTGGCAGCCAAAGGATTAGGCACCATTCTTCCCTAGCTTGGGGATGGCTATTTGTAGATCTCATGGGTCCCTTGCCTCTGTCATCATATCTATGATCATTTCTAGGATGATTAGTAAATCTGTCTTGGCCTTGTTGCTTATGTTGACCTTGTGAACTCAACCCAATTCCTTTCTTTGTCAGGGCTAATTTTTATGAGATTTCTTTGACAGCCCCTGCCAGATTTTTAACAACCACCTAAAGATTCACACTCTTTCTTGCTTGAGTTTTTTTGGGTTTATAAGTTTAACACCCTCCCTCTTAGGAGGTTTTCCAATGGTGTTAATGTTGTTCTAAATTTAAAAAGCCATATGAAAGGCCTACCTCAAATTGGTAGGGTTTTTGTCCCTCAAATAGTAAGCAAATTTATTATCAAATGCATCTGAATACTTTATAATACAAGATTTATCACATGGCCTTAAACTTATAGGAAATTTCCTCAATGTCTTATTAAATCTAGTGTTGAAGTCATGCGCTAACTCATTAGGATTCTTTTTAATATTTTTGAATTCTGGCAGAAGAAACCTAGGATCCGTTCTATCACCATACTGCAATTTAAATGCATTATTCATCTCAGTCCAAGAATCAATGGAATTATCTGGAAAATATTTATACCAGTCCCTTGCATATCCCTCCAAAGTATGGATAAACAACATGATATATACATCTTCAAATTCAATCTCAAAGTATTCCATCATGTTGATAAATAGCTTTAGATGCTGATCACCAGTTATAACATTATTTCATTGGAAATTTGGTAGTCTATTTCTTACATCTTGGGGAACTACATTTGGATAACCATCCATCGCTCTAAAATTTATAGGACCAAAATAATTTATAACAAATGAAGGTCTGGGTGGGGGATGGGCCATTTTGTTTTGAGGAGGTGACCTTGGAGGAGAATCCAACTGATAAGGGACAAGGGGTTTTGAAAAACAAGAGTATAACTTCCAAAATGGATATCCCCTAAAGGCTTTGTCTCATGGAAAACCCTATCAACTTCAGAAAACACAGGAGCAGAATGAGAAGAAAAATTTTCAAATTCAAATGAAGGCCCCTCTCCAGATGGATAATTTAAACTCACTTTCATCAATGGAGATCTCTCTTCTTGACTGTTGATCTCCAACAACTCTCAAGGATCTTCTTCCTTCTGACTTTATTTTTCCTAGCTCTGGAAACAATGTCATAATAGGATCCCTAATATCTTATTCCTTCCATATTTGAAAATATTAGTTAAAAATCTCACTTGACAGAGGTTAAGACATTGATACTTAAAAAAAGATAGATCAACACGGAGTCACCATTAAGGAGTTCCACCTTAGTTGTGTAAATGCACTAAAAATATGATCTATCAAATATCTGTCAACACTAGAAACTAGAAATGGAACAATTTGACCTTCCTTTACCCAAATTTATCAATGAAACTTAGTGCAATAACTACAGAAACAATAAATATTACACCCAACATTTGTAACTTTGAACACTTCTTACAGGCCTGAACAAAGGCTGATGTCGAAACAATGTACTAGTTCTTAGAGCATATAAGAAATGGTTACCAGGGCTTGAGTATGAATTGCAATCACAATGTCCCCAGATGCGGTGCCAGAATAGTATTGGTACCCAAATTGATTCTCCCTCAGAAGTTGAATTGCATCATATTTTTTACAGGAAGCTTAGAGGCAAGAAGGGCACATTGTGTGTCATTTTGTCACCAGGGAAGAAATGTGTCTTGCTCTTTATCACTCAGATGTGGAGAAATGAGTAGCACCCTTAAGAGTATTTGATCTATCCTCACTAATTTATGGTTGTGCCTTTCAACTAGGGTGAGAGGATCCCTTTGTAGCCTGTTGTTTACAGAGGAGATGGAAATATCCTCCTTTGCAAAGTTATTAAGAAGACCTTGATGACAACATGATCAATACAACAAAATCTAACTCTCATGAGTTGTCACCCCAGATAATGGAGATATTTTCTAAGAAAGGTTTAGGCTACCAAAGAAAATGAAAACTTGATTGCTTCTACATGTTTTGGTAACATAAATAATGTATTTGTGCACACATAGAACAAACAGGGGTACTATGGGCTTAATTGGTTGTTTTTAAATGAATTTTGATGGGAGGTGAGACAATGTGGATTTTGACTCACAGATATTTGAGAGATTTTACAAAAATGGAAGGCTTGACCAATAGAATGCTTCAGAACAACTAGAATGTTCCTTTAACTAGAAGGTTTGCTTCAATTGAAGCCTAGATCAACATGTTTTCACACAAAATTTAAGGATCCAAAATGAAGGCTCAAATTGAAAAACTTAATTAAACACTATCAACCTCTATTTTATCATGCCTAAGATACCCTCAAAGGCTAACAAACAATCTTAATCATCAAGCTAGGAGTAAAGTGATTTTAAACTTGTTATTTACACTATTAAATGAAATCTCTTTTGATACATGAAATTACAGGTGACACCAAACTATCACAAAGATAAGATCTTGTGTAATTCATAGATATTTAAATGTAAGATTTTCATGGGAACTAGAAAAACTATTTTTAGACATTCAAAAATGAAGCAGACACAACTTTGCTCAAAATCGAGACAAATTTACTCAAATTTGATTAAATTTATCAGTAGGGGAAAGTTTCTAGAACAATATCATAGCTTGTCAATGGTTGTACGCTTGATACCACCTTGACATGATAAAATTTAACACAAAATAAATAAACAGGTTCCTCAGGTAGTCTCTCATAAAAGATGGGCTCTGTCAAACTTTTTCTCTCAGGAATTAGCTCCCAACCTCTAACACTCCAACCATTTACACGAAAAATTCATGTAATTTATAACATTTCATTTACAACAGAGTTTTCTCCGCAAAACCAGAAACATTCAAAGCTCCTTTGCATGTGAAGACCTTGATCATGACAATTTGTCTCCTAGTAAGTCGTTCTTCATCTCGTGTGCCAACTACTTCCTCCTCAAATCTGTCAAATTTGTTTCTTTGCATGCCAAGGAAGAAAAAAATGGAAAATCAGATTGAGGCCAATAGTTAGATCATATATTAATGGTAAAAGATGTTTTCATATTTTTTTCCACCAAACCAAGATATCTACAGGTCTCTTGCGTGCCAATGAAAGAAAGGTTAGGTCAAATCAGACAGTCAGATTACATCTTTAATGGTGAAAGATGTTTTCAGACCTTCCCCACCAAACCATGATATCAAATCAATGTTCCTATTCATTTGGTGTGTAGGAGACTGCAAGAAATGATAAAAAACCATAAAAATTGACATCCCCAGGAGCTTTGGAATAGAAATGGCAGAAAATTAGATACATGCACACAATTGTCATCAATTTCCCTTTTAAATTTGGACTATCCACATGGGATATTCGAGTTAAGATGGGCTCGGAGGTTCCTTATTACTTTGTATACCCCTTGGGAAAAATGCAAAAATTCTCAATTTTCTCCACCCCTCCGCCTTTGGAAAATGGCCTTGACATGTGTCCCAATGTGAGTCCCAAAGGAACCACGGCTCAATGTTGACATTTTACATATTTTTGGAAAAAAGAAAATTTTCAAAATTTTCCCCCAAAGTCTACCTCCCCACCATTTGAATTTTCCAATTTCCATGCATCTCAATCACACATCTTGATATGGTCCCTAATTGTAGAGACCCCAAACAGGTGCGGGCTCATCACATGTCTCAATTCGGCAGAGTCTGTTAAAAATCTTGAAAGTTCAGCAGAGGGTGTCATGTGTCCAAGTTACGAGACATTCTTTTTCGGTCATTGAAAAGTCCAAGCAAAAAGGGATAGTGAGCAGAAGCCTCCAAGTGTCCTCCAGGTGCTTCTTACCAATAAAACTCAAGGGCCGGTCCCCAAACATGCACAGTCCCTCTACGTGTATTAGGCATATTAAGAATTTTACTGAAAAATTCTAAATAAGGAAGACATGAAGGAAACCTCCATGTGTCTTTATGGCATAACTTCAAGATGATCCCCAAGAGAAAAGACCCTGAATGAGTGTGGGCTCACCATGTGTCCCAAGCCTTAGAAAATTTCTTTTAAAAGTTTAAGTCCCCAGTGGAGCTAGTGGAAACCTCCACCTATCCCTCTGTCACATTTTTTAAGGTGTTACCCTGTGATAGATCATCAAATGACCACTAGCCCACCACATGTCCACGGCCTGCCAAAACTATATCAGCTGCATGAAAAAAATTTTAATTCCAGGAAAAGGAGCAAAATCCTCCACGTATCCTCCTGGCGTAACTCCAAGGAAAAACAAAAAGGCGAGTCTTCAAATGAGCGTCGTTCCTCCATGTGGACAATTTTTTGGGTTAACACAATCCACAAAGTTTTAGAGTGCCCTGCCAAGCCACATCCAACAAAAAAGGTCCAGGTTTCCACTAATGTAGAGATTTAAAATTGATGGGAGAAACACACCCGTCAAGTCGTAAAAATGCAGGGAAACCACTATTTGAGCTCGAAGATGAAATGTTCTTGAAGGACATATAATTTGGAAATGTTGTAAGGTTCACACATGACCCTCTAAGCTATATCCATTCACATTTCTACATGTACCTGGGATAAAATGGTAGGGACAACAACACACGACTATGGAAAATCAAAGGGAAGGAATAGCCCGAGTTTTATGCCCAATTGACAGAAACCTTCATATGGACAGAGGAACAAATCAAAAAATTCTGGGCTTTTAGGTGACCTTTGAACAAGGAGAAACTAATCATGGCAACCAAATGGAGGACAAAGTTTTCAAGCACCAACACGGGGAGACAAAAAACATGACAGTGGCTGCAAACTGAGGGATTTTAATCGTTAATGGGGCGAGACAAATTCTAGCACCAATAATAATCACTAAGTGTTACTTCATTTCCACCCCTCTATTTACACCAAAGGTATGGCTACCATTCTGTCAGGCCTTCAATAATGACGTACTGCTGCTTGATTTGTCTCACTTGTTCCATTTCTTTTGTGGCACCACCCTACAATTACCCTTCTCATGGTTACTTTGTAGTGTTCTCAAAATTCCGACACCCTCCTCTAGAATCACTAGCTTGGTCTACATATGGTTATGTTTGTTTTGGCCCATTGATGTTTCTTACTTCACATCACTCTTCCTTACCTCTGGATTTCCCATGACCAAATACATGTTTTCTTAGCCCCCCATTTTCCTTTCAATACTATGTATGATGTCTATTTTCAATGCTATTACTTCTTTTCAATATTGAATATAGTTGGGAATAAATTACAGGGTATTGTGTAGAGTAGGGATTATATTTTTGTAAAAGAATGGTTGTAGGTGTCAATAATTAGGGGAAATATCCTACTGGAAAAACAAACCACCCATTTTTATTCAACTAGTACATTTATGGGAAGATTCTATTGAAGGAAATCCATGTTGCATGGCAAAGGAGCCCCATAAAAAGGTAAAGGAAATGGTGATCCCAACTTCTTGACCATGAAAACAGCTATGTCATCATTTTCAATAATATGTGAATATATTCAAACAAATTCTAAAGATGGTTCAAGTGGTTAAACACCATGTCATTTTCCTTTTTCATAATCTAGACAGGCCTTGACTAAAATAACCCCACTGATTTGGTGAGAAATAGTATTAAATGTTTGGGGGACAAAAAAACACTAGAATGAATATGTTGAATCTAGAAACCGGAAACCCATGAGTCCTCTTAAGTTGAAAATCCTAACCTCTTAATTTATCTATTCGATATATGTTTCTTTCTTTATGCATTTAACAAAGTTGTTGTGTGTTATTTCCAAGTTGAGGTTACACAATAAAAGAGTATTATCTTGGCGTTGCTTAAAAAATGCTTCATTTAACAGCCCTGTATCTTCAATCGATCCATGGTTTGGTTCTCCTGATTGACTTATCTAACTAAACATTCAATTGTTTAACTGATTTCTATACCATATCCACATAGGCATGTGAACTGTTTCACAACATTTTCAAATGGAATGCAGCATGAAGGATGCACGCCAAGCGCTTGAAAAAATGCCTTTGTTAAATTTTATTTATGGGATAGTTAATATGAGTGCTTATGTGATACCTACTGTAAAATCCATTAGCCTCTATTTTCTTCATGCACCACATGTTTACCACTGATAATTTATAGAAAGAACATGCCATAGTTTTAAAGTTTTATTCTAGCTCCATTAATGTTGTACACCATAGTATGAATTGAGTGCAATGTGTTTCATGAAATGTTTGAGTTAATCCCTAGATCTGGGTTTTTCTATCCTAATAACCTCATCCATTTAACTTGCATTATGATTTATCTTGTCATCAATGACTCTCAATATTTTGCATTTATATTTTTTCAAATGTAGCAGTTCATGCCTTGTGCTACCAAGCATGACCTTCTCCTCATAATGATTGTCTATATGTAGCCAACCAAAATAATAGGTCTATGGAGTATTATTTCCTAACAATCCTTGGGAAGATTTCATAAGAAACAAAAAAACCATTCACATTGACTAATGTAACTAAACATATTGTCATATTTAGGTAACCATTTATTTATTCTTGTGATCCAAGCAAGCTTGATGAGCAACTTAAGAGATAACATTTCACATGTAAGCACAAATATGAAAATGTACCTAATAAGGAAATAAAATCAGCAAAAATCAGTTCACATATATAGAGGCTTATATGCCAAACCTAATTACAACCAATTAAAATAATAATATTTTAAAAAATAGGATATGTCATATATGACAGCAAGATAGAGATAGAGATCTACCTCATAGATAAAAGATGAAGTAATGAATAAATATAGACAAATTTAAGGGTTCATCGATTGATATGGAAAATTTCCATTCAAAAATATGCCATCAAATTCAACAATAAACCTTTTCCTTTTAATTTCCATTCAACAATATGTCTTGAAATTACTTGATTAATATAGTGATGAGAATTGGGCAGAAAGAGAGATGGCAAGAAAGTTTCAAAGGAACCAACAGTGGCTGGTGTTGTAGTTAGTAAAATTTTTCAGTTTCTTTCAAATTTTATAGATAAAAACTACACACCCAAACAAATTCTGATATTAGTAGAGGAATTCATTCAACACTCAATGACTTATTTTTCTTTAATTGTCTCCATTCATCCACCCTTGTTTAACACCCTTAGTAAGTGAACAAATGAGTTTATTCATACATTCGCATGGATGAAATCATGGGTGTTTTTGTATCTCTTTAGTTTTATTTATTTAAGTAGTTTTTTTTCCAATGAATGTAGTAGGAGCTATATAGTATCCCCATATAATATAGTATGGTATGAATGTTTTTCAATTTAGTTGTCCTTTTTTGTTGAAGTTGGAATTGCATGATTAGGGCCAACATAGAGAAACATTATGGTGAGGTGATTTGTTTTCTTTTTCTCTATTGTACCTTGACAAGGGAGGACTCTGGTTTCATATGCATTCTCAAGGTCCATAGCTCTACTCCAAGCTCATCAAAAGGTAACTTCATGCAACAATAAACACATTATTTATCCATATTTCATTTTCCTGGAAAATGTAATTTTATTTTCATTAGTTGTATCATAGTATCCTTGAAATGCATTTAGATTTATGTTTACTCTATGATTTGAAATAAAGGGATGTAGTTTTTTAGTCTACATCTAGATTTAATTTATCATTGCACCCTAGATTTTAGCAGCAATATCTTGGTTCAGTGCCCATTAGTCTTGGCATATTTATGGAAAAATGGGCATGTAAGTAGTGGAATTTTCAGCATTGATCACTATTATTTTCTGTGGTGTTCTTGTTCCTGTTCTTGTTTCACATTAATTCACCATGATGTGTGCTCTTCTTAATAATTTTAATTTCTTGACATCATGTCCACTCCGAAAATATTTCTTTCTAATGCCTGGGTCTTGAAAGGGTGAAATTATGTTGCATAGAAGATGAAGATACAAACAATTATTCTTTTTGAAGATCTTTGGGAGATTGTTAGTGGCAAAGTCACTCGGCCCACTGACAATGATGAATACATGAAGTATGACAAGGTCGACACAAAAGCATTAATTTTGATCACTCTAAGCATATCTGATGAGGTGCATCCACACATTTAGAATGTGAAAACATCAAATAAGGCATGGGATACTCTATCCACTATATACGAAGCGAAGAATTTGATGAATATTTTTCATCTCTAGTCAATGCTTTGTACCATGAGTATACAAGAAGGTGAAAAAGTGGAAGAATTCTTATGTCATGTAGCAGAATTATGAGAAGAATTATTTGCAATCGAAGAAGAGGTGTAATATAATTTGATTTCCTCACTAACACTTTGACCTCTTCCATCCCAGTTTAGTTCATTTATAACCACATTGACTTTCACTCCAAAACAGGTGAGTTTTTCCGAACTGGTGAATTTCCTACAATAGGAAGAAGCCATTCAATTAGTTTAAGATGAGTTCAAGGAAATAACATTGATCTCCAGGAAGAAGAAGAGTTAGAAGACTCACTAAGGTTGGCAGGAGAAACATACACAGAAGCAACAACAAAGGTCGAAGTATGAAAAGGGGAATCAATGGTGTCAAATATGCACCATGAATACACATGACACTACAAATTGTTGGCACAATGGCTGTACACAACAAATGTCTTGAGAAGAAAGCACATTTTCATGAGGTGATTTACAGAAATCCAAGTTTTTTCCTCATACAAAGAAGCAAAAAGGACATGTCGTAGGCCAAAGAGATGATGACTCATATGAAGATACTCTAGAATCAAAAAATTGGGGCACACATGAAGATGATTTGGTGCTTATATCCCAAACATCATAGCCATAAGAGAATATTTGGCTAATAAATCTAGGTGTCAGCAAGCGCATGACTGGTGATAGAAAGATATTTAATTTATTGACTAATCAAACCACTAAAGATCGGATTTAGATTGTAGATAACAAATAGTATATGGTAGAAGGAATCAACAATGTGACCTTTGCTCTCAGGATGAGAAAATTTACTCTCACAAACATTATCGATTTCCCTAGCTTGACCAAAAACCTCTTGTCTATCTCTCAGTTGTTGAATCACAAGATTAAGGTTGAGTTCCTGGTTCAAAATGCCATCAAGTCTTGTTTGATATCTCAAAAAGGTAAGATACTTGCTAGAGAATTTTTGAACGATTGTTTATTTCCACTAGATGTAGTTTCATCCTCTATTTTTGTGTTATCTAGCTCCATGGTAGAATCCACTACACTCTGGCACTATCATTTTGGACAGATTTTTTTCATCTCCCTCTATTAGCTCATTTTGAAGAAAAAGGTATGAGGAATTCCTCCTCTTTCTCAATCATTACCTCTTTTTCCTAGATGTATAGTAGATAAAAAACATTGGGATATGTTCGATATAAGTGCATTCCATGCCTAGAACTGTATACCAGTTTCGCATACCGATTTACGTGCACCCTTTCCTACCTCTTTGAATGGATTTCAGTATTTCCAGTTATTCATTAATTATTATTCCCACAAGACTTGGGTGTTCTTTCTCCGAAATAAGAGTGAACCATTTGAAAAATTCTAAATGTTCTATTGGAGTGTTTTTTCAGTAGACCGGGCAGCCCCTTCAAGTCCTCCACTCAGATTGAGTGGGGGAATTAAATTCAAATAAATTTTTAGCATTCGTCAAGGAGCATGGCATCACACAACTCCTAATTTTCCCCTTTAATCCCTAGCATAATGGAATTTCAGAGTGTCTCAATCGAATTTTCATTAAGATGGCTTGTTACATGCTTTCCACTACAAAGTTGGAGAAAATATTTTAGCCACAAGCAAGCTAGACTATTATATACCTTCAGAATCAAGAAAATTTAAAGGTCTTGAAATAAAAGACACCGAGAGAGGTATGGCGCAATCAAAAACCTTCTATTTCTCATTTGAGATTATTTGGTTGTACTTCTTATATGCATGTTCCAGATAAGAAGAGGAAGAAACTTGATACAAACACACACCAGTGCATATTTTTGGGATACAATACTACCTCTAAAGCATATTGTCTAATGAATCCTAAGACAAAGAAGATATATAAGAGTAGAGAAGTTGTTTTCAATGAGTCAACATTTGGATCATTTCAACAAAAGAATATTCAGCACCAACATCCTCTCATAGAATTCTCACACATCGAGATGATGAGCATGAAGACCATATAAAAAAGAAGGATGAGATGTAAGGACAATTGTATATTGATCTTTGAAATCTAGAAAGAAGTTATTAAGATTAGCATTAGCGTCAATGTATGAAATGGTTCTAAATCATCATGAGAGATTCCCACCTCAACTCTTTTCTAGACACTTCATCAAGAGTTCGTATGAGAAGTCAAGTGAGAAGTGAAGTAAATCTTACACTCATGAGTTTAGTGATTGAAGACATTGAACCTAGTTCAATATGTAAAACACTCAGTTATCCAGAGTGGAAGAAAGCCATGGATGAAAAATATGACTTTTTTTATATAGAATTGGACGTGGGAACTTATCGATCTTCTTGTAGGAAAGAATTCCATTAGATGCAAGTGGATTTTGAAAATAAAATACAGGCAGATGGATCTATTGACAAACACAAAGCATGGTTATCTACAAAGGGTTATGCTCAGCTGGAACGAAGTGACTATGAAGAGACATTTGCACCCAAAGTGAAGATAGAAAACCATCAGAGTTATCTGTTCATTGGCAACATAAAATGGATGGAAAACTCAGTAGATGGAAGGTAAAAGTGCTTTCTTGAATGGTGATCTCAAAGAAGAAGTATACATTACCCAGATGGAAGGATTTTTGAATTAACAACATCCTTAAAAGGTATATCTTCTAATTAACTATATTTATGGACTTAAACAAGCACCTCGGGCATGGTACATAAAAAAATAGATGATCACCTATTATAGAATGGTTTCACATGTAGCCCCTTTGATTCAAATCTCTATATCAAAAGGATAGGTAGAGATATTGTCATCTTGGTTTTCTATGTAGATGATCTTTTGATCATAGGGAGTTCTAAAAATATCGTCAAAGATGTTAAGAAAAATTTGAAGATATCCTTCGACATGAATGATTTGGGGCTAATTCATTGTTATATTGGTTTGGAGATATACGAGAAGCATAATTATATTTTTGTCTCCCAGATAAAATATGCCAAGAAACTCTTTGAGAAGTATAGCATGAATTGTAAACCTATGTCCATTTCCATGGCAAAAGGTATACAAATTTCATAGACAGCTTACTGGGAGTCTTATTTACTTCATGTATACTCGACCATATATTTTCTTTGATCTGAGCTATCTTTCCATATTCATGTAGGAGCCAAGGAAATTTTACTAGGTAGCAATGAAGCATGTGTTATCCAAAATTTCTCCCCTCGGAAAAATTGGTCAACCACAACCTTGTATAAGAAAATCAGAAGGGTCATTTCAGTCCAACAGGCTCACAATAAATCCCTAATCTGAGGGGAAAGCAGGCTCTACAATGGAGGAGCAAGGTCAGCAGATGGGGCCAAACAACGTTAAAAGAGACCAAGCACTCAACAGGAGAAAATTGGAGAAGAAGATTGAAGTTTTCAAACTTCGCATATGAGTTGACTCAGAGACCCTAAATAAGTGCAAAGCTTCCACAAGTCCAGAACCCAACATAGTTGCTCCTAAATAAGTAGAAGGGACCTAACATAGAAAAATAGAGAAAGAGAAGAAAGCCCGAATTGGCTAAGGTATAGCAGGGTTAGGGGATTCCTCCACGTGTCCAATCAGCACATCTACAAAGGTCAAGCCCAAAAGTTGGTCCCTGACAAGCGTCATGCAACCATGTGTCTCAACGGTGCACCTCCAAAGTTCAGGTCTAAACAGGGTCTCAAAATGTGCGCGGAGCTTCCACGTGTCTAAGGTCCAATGAGTTTCTCCTAAATGGGTGGAGAAGGGACAACACCGGCCTTTTAATTGACCAAGTATAAGAGAGTCAGCAAAATCCTCCATGTGCCTTAATGACACAACTTCAGGGGCAGGACCCAAGGGGCAGTATCTAAACAAGCATAGGCTCGCCACATGGTCAGAGTCAAAAAGGGGGCAGAGTGGCGTTAAATCAGGTAATGAAAGAAGAGATAGTGGAGGCCTCCACATTTTCCAATAGTGCATCTTCAAGGATCATACTCAATGGGGTAACCCCAAACAAGTGCATGCCCTCCACGTGTCCAGAGCCCGAAAAAGCAAAACCGGCCGTTGAAAAATTGAAATAAGGATGAGCCAACAGAAAGTCCCATGTGTTGACTTGGCACAAATTCAAAGATCAACTCTAGAGGTAGGTCACAAAGGAGCGCTGAGTCTCCACGTGTCTAGGGTAAGACCTAAAGCCTTCGCCAAACAATGGGACTTAGTCAAAACACAAAAATATAGAACAGGCCCGTGGAAGGTTTTACGTGCCTCATTAGTGCAAATTAAAAAGGTGCGGCTAAAAGAAAGACCCTAAAATAGTGCCATCCCTCCATGTGTCCCATGTCCAAAAAGGGGTAGAGCTGGCCGTTGAAAAGTATAAAAGTTTACTGAAGCCTACACATGTCATCTTGGTGTATCCTCATAAACAAAATCCAGAGGCATGCCCCAATTGTGCACTGAGCCTCCACATGTCCATGGCCAAACATATGGACCCACAAAATAAAATGGACTTAGTAAAAACATAAAGAAATAGAGGAAAGTTGTGGAAGGATCCACGTGTCTCTTCAGCACTCTTTCAAGAGGCAAGTCCAAAAGCAGTCACCAAACATGCATTAATTCTCCACATGTCTCGGGTTAGGTAGAATTTCTCCACGAACAAGAGGGACTTAGGTCAAACACATAGGAACCCATGGAAGCTGCCACATGTCAGTCATACCCAAATTTAAGAGAGAGAAGAGGGGGCCGAATATTCAACACTCATGGGGCTGCCATGTGGACCCTGTAGGGGTAGACTCATTTGCATATTGCAAGCCAATGTTAAACACCTGACCCTCAACCTTTAGGAATCCATAACTTTCGATTAGGATCTTGGTTTTGAGTGGGAAAGGATGTTGTGGAAAGCTCTTGGCACCGACTTATCACACACCAATAGCATGTATTCAATCCACCATTTGAGAGGTTTTCAAGTCTCCCACTTACTGCCATGATGAAGCATGGTACTCATTTCTTTTCCAACAATGAATATCACATGTAGGCATGGGTTTTGTAATAAATCCCATCATTGAGTAGGTGGATTCAATGCTCTTTTAGGGGTGGTTGAAGTAGAGTTCAAATTCTTCCCTCTCTCCTTCTCTCTTTCTTCTATATATTATAAAGGAGGGGCATATTTTTTAAGGTTGGTCATCTTTTCTCTACTACCCCCCTCTATCTTTCTTTCTTAGGGTAGAATGTGGAGTTTAAGCCTCCTTCAATGGCTCTGTAATGACATTTTCTTGCCTCTTTGCCATTGATGATGTACTATGTGAACTCATGGAGTAATAAAAAAAAATTTGTGATGCATTTTGTCCATCCTTCCTTATTTTATTGTCTATTCTTTCCTCTCATCATTGCAGGGTATACTGTGCATACTTTTCATGTCATTGTAGGTTTTGAGAGCCGTGTTTAATGGGTTTGAAGTGGTGTTCTATGTGAACTCTATCTTTGGTTTGTGATGCATCTGTCTATCCTCTCCATTGCTCACCTCTCTCCATTTTAGGAAAATGAGATTGTGACTATCAACTTCATTTTCTCGTGTATCACCACTTAGTGTAGGAATTTTTTATGTATTTCTCTCTCACCCTATCTCCGTGGAAGGTTAGAGTAGTATTAGATAGTTTTCCTGCACTAGACTAGATTGTGGTAGGTAGTTCAAGAGGAAGAATTTGGCTTTCTCCAGAGGGCCATCTAAAGTCCGTAAGTCCCACAACTTGAGATATGGTCCCATGTTATGTAGTCACATCGCATGACCCACTCAGATCTGAGGCCATTTGGGGCGTGCTATGATTTTGCATCAATAGTTTTGGCATGGCTGGTGGGAGAAGACTGAAGAACTTTACAAAGTCATCTCAGTATGTATGATGTTTTATTTCTAAGATCCAGCCTTTGGAGGAATATTTCAACACATATGGTGACTCCATCTATTCAACAACCCACATCTTTGAAGTTACAAACCTTCTCCCATCCATTTTCATCAATTATTCCTTCCATATCTTTTATTTTCTTCCATTCCATGAAGTTGTGCAATTATGACTTCATTCCCCTCATGCAATTCACACCTAAAGTAGTGTAGTCCACCTCCAATATATTTCCCAACTCCTCTAGATCAACATTATGATCATATTCAGAATCATTATGCTTACCCATATGAGCAGTGTCAAAACCGGTTTGTTCAAGGAGCTTATAAAGAGCAAGGCGACACATATAATGGAAACAGTTATGTGGATAATGTTGGTCTATTGGAAAATATCCAAAGAATGAAGGCTAACATGGTGTAGTCAAGGGATACAACACAAATGAAATCATTCAGGATTTGTTACAATGCACCTTGTCTATGGGAGGTCCTTTTCCAAGACACTATAGCCCACAGGAGAAGCTTGACTTCATTGTTGAGATGTTTCCCAAGCTTGCACAATGGATCGAGGAGATATAGGTCTATGAACTTGGTGGCAAGGATCCTTGTCAATGGGTAAGTCCTAAACCATCATCTAGTAACTTTCTCTCCATTCCCCAAGTAGCACCATCTCAACTCGAGCATCAATTCCCAAGCTTCCCATCTACTACCCCAAGTGTTGATTTCCCTTTTCTAACCCCTAGTCTTCCATCTCACCTGAATTCTTCTACCCTTTTCCCTTCCAAATTTTAGTCCCATCCACAAGAGCCAAAAGCAATGCCTTCCCTTCCACCACAAATAAGGAAAAAACTAGCGGAGACCTCGCCCACCACTCCTCCTACTTTCTCGAGTCCATGTTAGAGAAAGACTTAAAAAACCAACCAAGAGGAAGAGACAAAAAATAATAAATGATCAAAAGCTTAGTGAGCTTGGCTCTTCAATTCAGAATTGAAAATATTCCCTTGTTGGTTAAGCCCATGGAGGAGGTCAGGGTCAGACCACAAGTGGTGGAAGCATCAGCTGCAACACAAGGGAGGAAAGAACAACCAGCTTCAAGTACCATTACAGAGGAGAAATTGGGGGAGATCAAATCAAAGTTGAAGACACTTAATGAAGAAATAATTATTGAAGATTTTTTTCTTTCATTTGAAGGGCTTGATTTGATTGATGAACCTATGATAGAGGAGGACCATACGGTTCTAGAAGATTCAAGTGCTGAGCATGCCACAGAAGAACCTTCAGTTATTCCTCCTACTTCATCCCCTTTAAGCTCTAATGTCGAAGAAGAGTTTGAGCTTTCAAACTTTATATTTGAGAAATAGGGGAACCATGGTGAGAAAATTTCAGATCTGAAGGACACCATAGAGGAGATCGAGCATGTGCAGTAGGACAATGATAAGGAAAATTGTCTGTCAAACATGGAGGAATGACTTGATGGGAAGGATCCTGAGGAGATCACATCATTTTCTCCTTCATCATTCACCTTCCAAGAGCATGAGTCCACTGCCATGGAGGAGAACATCCAAGGACAGTAGCCTGGATCTCACAATGTCCCTCTAGAACCGAAGTTGGAGGATCATGATCTTCCATGTTATTCTCAGGAGGAAGAAGGAAAAGGGCACGAGGATCCCATCTCTTCTATACCATCCACCCAAGAAGGTCTGCAAGAAGACTCCATTCTTAGTGTTGAAGTTCAGAGAAATGGACACATCCATCGGATCAAACCGTGCCCAATTAGGTAATTGGCTTCATTGGAGCTAAGGGAAAATCCAAAACTAGTCATGCACACTTTAAGGCATGAGGACGAGATCCAAAGTACCAAGGATCAGCTGTAATACCTCTTCAATCCAAATGAAGAACAACTAAAAGAGGCATTTGTCTTGTCTCTAGTTGATGCCTTGATGATTTGGGTGGAGGATCAGCCTCTTGTTAGTTTTTCACTCATAATAAGAGCCTTGTTCAGTGCCGAATCATATACATGGCTGCATTTTCTAGGAAAGGGAAGCTATTTCTCCCTGCATGTAATAGGAATTTTTTTATATTTTCTTTGTTATGGTTAGTGTAGGAGTAGGAGTATATTTTCTTTTAGCAGAAAAAGTGTTTGTGTACACTCTGCATGTTCCACTTGGGGCATGTATGATCTTCCCATTTGTATATAGTATGTCATGGTGATTTTTTGCTCTAGGTTTGTATCACTATGCATTTCAGTGTACCTTTGAGTTAATATTGTAATAGTCCATTTCTAGAGCAAGTGAAATCCCCAAGTCAATACAATTTTCTAGTCTCAGAACATCATTTTAATTATTGTCTTGTAAAAATTGAGAGTGCGGATAACAAGGTGAGTTCAGGGTCACCAAGTGCAAGCGTTTGGGCTCGAGGTTTCAGGACATGATCAATATCATGATATCATTTGTGACTCCATGTCCAATGGATGCAACAAGGAAACTCATCTTTTCATCTAGCAGGAAGATTTCCCCATGAGTCAAAAAACTATTATTCCAATTTTGCCTCCCCAGAAAAATTGGTCAATCATGACCTTGCAGAAGAAAATCAAAAGGGTGGTTTCATTCCAATGGGCTCACAATTAATCCCAAATCTTAGTGGCTGGTGGGCTCTAAAATGGAGGAGCAATGTCGTAAGATGGGGCCAAAAAATGTTAAAAGAAACCAGAGGCTCAATAGGAGAAAATCAGAGAAGAAGCTCGAAGTTTTTATACTTGGCATACAAGTTAACTCAGAGACCCCAAATGAGCGTGAAGCTTCCACGTGTTGAGGACCCAACATAGTTGCTCCTAAATAAGTAAAAGGGACCCAGACAAAAAATGGAGAAAGAGGAGCATGCCTGAATTGACTAAGGTATAACAGGGTCAACGAAAGCCTCCACGTGCCTAATTGGCGCATCTATAAAGGTCAAGCCCAAAAGGTGGTCCCCAACAAGTGTCATCCTACCATGTGTCTCCATAGTGCACCTCTGAAGTTTAGGTCCAAATAGAGTCTCCAAATGTGCAAAGAGCTTCCATGTGTCTAAGGTCTGACGAGTTGCTCCAAAATAGGAGGAAAAGGGACAGATTCAATCATTTAATTGACTAAGTATAAGAGGGTCAGCAGAATCCTCCATGTGCCTCAATGACGTAACTTCAAGGGTAGGACCCAAGGGGTAGCCTACAAATAAGTGCAGGCTTACCACATGGTTAGAGTCAAAAAGGGGGGAAGAGACAGCCATTTAATCAGATAAGGAAAGAAGATACAGCGGAGGCCTCTGCGTGTTTCATCGTTGCATCTTTAAGGGTCATACCCAAAGTGGTAGTCAAAAACAAGCGTAGAACCTCCACGTGTCCAGAGCCTGAAAAGGCAGAACCAACCATTGAAAAATTGAAACATGACATTACCAGCAAAAGGTGTCATGTGTCAACTCAGGGAAAATTCATAGATCAACTTCAGAGGTAGTTCCTAAATGAGCATTGAGCCTTCACACATCTAGGGTTAGACCTAAAGCCTTTTCCAAATAGAGGGACTTAGTCAAAACAAAAAAAAAAAAGAGAAAAGGACAGCTGAAGGTTCCACGTGCCTCATTGGCACAAAATCAAAAGGTGCGGCCTAAAGAAAGACCCTGAACTAGCACCAGCCCTCCATGTGTCCTTGGTATGAAAAGGGGTAGATCCAGCAGTTTAAAATTCCAAAATCCTATGGAAGCTTCCACGTGTCATCTCGGCATAGCTTCAGAAGTGAAATCTAGAGGCAAGTCCCAAATGTGTGTTGAGCATCCACTTGTCCAGGGCCAGACATATGTTTCTACCAAACAAATGGGACTTAGCCAAAAAACAAAGAAATAGAGCAAAGCCACCGAAGGAGCCACGTGTCTCTTCAGTACTCTTTCAAGAGGTGAGTCCAAAAGTGGTCCCCAAATATGCACCATCTCTCCACATGTGTTGGGTCAAGAAGAACATCTCTGCCAATAGGAGGGACTTAGAACAAAGAGGAGCCCGCAGAATCCACCATGTATCATTCTGACACAAATTCAAGAGCGAGAAGAGGGGGATGAATCTTCAACACATGTGGGGCTCTCATGTGGACCATGTAGGGGAATACTCGTTCATATGTTGTGAACCCATATTAAACGCCCAACCCTCAACCTTCAGGAAGCCATAACTTTCGACGAGGAGCTCAGTTTTGAGTGGGAAAGGATATTTTGGAAAGCTCTAGATGCCAACTTCTCACCCACCACCATCATGTATTCAGTCTACCAATTTCAAGGCTATCAAGTCTCCCACCTATCGCCATGAATAAGAAAGGGCCTTTTTTCTTTTCTACCAATGAATAACACATGGGTGCATGGGTTTTACATTAAAGCCCATCATTGAGTAGGTGGATTAAATACTATTTAAGGGGTGGTTGGAGATGAGTTTGAATTCTTCCCTCTCTCCTTCTCTCTTTCTTTTATATATTGTAAAGGAGGGGAATTTTTTTTAAGGTTGGTCATATTTTCTCTCCTGCCCCCCTCTCTCTTTCTTCCTTAGGGTATAATGTGGAGTCTAAGCCTCCTCTCATGGCTCTATAATGTCATTTTATTGCCTCTTTCCTGTTGATGATGTACTGTGTGAACTTATGGAGCAGTAAAATCTGTTTTGTGATGTATTTTGTCCATCCTTTCTTATTTTACTGTCTCTTTTTGCCTCTCATCGTTACAGGGTCAATTATGTATACTTGTGATGTCTATTGAGGTTTTGGGAGCCGTGTTTAATGGGTTTGAAGTGGTGTTCTTTGTGAACTCTATCTCTTGTCTATGATGCATCTATCCATCCTCTCCGTTGCTCACTTCTCTCCATTTCAGGCAGCTGAGATTGTGACCAGAAACTTCCTTTTCTAGTGTATCACCGCTTATTGTAGGCTCTATTTTATGTAATTGTCTCTCTCCCTGTCTCCTTGGAAGGTTAGATTAGTATTAGATAGTTTACCTACACTAGAGTAGCTTGTGGCAAGTATTTTAGGAGGAAGAAGTCGACTTTCTCTGGAGGGTCATCTCAAGTCCACAAGTCCCACAGCTTGAGAGATGGTCCCATGTTATGTAGTCACATCGGATGCCCCACTTGGATTTGAGGCCAATCAGGAGGTGCTTTGATTTTGCATCAACAACGTGTGTCTAGATATGTCCCATGTATAGTTTCGATTGGCTTGGAGTTGTACTCCAATTTGGCTCCTTGAGTGAAACTAGACAAACATGATGCCACAGAGAGAAAATGAGGGATCAATTCAGCTAGGTGAGATCACATTTTGGGATTAGTAGAATAGGTTGAAGAGGACCAAACGCATTACTGAGGAGCTCATGAGTTTGAGCTAGTTAGGGAAATCAATAAAATTATGAAATCTGAATTAGTACTTCGGAGGTGTGGTCATTCAGTTGAAGGGTAAAGAAAAACTCAAGGAATCAGTGGAAAGAAGCTTGAAAAAGGAATGGGAAGTCTAAAACCTGAAATCATAAATTCAGACTTCAGGGTTTTCGATATTCGAAGCTTTTAGGAGCTCAAACCCGAAGTCTGAAACCCGAAATCTAAAATTTGGACTTTGGGATTTCAGGTTTTCATAGGTTTCATGTGCCAGGCTGATAATCAAACCATGTAAACCCTAGAACCTGAATCCCCGATACCTAAAAACCCAAAACCCAAATCCCTGAAACCCCAAAAATCTAAAGGTCTAAAACCCGAAGTCCAAATTTTGGACTTTGGGGTTTTGGTATTTTTGAGGTTTCACAATCTTATAGTGATGGATAGTAATGGCTGCTTCAAAAAGAGCCTAATAACCATCCGCATTTATTGTAGTATGGCACTCTCATCTTCATATGGCCAGAACTTTTGACTGGTAGCTCAGATTTGCACAAAAAAGGACTTTTTGGAAAGCTCTTAGTGTCCTATACACAAAATGGAGAATTACAGTCCATCATTTTAGAGGAGTGTTCTAAATTTCTTACCTACAAAAATGATGAAGGTATGGGATTCCTTTCTTTCCCAAAAAGGCAAAGTACATGGAGGTATGGGTTTTTTAGTGGCACCCATCTTTGTTGTGGGTGATTTTAATTCATTTTTGGGTGGTTGAAGAATTATTTTGAATTCCTTCTCTCTACCTTCTCTCATTCTTCCTATATATTGTAAGGAGGGGCTCATTTCAAAAAGTCAAAAAACTTATATATGCCCCTCCCTTATTTCTTGTCTGTAAGAAATTTGTGGAGATTTCAATCCCCCCTATTGAACATTGTAATGCAAAATATGTGCCTTTGGCCCTCAATTTTATCTATTATATGAACTCTGAGAGTAAAAGAATTAGATATGTGGAAGATTCAAACCCTCTTCTATGTTATATTGTAACTATTTGATCTTTCATTACATGCAAGGTTATTGTGTATTGTTGTTGTTTTCATTACAAGGTTTTGGTAGTGTTGTGTTTATTGTGCAGGTTGGTCAACATCCTTCTTGGTGCATCTAAAATCAGATGCTCAGGTAGCGTTCATAGATACTCATCATTCAGCCCCAAGGATCATAGATATAAAATGGATGGGATATGGGGTTTCAACAATTTTCTAATCTCACAAATCTTATTTTCAATATTCTCTTAGCAATTTGAGAGTGAAAATAGTGGAGGGAATTGTTTCGGCAACTCAAAGATGCATATTTCCAAAGCTTCAGATCAGATTCAAGATCATCAAGTGGACTTCATGCCCAAAATATTATTATAGGAAGCTGGCCATACTTCATATGGCAGGTAGATAACCCCGCTGAGTCACCAAAATTGTTATCCAAAATTCACCCCTTGAGGTAATTTGGATAACTTGAATAATTTTCTCATGTTGGAGCAAGCAGAAAAGATGAAAAGGAAAAAAATCAGGCTTTGAAGGTCCCTTTGGTTGTTTTCTAACCCCCCCATCCAAGAGAAAAAACCAAGAAGTTGAAAAAATTGCAAAAGATGTAAAAATTTCAGCCTATGCTAGTGTATTGAAGATAAATCAGGTTTTTGGAGCCTAGAATGCATAGGTACACATGGGATATCTGGGACCCACAGAGCTAAAATGGCCAATTTACATACAAATCATCACATTCAGGTTTTTTTAGTCCACGCATTCCACGGGACATTGGCACATGCAGGACTCATAAAGCTAAAATGGATGAATTCCCTTTTTGTGGAAAATTTGGGTCAAAGTGGTTCAGACTGCGTAACTACGCACAAGATAGTTTGGACCCGAAAGCCTGACTTGTCTGATTTTGCAAGGCGGGTTGAAGGGATGTGGGTGAAGTGGTGGTATACAGCCCTGATGACCTGGTCAATGGAGGAAAACATTAGACATATCAACCTGATTTTACGAAATTTTCCATGGAAGGAGGTTTGCAAGTGGATCAGAGGTTTTGATTCGGGACTGTTGGGACACAAGCACCCAATATCACCAAAATGTCTGCATACAAAGGAAAACAAAATGTCTAACCCTCCTAAACTTCAAGAGGCTATAGCGTTTCCCCCCAAGATTTGATTTTCAAAAAATGGGACTTTCAGGAATGAGCACGACATCAATCATTTGCTCATTTCTGTCAAATGAAAGAAATGCCTTGAAGACCCAAAATAGCTGCCCACACTCAGAAGGCCATAATTTTTGCATTTCTTAGTGAAAACACACAAAATTGGTACTGTTGGAATGATGGTTCATATCCCGATGCAAAAAAAATTAATAAATTAAGAATTTGGTGGGAAATAAATTGTGATTTTATAGAAAACGTGCCCAGTCCAGAACAATGATTTTATTTGGTAGTTGGGATGCGTTCAATGGAGCATGGGTGGAAATTTCTCACTATTACAACTCACGGGATAGTATGGGAAGCCTTTTGCAAGAAATAGAACATCATTTCACTCCATTTACTACATATTGAAAGTGGTTTAAGGATAGATTTTGGGATTCTCATTTTCCCTCACTCTATTTCTCTTCTCAAAATTCTATAAATTAGAGTGTTGGGCTCATTTTAAAGGGGGATAGTTTTTGAGTAGTAAAACTATTTCAATTTTTTTTTGTAAATCCAATGTACTACATGCCCCTAGAGTGGACTCCTTGTATGGTGATCTTGGCCGTTAACTTATAATAGATTGAACTGTGCATACTTATGACACAATAGATGCAAGTTTGTGGATGTATCTTCCCATGTTGTGTTGTATTGCATTCCTCTTGCCCTTTCAATCTCATTGCATATATATTGTGTCTATCTTATGTTGTTGCAGGGATCCATTATCATTGTGTGTGCATGAAATATGGTTGTGAATTTAGTTGTTAGATTGTGGAGAACTATTATCACCTCTTATGGTTTGCATTTTTCTTCTACTTTTCACACATTGGGAGACTACTCTCACACTATCCTTTCCTGGTGTATCACCGCTTTAGTGTAGGATCTTTTTTCATGAACTCTCTCTCCCTAGTCCCTTAGAAAGTTAGATTAGGATAAATATTTTTTCCTGCATTAGAGTAGATTGTCAGAGGTAGTTTAGGAGCAAGAACCAACTTTCTTTACAGGTCTATCTCAAGAACCAAGTTCCACAACTTGGAGATAGTACCCATGTTATCCAATCACACTGTGAGCTCAAAAACACACACTTGTCTAAACCATAGGTTGTTGTGATTCGTTGATAACACACACTAGAATTTTCAATCTATTGAGTTACAAACAATCAGGAGTGTTGTGATTCCTCATCAATAGGAATATCGAAAGAAATCTCAATTCTTCTTACAAGGATATATAGGCTCAGACTATGTTGGATGTGTTGATGACACGAAATCAACTTGAGGTTATATTTTTCATCTCAGGTTTTGTCCTATCGTGTGGATCAGTCAGAAGAGAAAATTTGTTTCTCTCTCATCCATTAAGGTAGAATATTGCACCGCATGAGGATTTGTGTGTGAAGTGATTTGGTTACATTACATTTTGATAGGTATGGGAATTTCTGAAGAAAATTATCCCATCATTCACTATGATAATCAAGGTGTGTTGAAACTTCTAAAAAATCTAGCTTTCCATGAGAGAACCAAGTACATAGAAGTTAAATGTCACAATATTAGATATCAAGTTTTAAACCACCACATTTAGATCTACTACTTCCCAATAAATGATCAGATCACATATATACTCACAAAGTCTCTTGGAAAAGAGAAATTTGAAGAATTTTGGAGGTTAATTTTTAAAAACAATGTATTAAGCGGGAAATGTTAGCAAAATAATAATACATTGTTTTTAGAAACTTTTCTAGATAGTTCCTTCTAGGTTGTTCCCCCTCTTTAGTAGGATTCTAGATCTTTCTCTACAATATATAAATTCATATGCATGTAATCATTCTCTTCACTTATAAATAAAAAAATATCTTATTTGTCTATTGAGCTTTTCATTTAAAAAATTCATTCCATTGCATACAAGAAGAAAATATCTAGAAACCACTTTGCATTCTTAGTTGTATTACTTATACATTTGAACTCTAATATTAATGTTTGTATTTATTGTTTCTTATATTTTCATTTAAAATCCATTTTTCCTTTTGATAGATTCAATGTGTCCCTTACAATAGTGAATACACTACAGTTACAATCATTATTTGACAACATCTCAAAACAATGGAAGTGATTATTATACCATTACAACTTGGTGTGACAACAACCATTAACAAATTACATCCATGTCATATTTCCTGGGTGATTGAAGGAAGGGTAATTTGCAAAGGAAACATATATAGCTATGTCAATGAAAAAGGTGAGGGTAAGATTTTCAATTTCGAGGTGGTCGATGCTCTAGATGATGAAATGAATGTGACCTACTTCGGAAATGCTACTACTTATTACCATGAAAAATTTGAGAATGGAGAGGTATATTCGATGGTTAAGGATATCCTAAAATATTTGTAGATAATATAGAGACACTCTTGCAGCCCATGGGAGGATATTTTTTACATGTATTCTACTTTGTAGCTATGTGTATAACCTACCCTCGTAATACTAGCATAATTTTTTCTAATTTTCCAATATCAAGGTAGTCCAGCAGGTGGCTCTCAGGTCTACAGTAGATGTCACTGGTGTCATCACTTGTTTTTTGTTGAAGTTGAATTATTTGTTTCTTACCTTATAAAGTTAATACAATTTAAAGATGAGAAACATGCTTTTGAATATATACATCTTTTAATTGATGTTTTGATATATCATCAAAGTTGAGAAGATATTTTTTTATGTTGAATCTATTCCTTTTTTAATAAAATATTAGACATTTGGAAATGAATATTTGAATTTTTGCAAAAACCAATGTTATTATATTTTCTAATTCTCATTACGTAGTGACCTCACCTAAGAAATTTTAGACAAAAAATTATAGGATTGTAGATTTAAGGAGCCAAATAGAACATAAATTCTCATACTACATACCACATGACTAGGATAAAACCTAAAAGGTAGAAGGAAGCTTCCAACACTACCTCCCAAACATCTTAAAATTAGTAGGAAAAAATCTTCACTCTTATTTTATAGGAGAAGATTCATTTTCTTCTGAGGTGGCGGGTTGGAAAAGAGTTTATGGGTCATCTTGCTCCATAATATTTTTAGTGTGATCCTTTCCAAGGGTCCCAACCCTTCGTATTGAACCTGAGGCTCCTCGTGGAAAACTAAATACTAATACAACTTGAACTCATCCCACCAGAAGAAAATGGCCACTTCAAAATGAATATTTTCCTAGATTTCTTTAAAATTATATTTCCTTTCTTTAAATTTATTTTCCTCTTTACTCACAAGATCTTTAATGGTATTGGAAAAATTTGGTTTGATTATGAAAATTGAATATTGAAAATTCTCTTTATGATTTTTATACTTATTAACATTTGTGCTTCCTTAAAATTATACCTGCAAATCACAACAGTCAGCTTAGTTGCTACAATTTAGAGGTTTTCACCTAGAGAATATAAAGAAGTATTCTATTATGACATAATTTCTATAATAAAGAGGTGCCCAACCAAAAAAATTCAATTAGGTAGTTTACTCAATTGCAACAATTTATCATGAGATATTTTATTTTATTCCTACGCTTTATTTCATCTCCAATTTTAATATAGTCTCCATCATAAATTTTTGATGAAACCCTCCTTGAATAATATGAATCAGGTTAACATTCTTGAATTAGAAAGTCATTATAAGTCATTATGGAAGACACACATTTACCTAGAAACATATGTTGGTAAAACTGGATTTTAGTTGTATTTCATTACAACTTTTTTACAAGGGCCTCTACTATACTCATTTTAAATGTGCCCTGCAGAAAAATGTGTATTTGCAAACTAACTATTTCAACGTAGAACAAATTCAACTGTGAAGATTGAAACCTAAAGAAAAAATTCGAAAGCTAAATATTTTTTAAATATCACCCTCACCAAAAAATCCCACGCTAGAAGACTACTCCCAACCAAACCACTATTGGCATAGACTTGATCCCATAGGATTAACAACTAGTTGTACCTTTCATTTAGTTGTTCATACCTATCCACTACTATCTGATTAGTTGTATTTCCTATCCACATCCATACCCATCTCTAACATCCACATTACTACTTCATCCAACATATAACCACAATATCACTCCTCATTTATATTTTACAATCCATCTTTAGAGGAAAAATCACACACTTTTGGTAATTATATAGTCCTACTCTCATACTACTATTCATATGGTTCTTATGTGAAAAAGAGTACTAATTAATTCGTGTCCTTGGCCATGTTTCATTTTTTTTTGCTGCTACTTTCTATCTTGCACCTGTAATTTCAAAATATTTACTTTCATATTGTGTTTTCCCCTATATCTTACTTGGGCGCCCATCTAGAACTGGCCTACCCTAGGCACCCTAGTCCCCTCTGGGCCCCCTAATCCTCTTTTCACTTTCCTCTCACTTTTTGGACACTTTCTAGCTATTTAATTTTCTTATATTTTTTGTGGTTAGCCTTTCCAAGGTTAATTACAAAATGAAATCAAGATAACCATATAAATATAAAGTTATGTGACCATACTAAGGGACTAAGCACTAAGCGCTTAATATCACCACCTAAGGTTGGATCCATCAAAGGATTCTACTACTCCATTTGCATCCATTTAACTCCCTCATAAGGGAAAAAGGAGAGTTTATTCTATTCCATGAACACATTATTTACATTCTACATCTAGTTATTGCTCGCTTCTTCACATAGTGTGATTGACACAAGAGAACCTAGGGAACAATTTGGCACACACACACCTAGAATGATATTGGCTCTGAGATGTAGTGCACCACTCAATGATAAGTCCTTCAGTTTGGTAGTTGAGGATAGTTTGACCCCTTCATATGCATCTTTCTTTTTTAGGGTTTTGATTGTTTTCTTTGGGTTTTGTAAATGATTCTTCTATTCCAGTTTTACCAGTGCTTTAGCGATCATACAATGATTATCACACGACATAAAGTGAACACATGATAACATTCAATGATACCTTAGGGGAAGCTCTCTGGTCATTTCTACAAACCAGGGTGCTCATATGTCAAACCAAGGAACCTCAGGCTCCCGTATCCCTTTTTTAACCACCCCAGTCTAGGTAGATAACTTGGATATGTATTTTCTTTGTCTCCTATGGGATGGTTTCCTCCTCTTGTTCAACAAGTATCCACTACAACACAATTCTGCAACATCTACAAATAAGATAAGGCCTTCTTAATCCTCTTTGCACATTAGTGTTTTACATTTTATTACTTAGATTTCATTGGTGTATTATCTACATTTTATTCTCATTTACTTACTTATCATATAACATCTAGATTAAATATTACTACCTTTAAATTTTAGTTTAATCATTTTGGTGAACCCCACTCGTGATCGTTCACTGAGATATTTCTTTTGCACATCATGTTTTCTATCATGGCTCCTCAAATTCCTAATATTTCTTTTTCTAATTTACTTAATATGCATCCCAATTGTCAGATTGTTATACAAAAAACCCTAGACACCTTGTATGTCCCTAGATATGTGCCACTACATCAAGTGAGTGTTATTATTTGATCATTTATCTGATGACCCTAATCATCGTGACCCTCCATCTAATCAACCTATGTTGGACTCAATTCAAGGTTTACATTATTTATTTCAAGACAAATTTAAGGTTATGGAATCCACGATTATATCTCTCAAATCTGAAATCCAACATCTTAAGGTTACTTATCAAACTCATGTTTTCTCTCCTTTTACATCTTATATTCATTCTATGTCTACTACATGTGCTCATAACATTGATCCTGAAGTCATACTATTACCAAATATTCTCACCTTTGACTACAATACTAAGCAACATGACATTTTAACTAAGCTCCTTAGTCATCAATTGATCACTTTACCATATACTCATTACTATCTTCCTTATCGGCTAGCAAACTATCAAGTTCATCCATATTTCAATTACTATGGAATCAATGGACATAATGAAAATGGTTGCTACACTTTACAATGAATAATCAAACATATTTAGCATTAGGGATTTATCTCGTTCACTACACAACATTTTTTTTCATGTCCATCTGCAAATGCTACATCTCGATGGGTTCCTTACTCTTATTCATCTATGACTACGGAGCATCATGCCATCGTTACCCAAGTTTCTCATACAATAAGCCAATCACCTCTTAAGAAACCTCCTTTCAAAATCAATATAACACCTCCTCCTTTGAAGTCATTTGTGGTATCACCAAGTCAAATTATAAAACTGCCTCTCAAAATCAGTTTTCCTTATCCTATCTAGTCTTTGGGGGCATCACAAATACAACCAAAGCTATAAAAATTAAAGGTTCCTCCACATCCTTCTCCAATTTTAATTCCAATTGATTTTGTCAAAGTAGCTTCTCCTTCTACCGATGGTTAAGACACCTTTTTTCACCATTACATGGTCTTCGTATTACTATTGCCACACATGATTCCACCACTTCAAAAAAAATTGGTCTATGGTAGGTGACTCTTGATAATGAATTCATCATCCCACACTTTGGGGGCATCACACTTACTCCCCCCTAACCTTTTAGCATTATCGTCTATCATACATCTTATACATAAAATCTAGTATTTTGCATTAATCATGCACATATTGATACGTAAATATACACATTACCTGATGAAAAAATCTTATGATTCGGTTCACACTTGACTGTTGAAGGCATCTTACACACATGAACCCACAAACTACACCATAAACACAATATATTGCACATTTTCACACAACATACACTTTACATATTATGCTTTATACATTCTCCTACATACATCATACACATTCTACACATACCTCACTACACCATAACATATTTTGTGTTATCATATATCATACACGTGATCTTTAATTTAACATCTTACACCTTACACATAACATCTTGCATTTTACATCCACTATGTATTGACACATATTAGGTCATCTCGCATTACATAATATACATCCTAGTACACATATAATGCATACCACTCACTACCTAATGAAGTATTCTAATCACACGGTCCATACTGGATTGTTGAGGGTATACATCACAAATGGACCACATCATTTTCCTATACTCAACCATTCAATCTTTTTCCTCATGCGACATTCCTAGGTTAGTGATATACACCGTAGGCTAAACAATCACTTCACTCATTACCTTGTCGTGATATACGCTTTCGGATAAATGATCACACATCCTCACACATCATACCTATATCACATTACATCACTACACACTCATCACAACATGCTACACACAACACATAGTTCTAACATTTCTTGATGATGCACTCTCCTTTACAGTTCATTCTTGAGTTCTTAGGGGGAATAAACATATGAACATCACTGCATACACTTGCTTTCACTTAGGGGGGCATGTGGATCCTATCATCCACTCTACATTCCATTCCACCTATCCAAAACATACTACATTTTATGCTTGAACCTACTCTTTCTTACATTTACTTGTACATGCTCACTTTATTACACATGCTATATAGATATCTTATATGTCATACTTTTACCCTACACACATACGTATTCACGTTATTTTCTAGGTGTGATACAAGACTATATAGATCCTTTACATGTAGCATGGATTTTGAACCCAGTACCAGTCCCACAGCGGCTCTTGGGGGAATCCACAATGTCATTTCAATAAGTTCTCTTAAAATTTTCCCTGATTGGTTCCGTAATCGATTCCACAATAAGATTTGATAGCAAACATGATTTCCGTGTATTGGATTTTTTGCAGGAGAAACAAATTTATAATGTAAGTCTGTTTTGGAAGGATCTTTTTATAATATGTCTTTACTTCGAACTCTACTTTATTCTTTGGTAACATCAATTTGGAGGAGTGTCACGCATCTAACTTTCAACCTGGATATTCCAATTTCTAGCATATATAGGAATTTTGTCCTTTTTTTCTGTGACTGTGCCTTCTTTACATGATTTCCACTGCTTTAAAACTATATATATATATATATATATATATATATATATATATTGTTTGGTATCTGGTTAGTAAATAGTATATCTCTTGATTTTCCGTATGAAATCCCCATTTAATAAAATGTCGTGTAAAGAAAAGTATATCTAATTTGGATGGTCTATTCGAAAAAAGGATGTTATAAGTAAGATATATGGTCTATTCTATTATAGAATGTTAAAATGATTCTGTATTCCTTACTTTATCTCTTCGACCATCAATTATATAATTCTTGCCTTGGGTATATCAATGCTTTTTTTCGCAACCATCAAAAATACGGAATCAGTAAATATGCAACAATGAACATCATCATTCTATACTGGGAAAATGTTGTATCATAATTGATACATCTGTTACATGTCCGGCTGATATAAATAGGTGACAGTCATGAAATGTTTTATAGCTGTCCCCTGGCATTTAGATATTAAAATGTAAGTCAAAATAATAATTAAAATTAATTGTTGAGAACTTTAAATAATAGATCAATATTGGAACAGTCCTTTATATTAAAATACAAAAGTCTTACGATAGTGGGATGACTGGACAACTCACAACCCATAAAAAAAACATTCAAAAGGAAAAAAAAACATGCTATTAAGATAACGAAAATAAAACAAAACTAAAAAGCACATATTTAAGAAAATATGGCAACACAACTATGGAGGTGGTGGTGGATCATCTATTTGAGGGATGAATCTCCTCGCAATCGGCTCCTCAAACGTAGAATCAAGCCACCATAATATCCTCACTAGGGGGGTGGAGAACCTCGAAAATTGACTCCAGTTGGAGGAGAAGGACTCCAATTGGAGGAGCTTTCCATATCCTTTCCCTAAGGTACCAGACTCCAACCCAATCTAGAATTGGACAACGCAAGACAACCCCGAGGAGGAGATGAATATAATAGAATTTAAATAATTGTATCTTTTTTTATTTTAATTTTGAAATTAAAATATAAATTCTAAAATAATTTTTTGGTTTTTTTGTATTTAGTGTAATATAAACATCATGGCAAACAATTTAAAAAAAAAATAAATTAAATCAGAAAAAATGAAAATATCAAAGAGCTAAATATTATATTAAGAAATCATTCATACTGTAGACGTTTATATTTTAATAATAAGTTATTAAGATGTTTTTATTAATTTTTTGTTTCATTTATATTCTTTTTTCATTAATGTTAATTATAATCAATCTCACAAATTCACAATATATAATGTATAATTTCTAATTATTTATGGTCTTCTTGAATTATAAGTATATACATGCAATTATATGTATCTATGTATGTAGATACATACATACATAATGTGTGTTGAAGGTTAAATTTAGATAAATAATATCATTTTAGTGTTTCAATTATATTTTACCCATTATTTATGATGGTTATATTTGAAAAGTTGGTATAGTTTGATGTCTAAAATGAATAAAATTGTTTAAATTCATTTAAAATGTAGCACTATGTAATTCAGTGCTGTGTTGTAGTTTCCTTTTTATTATTTCTAACATTAGTGACACTATATTGTGGATTATTAACAAATGTATCCGAAAAGATATAATTATGATCTTATACTCGGTACATTGATGTTATGTGTTGTATTTTCCTCTTTATAATTTTCAACCTTAGGGAATAACATTTATGGGTTAAAATATTAAGAAAAGTTTTTACATTCCATAAAACCAATGTTAAAAATAAGATAAACTATGACATTTTGTTTATAGTGACTCTAACATTTTAATTTGATGGTTGTGATCTTTTGTCATTTTTAGATTCCAAATCCCAAGCCATCAATATACCTTGTAAAGTTTTCTTATTTAATCTCGGCATGAATAGATAAAATCGCGATACAATAAAACTCCTTTATACATTATTTTACTAACATCTCATTTTATTGCAGATTTTGCTACCTCCTAAGTAAGTCATCCAAACTTGGAAGCCATCAAGCTTTGAACTTTGACTCAACAAGTTTCATGAATGTGCTAAGATACACAAATAACCTGGCTCAACTTTTACATGGCTTATTTAAATCTTCTATACCCATCTCAGTGATGACTAGGAGTGACCCAACTCAGTGACGACTACCAGTGGGCCCACAAAGGCCAATTTCGATCTTGGGAAAAATTGGGACCTCCATGACCTGAGAAACGGAAGAATCAGTCAAGATGAATATGAGACTACCAAGAACATTACAAGCACTCCTTAAATGCAAAATTTACTTGAAATGGCATGGAATTCTTCGTGAAGACCCATTTCAAGTTCTATAGAACAATAGGCCCTCGTTGTTTAATTTTTCCCCAGGCGTAAAACTGGATAATAGTTACAGTGTCTATGTATCTCTACTCAACTTTATCTAGTGGCGTCTGATCGCCCAAGAAATCCAGAGAATACAAAGATCTCTACACATATTTCAGCAGAGTAGTGACATGCTAGGAGGTTACATTGAGTTTGCCTCTCTAAACAACTTCATCTAGTGGCGTCGAATTGCCCAAAAAACTCAGATAATATAGATATAGCTACACATATTTTTCTTGAAAATTTATAGGCTTTGAGGTTACATTGGGACTGCCTCTCTACACAATATAGGATATTCTTCTACACTCTTTCTTGACACGGATCAACTATACATGTTCCATTTACATTTCCATTTTTGCTTATATTTAAATTTTACATTTACAGTTCGTATTTTACATGTGTATTTTACATAGTATTTATACATTTACATAGATACATATTTTCCTACTTGAGCATTTTCTCCTTGCAGGTACGACCATATAAGAAATAATCAGTCAAATTTTGGAAACAATAAGCGATAATAACAACAATAACCTTCCATGATAGCGGACATGCTTTAGTAACCATGGAGGTACATATTGTGATAGCTACACACACGTTTTTCTCCCTAGGTTCACTCTCATCAATTTTTCTTTGCAGATTTTTCATCTATAGTTTCCATGCTTCTCTATATTTTAAACATTCCATGTTTTTTATATTCCTTTGGCAGGTTTCTTCTACACTGTTCATGCACATCATGTATGAATATCTATCTACTTTATGTTACTTGGCTTTCCCCTCACCAACATAAAGTGGGGGCAAAAGGTAGTCACAAAATCATGCACTTTAACAATTATTTATCCTAGTCTTATACTAATATTTAGAAGGTTCTTGAGAAAAGAAATTACTAATTAATTGTTATCCCTTTAGCAATTTTATTTATTTTATTTCATAATTTATGATCTCTTGCACCTACATGCCCATACATTTTCACACATACCATGGAATTTTAGCCATAACTGGGATGCCCAGATTTAGTACTTGGGCGCCCCGATCCTTCTAGCACTTTCCTGTCACTTTTTGGGTCTCTTCTATCCATTTTTCATCCTTATCTTATATGTGGTTGGCCTCTTCGGGGTTAATTACGAAATTAGAGAAGAGAATCCTATTACTATATAGTTATGAGATCATAATGAGGGACCTAACATCATACACTATTATCACTATATCTAGAGTTGCATCTATCTATTCTATTAGCATCCACATAGCTCTATCTTCAAGGCATCAAGATAGGACATTTGCATAACACTTTATAGGGGGAGGGATGCTAATCTATTCCATGCAGACATTATATTACATTTTATACATGTAGTTATTACTCGCTATTGTACAAAGTGTGAGTGACATAAGAGAATTGAGGGCAAGACATACACAAACACACCAAAACTACATCTAGGTCTGAAATGTAGTGTATTGCTAAGTTTAGGAAGCCCACTGTTGTTGCAACCGAGGTCAGTCTAAACCCTTCATTTGCATCTTTTATATTTTTATGGATTTGATACTTCTTTGTCTTTTGGATTTCTTCAAACATCACCTTGTTTCATTTGCTACATTCGGTGCAGTCAAATGAATCCAGTGAGAAAAAGAAAGATGGTTTTAGAGTATCTTTTGTCCCTCAAAAGACCAGATGCATAGCATTTATAGAGACGAGGGTACCTATTTCTATAGACCGGGGTAACATGGGGTGCTCTAGTACCTTCCTCAACACTGCAATCTATTTAGATCCTCAAGATCCACCCTTTTTGGGACCCTTGTGCAGTCCTTTGTGCTCCTAGAATATATTTTCAAACCTATGACACTTCACGACAACCACCTGCAATCAGTTGAGTTATTTCCTCACTTTACTATTGTATATTAGGGTTTTATTTAGCTAATTTATATTTCTTTAGAGTATTTATTTACAACGCTTATTATCCTCCTAGATTATATTAACTATTATAATAATTTCCACTAGTTATTTTATTTTAATTCATAATTTTGGTGAACCTGACTCTTATAACTGATAGCAAACATTCTTCTAAAGAACTTGTCATTTTTTAATTTCATATATTTTCTCATGAATTTTTCAATACCCTTACTGACCCTTCTGGCTAGAACCCTCAACCTTCATTTATTCATCTTTCGCCTACTAATATAAATCATACAACTTTAGATGATGTTATTGTTTCTTATATGTGTATCCATCAATCTTAATCTCTTAACACACATTCTCGAAGAAGTACAAGATCCTTCAAATAACTGCATCATGTCAGATCCTTCCAATACTGATTCACTTGATCTTGGTCCTTTACTTTCTCTGACTCATATTGTAGACACCCAACGTTACTCTGACAATACTATCTACATAGTTGATATGGTTCCTATATTTTCATCACAACTTTCTCATTTCCCAGACACTATGGTACTTTATGGGGGATCTAATACAGAATGTCCCTTGGCTTTACCCACCCTTTCACCATTTGAGGATACCATTTTTATGATAGATGTATTTCCTTTCATGTCGCCTATCACTACTACTATTATTATTCCATATCAGGGGCATGTCCACTCCATGGATATCACTTTTTCATCTGCATCTTCATCTCCATCACCACCAATACATTCACCATTCACTTGTACCCTCTTCATGAATGGTTCTTATTTGGACCATATACCACTCAATAATTCCTTCAAAGCTATTGTGTGTTGACATGATGGTTGTTTTTGGCTTCGTTTCAACTGCAAAGATCTCCATTCTCCCTTATATGACTGACATTTATATCATGGATCTGTTATTCTCACTGCTGCATATGGATTGCGTGTTTTCATCTTGTTGTTCACATTGCATGTTATCATACTTCTTCTTCGCTTACCCTCAGTTAATCTTGGTTAGATTATATTGGAAGCACACTTCATCTTGACCATATTGATATAGATTTTCCCATGCCGTTTGGTTTTGTGCTTATTTGTAATAATTCCTTACTTTGTTACTCACCCAATCCTACTATTTGGTATTCTCATGGGTGCCCATTTCCTCCCTTTACCGTTGAACAATATGCCATGGAAATGTATTTCTTGTGAGTTCAGGGTAATCTGAGTAACCACAAGGACACCATTCCTTAGAATGCTTACTGTGTTGTTCAGTATGATTTTGAAAATGATAATGTTGATCTTGCATAAACTTTTGTTTGTGGATTACTACCTCCTATAGATAACAATGTGCCACCACACAAATTAATTAATATGCTTCATTACTTATTTATCGAGCCTGATCTATATGACCATCCACCTAAAAAACCCCTCTTCAATTCGATCCAAGCCTTACATGATAAATTTGTAGCCTTGAACTCAACCATTACATACCTTAGATATGAAGTTCAACAGCTTAAGCATGCTTCTCAACAAAATGCATCCTGTATGTAACCTATGGAATCAACCATTACATCCCTTAGATATTAAATTCAACAACTTAAACATGCATCTCTATCACATGTTTATGGTCCACCTACAAATTATTTACAATCTATGTCTACAAAATGTCATATAACCAAATGTCAAGTCATGTCATTAACTAAAAGTATCATATCTGAACATAATACTACACCACATGACATCCTTTTTGAGATCCTTCATCATCGCTTGGTCACCCTAGCATCTAGTCATCACTATTCTCCTCATCAACTAGCAAAATGTTGAGATTGCCCATACTGCCATTATCATTGAATACATCGACACCATGATAATGATTGTCATGCATTATCACAAATGATTAAACACTTTGAAAGGTTAGGTGTTCTTATTTTTACGACACCACATTCTCTTACATCTCTACCCAGTGTTCCTGACGCACCTCCTAAGCATTTATCTCTTGTAATTAGTTCACTATCTCCTTTTATCCAATCATCCACGAGGGTGCCACAAATTCTTTACTACTGTCAGTTAACCATTATCTATTAGTACATCGCCCATCATATCCCTATCACATTTTGTAACCCTAAAAATCTATTTTTTACATCTATCCCTTCTGCATAAATAGGTCTCATTCCCCGCTACACATTTTTTGTACTATAGCACCACTATTTCAACATGATCATATGCCTTTGATGCCAATACCAGATGATAGAAATTCATCATTTACCCTCATTGGATATTCATTCATTCACACATTATCAGGGGGGTCATGACACTCCATTCCTCCCTTTAGTCTACCTACATACTTCTACATCACACTTCTACATTCTTTCATACTTCATCTCAGCTTAATCACATTATTCATAATATCTCACTCTCATTTTTCTTGCATCTAGCATATTCATCATATACTTTATCATTGTTATCGGATGACACATTATTATTCTTTGGTTCACACTTGAATTTTGAGGAATTACCATTACATGTTACTCCACACACACTGCACTATATGAACTACACATTTAATTTTTATGACACACATCACACATAATACACTGTTTATCTTACACTTACTCTACATTTTTCATTATGCTACATCCTCACCATGCACTTATTAGTCACTCTATGTTATATGTACTACACTATCTTACATTATATATGAGTCAAGCTTTACATTTCATTCCTACATCTTATATTAATAGTCTAGCTACACCTATTACATAGCATTTTACACATTACATATCCTATGCATTTATCATTGCATTCAACATATTAGACATTTACATACCCTATTCATCACTCAGTCATCTATACTACATTGTCTTCTACGTGTTGCACCCACCACCTGATGATGCACTTTAGTTCACCAGTCCATACTCGACTACCGAGGGTTTACAAATCAAATGGACCTTGCATTCACCACACATTTACTATTCCATTCCTCACCATCTCAAAACTCTAGCTTAGTGACATACACATTCGGCTACATTTTCACCTATTCTATCATATTGTAATTGTATGAACCTTAGGATACATCACCACTCCTTATCACTCACCTCATAGTGATACACACTTAGTGTTAAATGATCACTCATTCCCTCATCTCATAGTCATACATGCTTAGGGATAAATCATCACTCCATACTTCATCTCATTGTGGTATTTGGTTAAGGTATAAGTTCCACACACATCTCTTTTGTATTTCACATATGATCACCAATACACATATACACATTCGCCACAACATGTTAGACATGATATACACAATATTTCACCATTTCCCGATGACGCACTATTGTTTGCAATTCATTCTTGACTGCTGAGGAGGAATTAAAAATCAACATCACTGTATACATTCCCATCCACTTTGGGGATTTCAGATCCTATCATTCCATCTGTATTCTATTTCATCCATCTAGAACATACTGAATTTTTTTGGGGGTATTTAGTTATGTTTGCTCATTTTTTTTATGGTCAGATTAAGTTACACATGTTACATTGATTTCTTCTATGTCAGTCTATATATGATCCACACATGCACATTCATTCCTTCTTCAAGTTGTGATTACAGATACAAGAATCTTACACGTGGCATGTATGCTCACCTTCTATCCTTCCTATACTGGTCACCAGGGTTATCCAAATTTGTCTCATCAAGGTGCTATTGTTTCATTTGGTAAGTTCATCTTATATTACTTGATCATACATGCTTTGACATATTGGTTATTACTCTAACGTGCTAATGGGTGTTCATTATACAACACTTATTTTTCAAGATTACATGTGTTCTATGACTAATTTTTTGATTGTCTATACTTGTTTTCTCTTATTTACTTTTATTTGTGGGCCTTGCCCTATGTTTGGTGTGCACACTTGTCGTTCATTTTTGGCCATGATAGAATTTCATGTCTTGCAACATCGTGAGTGATGTCCCATGTTTGCAGCTTGATTTGTGTGGATTACTTGACTTCTTGCATTTTTACGTTACATTTTTTTGTAGCTTTTAAACTACTTGCATAGCTTATACACTATTTATACATGCATGTGATTGGATAGAATTTTCTTGTTTGTGTGCGGCTTGGTTTCTACAAACCACTTTCCACCATTACAATATACATGTGGTTGACCCTATTTTGGGGCCGCATGTTTCCTATTAGTGATGCCACAAACACCCCCAAAGAGAGGGGAATTATTTAGGGGTTTCTAGATATGAACACAACTTATTTACATAGGTTTATTTTAGTGCACTAGCCTCCCTTGGAATTGTGGGTTACATATAGAGAGTGGGTTTAGACCCATCTACGAACTCCATACACAATGGATTTTACAAGATATGGTGTCCTTAGAATTTCTGTGGAGTAGTTACAGGCTTGGAGGTTATAGTGGGTGTTCTTCTCTACACTACATCATCTAGTGGAGTAAGCTCACCCAAAAAACGTAGACAGTATAAATATATCTTCACATATTTCTGAGGAGAAGTTACTGGCTTGGAGGTTACAGTGGGTGTTCCTCTCTATACTACTTCATCCAGTGGAAATGGATTTCCCAAAAAACCTAGACAGTATAGAGATATCGACACATATTTATGTGGATGAGTTACAGACTTGGAGGTTACAATGGGTGTGCCTCTCTACACTACTTCGTCCAGTGGTGTCGGATCTTCCAAAAAAACATGAAACTAAAGGACATCCTTCTACACTCTTTGAATACATGGATCAGGTGAATATGTTCTATTTACATTTCCATTTGATATTAAATTTACATTAGTGTATTTTACATAATATTTTTACACTTACATACATACATATTTGACTACTTGAGCATTTTCTTCTTGTAGGTCCGACCGTATGAGAAACAAGGATTCAAATGGGGGAAAAAAAAAACAACCACAATAACAAATGACAACAACAATAACAAAAACCTTCTGTGACATCATACATGCTTTAACAACCATGCAGATACAGATTGTGGTAGCTACACACGTGTTTTTCCCTAGGTTCATTGCCATTACTTTTTCTTTGCACATTTTTCATCTATAATTTAAATTCCCCTAAATATTTTTTTCATTCAATGCTTTGTCTAGTCCATCAGCACGTTTCTACTAAAATATTCATGGACATTAGGTATGCATCTCTACCTAATTTATGTTAGTGAGATTTCTAACATAAAATCGAGGCAAAATGTAGTCACAAAATATTACACTTTGGATAATTATTTATCTCAGTCTCGTACTAATATTTAGAAGGTTCTTGAGAAAAGAAAGTACTAATTTGACTTGTCTATTTGGCCATTTTATTTATTTTATTTCATAATTTACTACCTATTTCACCTACATGCCCAATCATTTTCAAACATCCACCATAATTTTAGTTATAACTAGGATGCCCAAATTTAGTAATGTGGCATCTCGATGTGCCCTGGTTGAACTTGATGGCATCCGGATCCTTCTAGCACTTTCCTACAACTTGTTTGTCCTTTTCTATCAGTTCTCAGCCTTATATTTTCTATAGTTAGCCTCTTCAGGATTAATTACCGAATTAAAGAAACATGACCCTATAAATATAAAGTTATGAGACCATAATGAGGGACCTAAAATCATACACTACTATCACTCCATCTAGAGTTGCATCCATTTATTGCATTGGCACCCACATAGGTCCATCATCAAGGCATCAAGCTACAACATTGGCATCACACTTCATAGGGTAAGGGATTCAATTCTAATCCATGCAAACATAGTATTACAATTTCTACATCTAGCTATTTCTCATTGTTTCAAAAAGTGTGATCAATACAAGATCTCCTAGGGCACGACATGCACACACACACAAGTACTACATCAGGGTTTAAAATGTAGTGCAACAATCAGTTTAGTAATCCCACTTTTTTTGCAGCCAAGTTCAATCTGATATATTCATTTTCATCTTTTATTTTATTTAAGGATTGGATACATCTTTCTCTTTTGCAGGTCTTCAAACATCATCTTGCTTCACTAGGTACATTCGACACAGTTCAACGAATCCATTGCAAAAACGAACGAAGGTTTCTAAGTATCTTCCAAACCTGAAAAGACTAGGTGTGGAGATAACATAGACTAGAGCACCTATTTCAGTAGACCAGGGCGGCCTAGGGCACTCAAGTACTCTCCTAGGTGATGCAGTTTATTTAGATCCTCTAGTTCACCTTTTTTGGTACCTTTGTTCTTGCTCCCCAAATTTATTTTCACACCTACGTCACTCTGCGACAGCCACCTATAATCAGATGAGTTCTTTCCTCACTTTAATCTTGCATATTAGGGTTTTATTTCTATTAGTTTAATTATTTAGCTAATTTGCATTATTTTTGAGTATTTATTTACAACGTTTATTGTCCTTGTATATTATATTAACTATCATTATAATTTCACCTAGTTAGTTCATTTTAGCTAATAAGGAAGGTTATTTTTGTTTTGTACAACATGGGATGTTTTCCATAACACTTATACCCTTTCCTCTCACAGTAGATGGGGATTTATTATATTTTGATAAAAGATGAGAAGAGATATTTGTGTTTCACTCATTAAAAAAATACTTCTCCTTTGGTTGTAAAATAAATTTATTTGGGGATTTCAGAAAAATACTCTACTTATTTGAGGATTTCAGACCCATTTACGGACTATGTTCGGGAACACTAATTTTTACAAGAATAATTATCTCCCATGATATTCTGAGTAGGAGTATTCCCCTTAGTCTCTTCTATAATGTAGGCATTATCAATGGCCTTTACTAAGGTCTATAGGTAATGAATGCATACCACACCTCCTAAATCCAAATTAAGGCTCCTAATGAACCTGTGAATCTTGACATGCTTGTCCTGTACTTAGTTGACATATTGAAGTAATTTTAAAAATTTACTCTCATACTTTTCTACTGTCATGGATTCCTGACATACGTCATGGAACTCATCTATCTTTTGCTAAATAAACCTCCTTGATAAGTATCTACTCCTAAACTGCTCCTCAAAGAGCTCCCACGTAAATGTCTCTATGTCTACCTCGAGCTTCTACTCTTAAGTCCTCCACAAAAAATGTGCTTCATCTCTCAAAATATGAATCACAACATGAGCCTTTGTGTTGTTAGTACATGGGAAAATCCTTAATCACCAACTCAAGCTCATTAACCAAACCTCTTCCTGAAAACAACCTGTATCTCTAAAATAAAGAGACAGGATTACCTTTAGGATCTCGATGATATTATCTATAGCTAATGAGTGTCGACCAATAGGTCTCTCTATATGGTAATCCCTTGATCTACAGATGCGATATCTTTCTCTATGTCGTAAAATCCTATCTCCATGTCCCCTCTGAGGTGAATCCACTCTAACTGACTCAACATGGGATTTCTCCACCCTATGCTCATTATATTTCCGTGGAGATGAACGATGAACAAGCCTCTATTAATGGATCTCTATCCTATCTAATAGGTCGTCCCCTAAAGATCCTCTGCATATAAAAAAATTAATATCCTATAGCATCCATAATATCTGAGGTAGAATAGGAACTACAACTTAGTTTAGAGGTGGAAAGTCTAGGTCTACATGGAAGAACACCTTCATCTAGTCTGTGCCTCCTACACAGACTAAGGTGAGAGTTAGTTCATCATTTTAGGTTTTATTTTTGTTTCCTAAGTTTGCTATAGTATAAAAATATCATACAATGTTGTTTTCTAGGTTTAGATTGGTGCTAGGTTTAACGTTCATGTCTCCTATTTTCAAGTGTTCCCAAGGGTCCAATCTTTAAACCCATGACTCTGATACCAAGTGTAATGCCCACTGATTTACCCACACCAAACCCAAGACAAAAGATAAGTCAAACTAGAAAAATTATTGAATAATTTTTCATTTATTTAAAAACCCACTTGCAACATTAGGTTAAAATTTATGGTTACACTTTCTTGTTTTAAAATCACATTAAATTAATATTATTAATTTCAAATGAGGGTCCACAATCCCCTTAGTTCCCTTTTTTTTAATAAAAAGAGTAAAATCTCTCGATACCATTTAATAAATTAACTAGTCTAAAACAAGACTTAGGGTCCCCTACCTTTTGTTTTAATAAAATTAAATTTAACCTTAATTAGACTTGCTCAAAATAATTGCAAAGGTATTTTGGTTTAGTTATTTAAATAATAAAGGTTTACTACACCCACAAGGGGGTCAAAGCTTGCACTAAGTAAAAGGTATCTAATAAGACATTTGGGTTAGAAAAGTAATAACACACCCTACACATATTAGAGTGGTCCCAAAATAAAGTCTACCCATGTATTTTGAATTTTACAATTATCTCACCCACTTCCCACCTACTTTTTGTAAGGATGAATCTCTTCCATAGGGTGGATTCATTTTGAGCCCTTGGATTTAGGGATCCATCTAACCCTAAACTTTGTTATGAAAGACTCTTTTCCATGTCATTTTTCCTATTATTTCTTTTCTTATTTTGCAGGTTTGTGGAGGATGAGGTGGAAGCCATAGGAGACAAGATAAAGCACATGGAGGAGAAAAATATTCTTTTATTGGGACTTTCATTTATACCATCATCTGGGGTTTGCAATTACTTTAATCATTTGTTTAACTTATTCTTTTTTTATTTTCCCTATTGCCCATATGGATATTTGCTCCATTTTAGAGAAATAGGTAGAATTGTGTATGGGCATATATATATATATATATATATATATATATATATATATATATATATATATATATATATAGACATATATATATATATAGACACACACACACACACACACACACACACACACACACACACATATAATATTTATTATTATATAGTTTCAGTTTTCCCTAGTTGCGGAAAGGGAATGAGTGTAATTTTTTTGTTAACTATGGATTTTCCACGATGGCTGAATTAAATAAGGCTTAGAGTATTAACTGTTTACGGTTAAATATTTTATGGGGGGGGACATCACCGACCCCACCCCTATCCCATATTTTATGGGGTGGGGGCTGGTGTCAGTGAACTCCAACCCCACCATTCCCTCTTATAACAAACGCACAAACTACAACCCTAAAACTTTAGGATTTTTTTTGATTAAAAATTTGAACTATACTAATAAAAGTTAATATATATATATATCTATTAACTTTTATTAGTATAGTTCAAATTTTTAATCAAAAAAATCCTAAAGTTTTAGGGTTGTAGCTTGTGCATTTGTTATCCCTCCTATAACAAATGCCAAGCTACAACCCTAAAACTTTAGGATTTTTTTTGATTAAAAATTTGAACTATACTAATAAAAGTTTATATATATATATATATATATATATATATATATATATATATATATATATATTTAAGTATTAAATATACCACTATTATTATTATTATCAATATTATTTAATATCATTATTGTTATCAATAAGTAATAATATTCATATTATTAATAATATTAACTAATCTTATAAGATGTTAATTATAACTTTTATTTTCACCTATTTTAAATTAGTTAATATTTGATATATATATATATATATATATATATGATGGCTCAAAAATAGATTTATAAAATTTAATAAAGCTATGGTCTAATTTGTAACCATGCATTCTCTTTACTCTACTAGACTAAAAGAAATCGATCCATTTGTTGCCAAGATAAATAACCAATAAATTTTTAATACTTTTCCATAAACACATATAAGGTTTAGGCTTTCTTCAATCGATACAAAAAGATGAACAAATATAGTTTAACTTGCTATCATATGCCTTTCAAGTACTTAAATATAAATAACTGTTTTCTTTCATCACACAATACAAGTTTCAATCATTTCAAACAATAACTTGTAGCAATATTTCCCACATTTACTAATGAATATCTCTCCTCTTTGAGGCAATAAAACTACTAACTTGAAAGTAAATTTGTTTTCTTTTAAATCAAATTTCTATCATATCAAGAACTTAGTTCCATTTAACAATCTAGTAGTCATTCTTTCCATAAAGTAATGAAATGATTTTAAAAAATTTGATTTCATTTATATTATCAACTAAGATTACATATTTTATAATAAAATAACTAAAAACTTCACTTTAAACAAATGCAAGTTTGCAAGCCCTCCTTACACAATGAAGGCAACATGGTAAAATATAACAAGAGAATTTTTTTTATTCTTTCTCCAAATGCTACAAGAAGGCCTTTATCATCTAAGATCCACCTTCATCCAATATCAAACACAAAACCAAAAATGGGGGAGTAGGCAACACTCTACACCTAATCATTACTCTAATGAGGAAGTGAAGTCTGTTTCCTCGTTGGCCCCTGAGCCCCAAAAATGAGATAATAAGAAATATTTGACAACCATGGCAACAAAGACAAGGTTTCCACACTTACTTTAACACAACATTCACACAAGGAAATAACTAGAAGACATTCATTTTTTAAACTTGAAAACTTCCCAAAACATTAGCTCTAAAAAAATCCAAATTGAGAAAGGAATTGTTGATGCAGAATCACAACACCCCTAAATTTTGCAACTATATGGTTCAACACTCTCAATGCGATTGCATAACATGGAGCTTCTCCTAAATAATGGGACTTTACGAATCAGCAAAGCTCTCTAGATGAAGTTTGGATCCTATTCCTCTATTCAGATGCACATGTTCATATTACAGACGGTCTATTATAAATCCTACTCTAATCTACCAAGACGATACGGGTAAGGAGATACAATAAATTAAACCTAATCTAATAGAGATGATGCACCAAAGGAATGACGAACATCTACTTTCCAATAAAAAAGAACCATAAAAACACAAAAAAAATACCATGCATAGATAACCAAGAATATAATGAGAGATCAGCAAGATACAATTAACATAAGAGAGGGTTGAAATTTTCCACATAATTATACTATTTTTCCAAATATTTGATACAGTCCATTAGAATGGCCAAGAGGCAATATTGCATTGCAATTTTGAATGGGAGGCTTAGAAACTCCATGAGTTCTCCCATAGGGCAAAGAAGAAGGGAGGGAACAAAGCAAGAGTGTTCAACCATTAGAAATTACCCCTCCTGTATAATATATAGGAATAATTGGAGAAGGGGGGAGAAGAAATCCAGACTCTTGCTCAACCACCCCAAAAGGGAAATGAATTCCCTTGTAACAATGATGGGTCTTACTGTAATACCCATGCCCCCATCATTGTTCCTTACTGGAAAGAAACGAAGAACATTCTTCATCATGGTGGAAGGTGGGAAACTTGACGACCTCAAAAATGGCATATTGAATCATTAATTTTAGTAGGCGAGTAGCAAGCACTAAGAGCTTCCCAAAATGTCCTATCCCACTCGATTCCAAGATTTCATTCGAAATATATGGATGTCTGAAGGTGCTTTAGGTTTAGAGTCTATTCACACAAGATCCATGTGGAAGCCCTATGCATCTCAAGATTCTAACCCTTCCTGTTGGCTTCTAAAGTTGCGCTAATTTGACACATGACATCATCCATAGGATTGCTCTATTTCCTTTGTGTATGGATTAAACCCCTCCTTTTGGTGGAGTCACTATGCCTAAGCCAAGATGCATAGAAGGCTGGAACTCATTTGAAGAACCTACTTGGAATCTAACCCTATAGATGCGCTGAGCTGACATATGGAGGCTTCCACTGGCCCTATCTCAAGATTGGACTTTTTAACAGCTAGTGAGACATTCCTCTGACCCTAACTATTTGGCGGGAAGGTGCTTGTTTGGGGACTACCTTTGGATTCACCACTTGAGGGAGCGCTAAAGAGATATGTGGGGATTTCCATGAGCCCTATCTCATACTTAGCCAATTTAGGCCTCGAGTGACCACTTCTTGCCTCGTCCCTTTTGCGAGTAAAGGGGGCCCACCATATATAGTGCCAAAAACCCCTTTACAAGTGGGGACCTTATAGTTAGCTCCCAAGATTGTGAGGGTAGGAAACTTGACATCATCTGTGGGCCACCCCTTTGTTTCCTCATGTTTGGATTAGACATTTCTGCTTGGCAGAGCAATATGTCTTACCCTAGACATGTGGAGGGCTTACACTTGTTTGGGTCTTGCCTTTTGGGTCTTACCTTTAAAGTTGCATTGAGTTGACACATGGCTCCTTTCACCAGACTTGGACTTTTCAATAGTTGACTATACCCACTTTTTGGCTCTGATGACTTGGCATCATCCGCGCTCATCTAAGGACCCTTTTTAGACCTTACATTTAGATGTGTGCCGTTTGGATGCTTAAAGGCTTCCACTGGTTTTGTCCCTAGTAAGACTTTTCAATAGCTGGTGTAACCTTTTCAGACTCTGGCTACGTAGCGGGATGGATCTTGTTTGGTGAACCTCCTTTGGATTTTCCCTTAGAATTATGCTGAGGAGGTATGTGGCCCCCTCACACAGTTATTTTTCTCTGCTTTGGATTGGATCATCCTAGGCTCGATTTTGGGATCAAATGCAAGCCCACATGACTTAGCCAACCCCTTCATTTCCTCTATGTTTTGTTACATTCGACCAATTTTACTTGGGGGTAAAATTGGGATAACAATTTTTTCATTCGCGGGATCACCTTCCTACTAGATGAATGTATCAACTACTATTTTTATCCATTGGACACAGACTCATGGATGGAGGCCTGATATTGATTTTGTTGTTGAAACTTGATACAACACTTGTACTTGGTGACCATGACCCTACCCCACTATCTGCACTCTCAATTTTCATAAGAAAATCGTGAAGATGAGATTTTTGAGAGTAGAAAAATTTCTTGACGTAGGGTCTTCACCTGTTCTTGAAATTGACCACTACAACATTCACCCAGAGGCATTTCGAACTGTATAATGATACAACCTTGGAGCAATAAAAATTTTGTTAGAGAACTTAGGGAAATGAAACCTATTCTAGTAACAACAAAAATGTTAATAAGCACATGGAGGGATTGGAAATCCTAGACTAATATGTACAAGGGTGAGAATTCTCCTTCTAGTAGCAATGTTGGAGATAGATCCCATTCACTAGAATCTGCAATTATTCACCATCCAGCTTATCTAGTTAGAAAGAATTACTACCTTTTCATTTAGTGATCATGTATGGACCACCCCATATAGCATCAAACTTGGAATGTTTTCCTTTCTTTGCAAGGTTTGCATCCCACTTCAGTACCAAGTCTCCAACTTGGAATGTCCTGGATTTAGATTTGTTTTCAAAGCTCTTCTTGGTCAATGCTTGATCCTTCTCCATGGTCTGCACTACATGTTCTATTGCTTCTTCTAACTCCATTAGATCTACATACCTGATCTCCATAGGCTCAAACACATCTAGTTCTAGTTGTTTCATGAGTTCTAATCTTGGAAAATCAAGTGATATAGGCAAAAATGCTCCTTCCCATATACAAGCTTAAATCGAGAGCTGCCTGTAGACCTCTTAGGTGTGACCCTATTTGCCCAAAGAGCTGATTTGAGTTTTGTGTACCAAGTTCTCTGATTCTCATCAAGATTCCTTCTAATGATTCTTAGTAAGTTCTTGTTTTTGGACTCTCCTTGACCATTACCTCAAGGGTAATAGTTTGAAGAGGTGATGAGATATACACCATTCTTTATATCCGATTCGGTGATCTTTGCACCAAGAACTACTAACACATTATCTGATATGATAGTGGTAGGGGCACAAAACATTGTGACTATCCCTTCATAGAAATATAGGATGTTTGATTTATTTACCTCGTTAAGTGCAATTGTGTCATTCGACTTGGTGAAATAGTCAGTCACTATGAGTATCCACTTATGGGCTTGACTTGAATTTGGGTTGATTACTCAAATGAATTCTAATCCCCATTACACGAATGGATGATATACTGAAATTGGACGAAGAGGAAGGGATGTTAATATTGCTTTCCCTATGAAGAATGTGCATTTCTTACATTTCTTGATCCATGAGTAGCAATCACTAAACACCCTAGGACAATAGTAACCAGCCCTCATAATTTTGAGTGTTGTTACTCATGGAGAAAAGTGGCCTCCTACTTCTCCATCATGGAAATCATGTAATATATTCTCAGCTTGGACTATCCCAATGCACCTTAATAAGACACCATTGATGTCTTTCTTGAACAAAACACCGTCAACAAGCACATACGGAATGGATTGCAATCTAAAGTACCTTCTCTTTCCTTTGCTCATCTCTGGAGGGCATGAACCTGTTTGGAGGTAATGTACCAAGTCTTGTGTCCAACATGGAATGGGAGCATCGTTAGCTAAATTCTCTAAATCATTTTAGAGTAGTAGGACAACCTCTTTATCCGTTGACTTGGCTTGTTGTTTGGAAGTGAGCTTCTCACACAGACCTTTTCCATGGACGAGCTTGGTCACTTTGATTTCAATATTGTATTCCATTACTGAGTGATCCAACTTGCTCTCTTCTCATTCAAATCCTTGTTCATAAGAAATTCCTTGATACCAGCATGAGACACTAGTAGTTGAATCTTGTTGTTCAATACTAAGTGTTTGAACTTATTCAAACTCCTAATGATAACAAGAACAATTTTCTTAATAAAAGACTACCTTACTTCATAATCTTCTAGGATTTGACTGAAGAATGCTATTGGTTGTTCTGAACCTTCTCTATTAGGCTAAACCAAGATGGCTGAGATTGTGTTTGGCCCTCAAAAGGCATACAACATGAAATCATTTGAAAAGTCTGGGTTAATAAGAGTTGGGTCTTGTGATATTGCATGTTTGATAGCCTCAAATATCTCTTTGCCTTTTTCTGTCCATTTGAATGCAACGTTCTTCTTTAGCATCATTGTTAAAGGCTTCACAAGAGTGGCAAAATGAGGCACAAATCTATAGATAAATTTTATGCTTCCCAAGAACATTTGAAGATATTTCTTGTGATGCCATACTGGAAGTGTTTTAATGGCTTCAACTCTTTCAGGGTCAATTCTTAACCCTTATCCTGAGACAATGTGGCCCAAAAACTTGCCCTCATGTGCCAAAAAATACACACTTCTTTGGAGTCAATGACACTATAGACACTAAAATTAGGTCACACTCCCCTTTGGTCCCTCGATGAATAATCACCCTTCATCACATTCACCTAGCCATGACCCATTTCACCCCACTAATATTAATTTAATTAATTTAATTAAATTAATGCATTATCCTCACTATATTTATTATTTAAATATATTATTTCAAATAATATCCACACATACAGTTCACTTAGACACCTCACCAAGCCAACACAACCTAAGACCTATTCTTAGTAAGTTTCCATAACTAACTAAGACTTACCCAAACCCTAAAAATCAATGCCTACATTCCCTCTAACCACATTCCCGCATGCTCACAAGAGGCCCTCAGTATAATCAATGGGTTAACGACACAAAATTTGAGGAAATCAAGAGGATCTCCCTAGTTTAGTAAACCTAGGAAATCCCTCCTTGACCAACGCCGATTACCCCGAACCGTCACCGGTTAAGCTAGAACCGTTGTCGGTAAACCTTTTAACCCCAAAATAACCTTATTCTCAAGGTTGAAGGTTGGAAGTTGGAAGTTGGAAGTCGGAAGAAAAAAGGTTGGCGAGAATTAACACATCTACGAGAGATATCACATCTTCAGAGAGTGAATTGTAGTGAGACCACACATGTAAAGAAGAAGATCAAGCATCTTTTCTTGTACATCCATCCTAGCCAAGATCTGATCTAACGAAGTAAAGAGGAGTACACATCCAGCCCATGCAAAAGCTTTCCTTCAGTTGGTGATCACTTGCAACCTTCAAACCCCTCATCAACACCTCCATACCTCACTCACAAGCATTTAGGATTGGAATCCAAGTAAGTATAACATCATACTTTTATGGTGTATTTCATTTCATCATCATTTTTATCATCCATTGTTTACCTAGCCACCTATTGACCTTCTCCAACACTTCCACCTCCATATACCCATTAAAAATGTTGCCAAAGCCTACCCCAGTCACCCAATCCCTCATCCCAACCAACCAAAGTCCTTTGTGTAATAAAAAAGGGGACCCAAATCTTGTTCTGTGGAATTTCCAGATTTCCACAATAACCAACACCACTTATACCTGACCGCCATTGCTTACCCTTAACTGACATCGGTCTCTATATTTCCCCATACCGCTTAGAACAGATACCTACCCACCAAATTTCATCTCACCCTCATCCACCTGTGATCTACCTGAGACCTCTATTAAACCTGCAGAACCCATAACCAATCATTTGACCTTTAGATACTATTCTAGCTTAGCCTATTAGATTATATCTATTTCTTATTGTGTTTTATGTGAGATACCTAAATCATTTCAAATTACAATAGGATTTATTTTTTTATAGAAATAAATTGTTTAAAAAAGTGGATTGATAGCCATCTAGGAAGTATCACACTTCCTAGATATAGCATACGTTAGGAAGTTCAGTGCCTATATTGTTTAACTCCTTCTGATGGTCTTACTTTGCATTACAGGTACTTCCTTCTAGCCAAAAGGAAGCTCTCACAATCAGCTATGGATTTGGAAGTCATACACACACAACAAACCATCAACCAACATTTGAACAGGTATTCCTCCTACGCCCGTTACCCTATCTGTTTCATCAACACTTCAAAGAAACGATCTCAGAATCAGGTGAAACATTTTGGCATTCCCGGTGGGACCCATCTGGGGTTCCTTACATTTCATTCATTCCTAGGAAAATTTGTGTGTTTTTACTCTTCTGAAAAGCATACACACTCATTTTATTCCTTAGTAACCCACCTCTTCTTTCTATTTACTCTAAAGGAAACATTTTTTTTGGTGTAATTAAAAATAATCATTTCTTCATGTTTTCTGCATTATAGTGAAAGAGCATCCCTCTTCCTCTTCATTTTATTGTGTCATCTAATTCACATTTTAATTTGGGCTTAAAAATAAGTGCATTCCATTCTAATTTATTGCATTAGCTCACATTAATTGAGTGACACCTATATGATGGAAGTCATGCCCAACTGATGGTTGACAAATGAATCATACAAGAACACTTATTTCCTTTTATTTTTCTCTGAGTCTTACCAAACCTAAAAAAAATTCAAAATACATACATTCTTAAACAACATCCTACCTAGAAGAAGTTGTAGGTGATCAAACAATCACAACACAGTGGGCACCCAGCTTGCTACTCTGTCGAGTCATACTTCAGAGTGAAGCCCGCCCCCACCATAACATACTTGATACCTCACCTTTTAGATCTCCTTGTTTGTAGGAAACCATCCTCACCAAAAAATTTATTTCACAATTCATGTCTCAGTCCCTAAATAGCATAAGCTAAATAAACATAATAGAAAAGACACACCTAGGATTGCATTTTCATAGTGTTTCTGCTTGGCTTGCATTTTGAGGTGAGAGATCACATTCTTCACTTTTGTATTCATCCTTACATGCTCCTCATCATAGCTGGTGTATTTCAGCTTCACCTGAGTGTGCCTGGGACATATCATCATCATTCTCATAATTTTGGGTCTAATTCTACATCAGATTTTAATTCACAACTACTTTTCTTTCATCACTGTTTCAATTTCATAATAACCATTGTTGGTTACCTTTGACTACCATCAGTTATACCCAACCAACGTCAGTTCTAGGTGCTTTTGCTAACCTACTCAAAAGGACATTTTAATTCATTTTCTTTTGATTTTCATAGTCCCTGTCACTATCATCATTCCCATTGGCATTGTAAACATCAACAGATTTTTCATACTTGTCAGATCTTACCTTTTACCTTGTTGTTCACTCAATGTCTATTTTCTACAGTAACTAGCAGTGGTTACCCCTAACCAGCATCAGTTTTCCCTAATCGGCATTGGTTATCCTGTTACACATTCTAGCCACCATCTAGTCCTTAATCTACTTTTTGTCACCAGATTCACTTGATCTTGTTGTTCGCTATGTCATTTACAGAGAAGTAGCCCTACCTGATCAGTACTATTTCACATGGTGCTAACCCAAAGACAACCAAGTGCACTCGTATTTCATGCCAATAGTCAACCACTCCCACCTAGTCCTTCACCACCTTCCATTTTATTACCAGCCATGGATCCCATCCAGCCTATTACTATCACTACCAAAGATGAAGAGTTCACACGACTCCTTGACCAAAACCCTGTCGCCTTGTAGTTTTACCTTTCCCACTCATCCACTTGAGATACCTTGGGTTAGTTTATATATGGCATGCCCGTATCTATCCCCCAACTCTCGCACCATCTCCCACATCGGCCCCATCTGGCTCTATGCTACCCGCATCTACCTTACCCCCAGTCATTTCATAGTTAGGTCATATACCCGTTATGAATCCTGCATCTGTTACCTCTATAGCACCCATTACATCCAATGTACCCTCGACAACTATCCCAAACACAATCTCCTCCAGCCCTATTGTCTCACGCATACCCGTAGCTACATTACCACCTCCAGTGTCTAACCCCTACCCCCTTTTAGAATGTGGTCCTTTCCATTCCATAATCATTTGTCTCTATTTCCACTAGGGTTACCACAACCCTTCAAATCCCATATACATACTACCACTAACCTCCCATTTCATCCATTATACATTCTGAGTACGTACCCTTTGTTTCACTCCCTTATTCTCAATCAACAAACATGGCAGCCCCATACACTAGAGTGCCACCACAGTTATATGCCTAAAACCAACCCTCTCATGCTATGAGAGGCACCCAATCCTCGTAACCCACCAACGACCTAATTAAATTGAGGTTGAAAAATATGCAAACATTGGAGGCATCAATTTCCGGCTCCCGCAACACTCTCACCTACGAAGACATTTACAATGAGCCCATTCACCCATCCATTCCTATCCGCTCATACCCCGTGTATTAGGAAATTCCTAAATTCAATCAATTCAATAGAAAATAAAACCCGCAATAGTATAATTTGCAGTTGTTCAAACACAGGTGTTATCTCATCACTCATGATGATGCCTTGCTCTTAAGAATGTTTCGCATGTCCCTCACTAGACCTGCATTAGATTAGTATAGTGGGTTACCTAAACACTCTATATTCTCATTCAATCAAGTAGCCCAAGCCTTCTTGGATCATTTCTCTATCAATATTGTCAAGAAGGTTGCCATGAAAAATCTATATTCCACACGTCAGTATGAGGACGAATCTATCACAGATTTTGTCGCTCACTGGTGCAGCCTAATCAACCAACTTACCTTCCAACTTCCATAAACAAAATTCATTGAGCTCTTCACACAAGCTTGTGTTAGGCATATCTCACCGACCTTACAGGTTCAAACCTTCCAAACATTTGACAAAGCATTCGCTATGGCACGAAATTTAGACATTTTGGCCATCGAAGAGAAGAAAATCCAATTAAACAATAACAATTCGGCATTCAATTCAAATGATACCTCTTCATATTCCAAACCATAGAAAAATTAAGGGCTCCTCTAACGCTGTGGTACTCAAGGCCGACCTAGTACATCCATCAAATTAGGCTACCCCCTCTTCTAGTCTCTCACCTATCTAGACTTTTCAATTCAGATGAGAGTAGTGGAAATATACCCCAATTGGGGAGCCTTACTCTTATGTCTTAGAAAAGCTTATCAAAGCCGGAGCCATCACCCTTCCACCTATAAAACCACACACTAGTTTTGACCTTGCTCGTCCCATGCCCGCATGGTATAAAGAACATCATTTCTGTAAATATCATCGAGTAAAGGGTCATAATGACGGAAACTGCATCACTTTCAAAAATATTGTCCAAGAAATGCTCGAGAAAGGTGAGTTAACCGTGGATAATCCTAATGCACTTACCAACCAAAACCTACATATCTTCAAGAAACCCTTTCCTAACCATGGCCCTTCGTTTGATCAAACCAATGAGACCTCAACTCATGATACCCATACCCGTGAGGTTTACACTATATTTAATGATGTACTTGTTGCCTCCCAATTTCCCCATATTCCTTCCATAGAGGAGATCCTAGCCTAAAATCCTCATTTCGCGTTGGAACCAACCTCCCTTGTTCCTTCACTAATAGAGGAACACCTTTCATCTCCTTCATCACCTATGAAGGAGTCTTCCGCTAACATTGAGACCATCTCACCCCTGACTTCACCACTTAGAGAACCTTTACCCATAGTACCTCCTCCACCCATAAAGGAGCACCTACTACCTCCTCCACCCATAGAAGAGCACCCATTACCTCCTCCACCCACAAAGGAGCGCCTATCCATTCCTCCACTTATAGAGGAGCTCCCATCATCTTCTCCACCCATTATACGACCAGTTGAGATACCTTTGCCTCTTGGCGAGCATTCTCCTTCAGCCACAATAAATCCTACAGACCTACTTTTGGCTCTCTTACCCACGGAAGCCGAAGCTAGCTAATTCCCCATCTTTAAGACACATTTTACGGGAATTACCACTAGGTCCTCATTAACTCCACCTACAGACATTTTGTTCTCACGTTTGGCTGATCACTTAGATTATGTGGATAGGGCTCTACTATGGGGGTGCCTTTTACTCCCCATCTAAACACAGATGCAGAGATCCTTTGTTGATACCTCCACTATTTACCCTAAAATATTTCAAAAAATGAAACCAAACCTAACCACCTCTATCACAACCCCTTCCACGACACCTGTTATAGCTCAAACCACACCCTTACCCATAACTCAACCTACACCTAAACCCAAACCCATACCTACAAAATTTGTGTCGACTAAACCCATTACCACTTGAGGGGTCACCCCGACCACTAGCCTTACTCATTCACCTATCAAACTAGATTTAGTAACATCCTCCAAATTCAACACTACACCTACTCCGACACCCAAACAGAAGAACCAAACCCATCAACCTCATATCACACCTACGCTTGTCCCATCTGTCTTAAGACCTCAGCTACCCAACATGGTCAAACAATATCCACCCATCAATAAACCCAAAATACAACAACCCATTCCTCCATCACAGACCTCTAACATACCCAGATGCCTAACCTGACTTACATCTGCACTTGTAGCATCACTACAACCCATACCTCCAACACTCTCGGCTATTGCTTCACTACCTACTACACTTTAGTCACTATCTCGCACAACTCAAGCACAACTAGTGTCATCTACCTTCACAACACCCACGTTATCCCCATGGGTAACTCACCCTCTTCCTCCATCTACTTTTCCTTCTAGACCTTGTACACCCACATCACCTTTACCCAAGAACGTGCAAGCCAAAAACAAAACTCCACTACCCCATAATAAGGTAGCCAAAATGACCACACACCCTCCTACCCATCCATCTACTATACCCATACCTAAACAAACATGACCGAAACCTAAAACCACACCAACACCCATACCCATGGTTTAACCCCCTCCTCTTCTAAAGACCGCTCCTCAACAATCACCTGAACCTACACCCAAACCCACATTTACTTCCCATTGTGATCCACTAGTAGGATCTTATGCCAAAATTTTAACCAACCTCCTTGAGACCTCTGTCATCACATTACTGCCACTCAGACCTTACGACCCCCTCAAACCCAAGCCAAAAGGGTTTTACGATGCTAAAATTTACACATACTATCATGTGCCAGGACACGATGTGGAAAACTATAAGGCCTTAAAAACCATCCTTATCCAATTATGTCCACTTGAAACAAACTTTGACAACGATGAACTTCCTGATAAGGATCCTACTTCACCAACACCCATTCCCACACTGACCACTCAACGACCATAACCTCCACCCTCACCTATCGTATGAGAGAACTTGCCACGCCACCACGTAAATGTTGTTGCGCCCCAATGACCTCATAGGGTTTTTCTCCTTCGGTAGGTTTTTTCCCGCCATTTCGTTATACCACTCACCCTAGAACTTCTCCATTTGTCAAATCCCCTCAAATGAACATGATACACGTCACTTCTCATGCGCAGAAGGGTAAAGAAAAGGTTACTGACCCACCATCAAATCCTAAACCCAACATACCATCTACACCCATACCTAAACTAATTATCACCTGCCCCATGTACCCCATTTCTAATGGCGTCACACATCACACCATGCTCAAATAATTACACCAATCAGCCCTCAAAAAGTCCTTATTTGACCTCATCCAAACCTCATAATCCCATCGCCAAGCTCTCATGGAGGTTCTTCAATAAATTAAGGTTTTATCTAATGACCCTACACCCGTAGCCTCCATCATCACACCCCATAATGTAGCCTCTCTCACCAAATTAACACCTTCATCTTCACCCCACCTTGTTCACCAACTGGCCTCCCTTAGCTTCTTAGAGGAAGAGATCACACCACACCAAAATGATGACCTAGACCCAGTTCTCTTCATCTCTATCCACATTGAAGACATACGGGTACACCATCTGATGATTGATGGGGGAGCTAGCATTAACATCATTTCATCCCATGCATTCTCTCAAATGTGCATACCTGACAATTGCATCCATAAACACCCGGTTATGTTGCATTCATTCAATGATGCTATAACCTCTACACTAGGAACCATCATCCTCCACATTCGCATGAGCCCCCGCACTGTTCCTGAATTATTTTACATTTTGGAGGGGGAATTCTAGTATAACATGTTGCTTTGTAGACCTTAGATTCATGTCATGGGTTGCGTTCCTTCCATTTTGTATCATTGTGTAAATTTTGAACACGAAGGACACACCTATACCATTCTAGCTGACCCATCACCTTTTAAAACATGTAACATGCTTTACTGACCCAATGATCTGCTCATACCTATCAAGTCGTCTACCTCCACGACCACTACCACTTCACCTACACCTCCACCAACTAGTAAAGATGTTTCTTCTACCACACATACCTCCTCCATTCCTACTTCTGCCATAACCTCCTCAACTGACCAGTCAGCTTCCCAATCCGTTAACACCACCTCTGCATCAACCTTCGACACATTATCCATACCAGTTACCTACATACCAACCACTGATCCCTTGGAAGGTGTTTTTCGACGCCTCACTCTGGGAGAGTACCACCTATATAGTGTTAACACATTTCTTACTCCACAAGAGTATGGAGGCCTTCACCAACACCCTCATTATGATCACTGCATAGGAGAATGCCCCTTTTATGGTCATGTTCATCTTCATACTACTCTCACCTATGGGGGAATTGATACTACCACTTACACATCTGAACCACCATCACAAACCCACCCATTTTCTGCTGACTTCCAATCACTTACCAATTACTGTTTCACCCACACCTTCCTGCACTGCTATGCATGGAAGGGTTTTGGTTTTGGATTTTATGAGCAAGGCCACCATACTATTATTCCATGTACCACCCACAAAAATAACGACCGTAGTGGTATTGGCTTCCGTGAACCACCTACCAAACAGACCCGCATTGAACTCATTATGGACACTAGCCCTTCTCCACATTCATCACCACCTTCACTGATGGATTCAATGGATCCTAAATCTATCCCTCATAAATTTTTTTTTTCATAAACACCATTTCCTTTGGGCCTCTGACTTATCAACATGAGGGCGAGGCCCCTTCCACTCTTCCCTTCCTATATCCTGAGATGATCGATGATGACACGCCTTCAATCAACATTGTTCAATGTCAAGATGATGAATCCATACTCACCTATCTTGGTGCAGAAGACTCATTTATTCATCATTCATTACCCTCTAAGATGTAAACCATGTTGAATGAATCAACTATCAAGATCAACATTCATACTCAGGATGACCCGCACATCCTAAAGAATGGACAATTTTTAGATGCTATTGAATGGGAAGCCATCACTTCTTTTCTCAGAGATCATAACAACGCTTTCACTTGGTATTATGCAAACATGGCCAGTATTGATCCCACCATAGTGGTCAACAATATCGTAACCATTCCCGATGCCAAACCCATAAAAAAAAGCTAAGGAAAATGCACCCTCGTATTTCTCTTCTCGTCAAAGAAGAACTTCAGCACCTTCTTTCTGTTTCCCTCATCTTACCCATTGATCATCCTTGTTGGATTTCTAACATTGTCCCTCTCACTAAAGCAATAGGGGGACTCTACATTTGTATGGACTTCCGTGACGTCAACCTAGCCTACCTGAAATATGGATTTCCCTTACCCAGTAATGATCAACTGGTTGACCTCACTGCTGGTCATGAGATGCTATCACTCATGGATGGATTCTCAAGTTATAACCAAATTTTTCTTACTCCAGAAGATCAACACAAAACCTCATTCATCACCCCTTGGGGGACCTTCTGCTATCGAGTCATGCCTTTTGGCCTTAAAAACAATGGTGCCACATATCAGCAGGCTATGACTGACATATTCCATGATATCATGCATCACATATTGGAAGATTACATTGATGATCTCTTAGCCAAATCTAAGCACCACTTCGATCACCTTGTCATCCTCAAAACCATCTTTGACCGCCTCTTTAAATATTGTGTCCGCCTTTAGCCTAAAAAGTACATCTTTGCGGTTCTCTCAGGAAAGCTCCTAGGATTTATCATTTCCCTCAATGGTATAGAAGTTGACCCTGTTAAATCCAACTCCATTATAGAAATGCCTCCACCCAGTAACCTTAAACAAATTCGTAGCCTACAAGGTAATTTTTAGTCTATTTGCCATTTCATTTCACAATTATTGGATTGGTGCCAACCGTTTCATCATTTTCTCAAGAAGGATATCTCTTTTAAATGGGATGATGACTATCATAAAACTTTTGAGGCCTTAAAACAATACCTTCTCCAACCACCCGTACTCATCCCACCTAAAAATGATCAAATTTTTTACCTATACATATCTGCTACCGATCACTCCTTGGGAGCCATGCTCGTTCATCGTAATGAGCAACACAGGGAGTAGGAATTTTATTACATCAGTCGTACTCTTTTGGACTATGAAACCCAATACACCCATCCCGAAAAACTTTTCTTAGCCTTATTTTTCATTTCCACCAAACTTCGTCATTACCTACTCAACCACAAAACCTATGTTGTGACCAACACTGACCCCTTACACTTGATGTATGACAAACCTTATCAAAATCAGCGTGCCACACGATGGCTTATATTTTTATCTAATCTTGACCTTGAATTCATTCATCAAAATTCCATCATGGGCCAAGCTATTGTCAACCAATTTTCCGACACACCTATTTTTGGGGATCAACCTTCAAATTTGGACTTTCCAGACGAGTCAATTGCTACCCTTTCCTTGGACGAAACTCCTTATCAAATGACAATATTTTTTTATGGTTCCAAGTGTCAGTGTGGGGGTGGAGCTAGTATTATCCTCATTCCTCTTGATGGATAACCCATGCCTTTGTCTTTCAAACTATATTTTGAATGTACCAACAATGTTTCCAAATACGAAGCGCTCATACTAGGTCTCCAAGCAACCTATTAGCTAGATGTTAAATCAATCAACATCTTTGGTGATTCTCAATTGGTTGTAAACCAAGAAAATGGTATGTACTAATGTCATAATGAGATAATTCAAAAGTATAAACATCATGTAGACATACTTTTGACCACATTTGATTGTTACACCCTTCAAACCATCCCACATTCACTAAACAAATTTGTAGATACCATGGCCTGCTTAGCTTCCCAAATACCCGCTTCACTTGTTGATTCTAAAATATTTGTCACCGTAAAATGCCTCCATTCACCTTCTTATTTACCTCATGATGTTTACTCGATTAGAACCAATACGCCTGACCTAAGTGACCTTTGGTATAAACAATACTCAAAATACCTTTCTTTCTCCATCTTACCACTGATCTCACCTGTAATGGATAACGTACATTCCTTAAAAGGGTCTCTCGTTATGTCATCCTAGGAGGAAACCTTTATAAGCACGGATTTGATGGTATTCTCTTACGATGCCTCACAATTTCTGATATTCCTTATACCATTAAGGAGGTTGACAATGGCATATGTGGAGGTCACTTTAGTGGCCTTACTATTGCTAAGCGTATTCTTCACCTAGCCTATTACTGGCCGAACCTTAACCATGATTGTTGCGATTATGTCAAAAGATGTGTAAAATGCGAAAAATATTCCAACATTCATCATACACTCAGTCATGTCTTACAGGTCACTCGTGAGCTTTGGCCCTTCTCTCAACGGGGTTTAGATCTTATTAGAGAAATCAATCCTCATTCTTCCCAAAGCTATCAATGTATCATCACTGCTACCCAATACTACACAAAATGGGTAGAAACTATACCACTCATTTCCACAAAAGTTGAGAAAATACGCGAGTTCATTAACCACCACATCATTTTTCACTTTGGTTTTCCTCATCGTCTCATCACTGAAAATGGAAAACAATTTAGAAACAAAACACTGAAATTTTTTTTGTGATGCCTTCGACATTCAGCTCAGTTTCTCATCACCCTATTGCCCACAAACCAATGGCCAAGATGAATCCACTAACAAAACCCTCAAAAAATTCTCATGAAAGAGGTTGATGATACTGGGAAGGATTGGCATACACACATTCCTTTTGCCCTGTGGGCATTCCACACTAGTATTCACACTTCTATTGCAGCCACACCCTTTTCTCTGGTCTATGGTATAGAGGCTTTTCTTCCTCTCAAATTCTAGATCCCCTCACTCCGTATTTCTCTCCATGACATGCTCACTGATGATGACTTTTTTCTGGACCGTTTAGCACAACTAGAGTTATTAGATGAACGTTGTCTTAACACTATGGATCACCTTCAAGTTTACCAACAACGTATCAAGCGTGCCTATGAAAAATGTGTTCATAAATGAACCTTTCAAGTTGGTGACCTTGTCCTGAAAGAAAATCAACACGTAATCAATGCAGAAAAAGTAAACGGGGAAAATTTGCTCCTAATTGGCTTGGACCATACATCATGACTCATACATATAGATCAGGTGCTTATCGTTTATCTTCTCTAGATGGTAAACCCAAGCCTAAGCCCCTAAACACCTTGCATCTTCAACCATTCTATTGTTGAATCGTTTTCCTACTTCACCCTTTGTCTCTCTTCGGGTTCGTCCTTTGAGCGCTACCCACTCCATACACCTCCCTAACTAATTAAACTAGAATCATGTGAGTACCCATCACTTGTTAGCTTCCCTTGAATATGTGTACCATGGCGCTGCACATAGCATGATTCTCATAGATACTTTTCATCTACCTTAAGATGAGATCCCATGGTTGTTTCACCTTTCCTTTTGAACACGAATCCTCTCCTCCACCTTGGTCTTGTCCATGGCTTCAAAGACCTCACATGGGACTAAACTGTTATCACCGAATCACAACACCCTTCTATGGTTCATATGTATTTGAACTCACGGTGTGATTGGATAACATGGGTACTATCTCCAAGTTGTGGGACTTGATACTTGAGATATACCTCCAGAGAAAGCTGGTTCTTGCTCCTAAACTACCTGCCACAATCTACTCTAATGCAGGGGAAACTAACTATTCTAATCTAAATTTCTTAAGGACCAGGGAGAGAGAATGCATAAAATGATATCCTACACTAAAGCGGTGATACACCAGAAAAGGAGGGTGTGAGAGTAGTCTTCAAATGTGTGAAATACAGAAGCAAAGTGCACACTAGAAGAGGTGATGACAGTTCTCCATAATCTAGCAAAACGCATTCACAAAAATATTTCAAACATACACAATGATAATAGATCCCTACATGAACATAATAATAGACACAATATTCTTTTAATCAAGGTTGAAGGGGCAAGAAGAATGCAAGAAAACATAGCAGGGGAAGATGCATCCACAAACTTATATTTTATTGCTTCATAATATGCATAGTTCAATCTATTACAAGATAAGGGCTTGGATCACCATGTAAGGAGTCCACAACAAGGGCTTGTAAAACATTAGCTTCACAAAGAAATTTTGACAGAGCTTTGCTACAAAAACGACCCCCCTTTACAATGAGCCCAACACTCCAATTTATAGAAAAGATGAGAAGAGAGAGAGGGGGAAAAATGAAAATCCTGAAATCTATCCTTCAACCACTTGTAAGAGGCATTAAATGGAGTAAAATGATTATATATTACTTGCATAAGGATCCCCATATTGTCCCAGGTGCTGCAGCAGAGAAATAATGATGACCATGCCTCTTAATTGCACTTCCAACCACCAAATAAAACACTGTTATGAACCCAGCCACGTTTTCTAAAAAATATCAACAAATTTCTCATAAAATCTGGAATTTCTCAACTTTTTTAAGTTGGGCTCAGAGCCATGATTCCAACGGTACCAATTTTGTGTGATTTTGTTGAGAAATGCAAAAGTTATGGCCTTCTGAGTGCGAACAACTATTTTGGGTCTGGCAGGCGTTTTCTGTCATTTGACGGGAATGAGCATTAACTGATTGGAGCTGAATATATTTATTTCAATTAAATATATCTACCCCTAATTAAAAATAATACGTCGTTCTCATTCCAGAAAGTCTAATTTTTTGAAAATCGGAGCTCGGAGTCAAAAGTTATGGTTGTTTGAAGTTTCATGGGTCAAACGTTGACTTTTCTTCTTTGCCCTCAGCCGCTTTGGCTTTTCGCGTCCCTTGTGTCCCATGAATACCTTTGTATTGGCTTTCCCAGATGAAAATCTCCTACTTCAGCCGATTCAGGCTTCCTTGTTCCTGTTTGCGGCTTTTTCATCTTTTCGCGTCCCACTCGTTCCTCGCGTACTTTTGTCCCAACTGTCCCGCGGACTGCCTGGGAAAAATATCTCCAAACCGCCCAAAATGGATAGTTTGTCGGAAAATCAGCCAATTCACGTGCCACGCATACTTTTGTCCCGGCTGTCCCAAAACCGTGTGAAACAAAAACTTGACGATTTTCCCTGCTCTCGGTGGTTTCGGCTTTTCATGTCCCTCGCGTCCCGACGTCCCAACTATTCCGCGGACCGCCTGGGACAAAAATGTCTGACTTAGCTGATTTTCTTTTTTTTTTCAGCCCCAAGCTTGGTACGACGAACCTCAGTATGACCTGAACCCTTCAGACCTGAAATGCTTTAAAACATCCTGCAACCTTATTTTTTGCATTTTTTCCATTTTCTCTAACTTGTTGGGATTTCTTCTTGGATGGGAGAGTTAGAGAGAAGCCGAGGGGGCCCCAAAAACATGATTTCAGGCCTTGAATCAATCTACTTTCTTGGGACTGAATAATTTGACGCATGTTATCAAAATTACCTTGAGGGGTGAATTTTGGATAACATAAACTCGTTGAGTCAAAATTCTCATAAAAGGATGACTCCCTCAAAAGGAAATCTTCCTCTTGGAAAATTGTTTCTTTAAATAGACTGTTCCCTCGAAGGACAACTATGTGAAGCTCTAAAAAAATTTAAAAAATTAAAAAAAAAAGAGCAACCGAAGCTTCTTGCATCGATCAGCTTCATGAAGACCTCATGGAGTTCCATATTATTTATCTCATATAGACTTCCCGCATTGATCAATCTATCAAAACAAAAACACTTTTATTCATGGACTTGTCCGTTGTGACCTAGGACCTCTTTCCTAAAGGGCCTGCTAACTCATACCATATAAAAATTAACTACCTTTCACCCTTCTTACCATTCCCACTCTCATTTCCTCATTGCCTCAAGGGACATCATAGAATTTAGACACTTGGTGATCCTGTGACTACTTTTCATTGTCGAACATGTCAATCGTGCAATGTCTTTAGGGTCTTGTTTTCATCACCTCCTCCAAGGTATGATCTACTTGGTATGATCCTACCAAATCAGGTGGCTTTCTCGCCCCCTCTTATCTTTTAACCATATTTTCTTACATTTTGATTACCTTATACAGGACTTGGACCTCAACGCTGACCTTTTGGGTAATCCTCCTCTTTTACCATAATTGCTTTCACCTCCATCATTTTACCTACAATCTAGCCACACCTATCAAACCTAAACTGACAACATGCCCAAATACCTACCATCTCATTTTCATACTCTTCCCTAGCTCACGGGAGAACTACATCGGCCTGAGGTCCATTTTTGCCAGGACTATGTAGGAAGCACTCCAAGGGCATGGGGCCCTTGGAGGTTAGCTCGGCCATCCTCTACCCTAAAAAAAACATCTTCCATTTTCCCCACCATTTACACCATATCTCACTTAGTTTTATTTTTATATACAAAATTGGAAATTAAGCCGCATACATAACAAGTTGCTTCATATTTTATACATTTATTACACCTACCATTTCTCTATCATCACTATGCATAGATTACACCACATCTCACATATGACCCATATTATCAGTCATTGCAAAAATAATGAATCACAACTTCACCTACTTTTAACTCAACCATGCCTAACCAACCTAACTCAACCATGCGTAAACCGACCTAACTCAACCATGCCTATAACCTGACTCAATCCATGCGTATAACCTAACTTGATGGATGCCTAACCAACCTAACTAAACCATGCCTAACCAACTGACTCAATCCATGCCTAACTCACTTAATTTCCATCCTTATCAAAGTAACAAATCCATAACTCATCTAACACAAGCCATAAACCAATATCTCATAAACACATCAACTAATCACAAAACAACATGTATTTCATCATATAAATCAATCAATATGTATCTCAATATACATGCCCACATCATCATGTACATCATCTCAAATATTTCAGCATGTAGGCAGATATACAATTTAAAATGTCATTAGCATGCAGGTCAGTCTCATATATACAAAAAATAATGAATCAAAACAAAATCTATTCAGCACACAGGCTAACATATTTATCAAATAATAACTAGTATACATCAAACTTCAGGTGACCATATATCAGGCATCTCACTAGATGTCCTTCATCTCTGTATCACCTGTACCCTCACCCTTTTGTGTCCCTGCTCAAACCTCACGTAGCGTTGGTCACTGCGCATTGGTGGCCTCTCCAAGATCAGGCCTCAGAGCTTCTTGACCTCCTGTGCTCTTGACACTATGAGACTGGGATCTCGTCTTCTCACTGGATGCCTGCTATGCCATGTACTTAGCATAGGATATGAAATCTATCCCAGCCACCATAAGTTGGTCTTGATAATATCTCACCTCTTCTAGTGCATCCCATAACCTGGATATAGGAACAGTATGTGGTGGTCCCATAGATCTCGACCCCTATACCTACCCTACAATAGCCTACCTTGCAGTAACCTGTGTTGCATCAACATGCCCTGTAGCAACCTGCCCTGCACTTGCCTATGAACTGGGACCTACTCCTGGTGCCTATGGTGGTTCCCCCTGCCCTTGTGCTTGTATCTAGGCCTGTAAGGCCCCATTATGTGCCTGGGTTATGGCCAACTTTCCCTGTAAACCTACCACCTGAGCTTGTAAGGCTACCACCTGACCATCCCCCCTAACCATCTCCATCTCCTCCATCTGCCATCTGGTCCTACAGGTTGGCTACCTGTACACATAGCTCTGCTACATTCCACCTCCGATCCCTCTAGCCGTGTCTGTAGTATACCCAACTGGGTAATCAGTGTCGCTACCTGCCCCTGTAGGGCATCTCTCTACACTATAATGGTAGCTAGGTCTTCCTGCCCCTATCTAGGTGGTATGGCTCATAATTGAGCCGCCCACCACTACTAGTACCTTTCTGTACATCTGGCGTCATCTATCCACCAATCCACTAGCTTCTCCTCCTCCCCTATAGGCATCGTAGGTTATGATAGAGGTAATTGCCTCTCCACGTCATCTCTCTGATAATGTGGGAAGGGCAGAGGAATGTCCTATAAGAGCCTGAACTACCGTAAGACTCTGTTTATCAGGATCGTCTCATCCTCCCCGACATGGCAACCTTGTATCCACCTCTCTAGCTGGAGCTCAGCTAACTCCTCATGCATATGCCTATATGAGGGGAATCCCACATATGGCCTCCATATAATTTCCACTCTGGACAATCCCTCCAGTAACTGCTGAAAATGGGCCACATCATGTGTCAACCTATCCAATCTCTACTTTCCTATCACTGGCACCCATCTCTTGTATCCCACCCACACAAATCTAGCTAGGAATGAATTTTCTTGGGGCATCCCTATAGGTAAAATGCACACTATGTGCTCATATGCCCAATAGTGTAGTATAAATGTAAAACAAAGGCTAAACCTATGAAACAAACCATATGCCTACAACTCTTTATATAGCTGCACCAAGAATGTTGGTGCCCAGGAAAAGCATGTCTCATGAACCATCATATCGTGGAGTACCCCCATTAGTGATCGGGGAAAGCATCCACCCTCAGCATTTGGTAGTGCATAGCAGCACACTTCCTCCATCAAAAGAACCACTAGCCTCGTCTCATCCGGACGAGCTAGATACATCTCTTCATAGCTTAAACTGGTGTTATGGAATCTCAGATCAGCTACCTCCTCACCAAAAACTATCCCAATTGACTCCTTTGAGTCCTCAGAGGAGATAGAATACACTTGGGCACCCAATATGGGTCGCCGCAAAATATAGAACACGTCCTCCAGGGTGATACTCATCTCACCCATTAGAAGGTGGAACTATTGGTCGCGGGATCCCATCTATTGATGAGCACGACCATCAAGCTGGGTTTCTGAACAACATGTTAGTAATCCCACTCAATCCCACTACCTCCACGTGTTGTAGCTCCAAAGGGGTCGCTATGCTACGTAATATAACTAGTAGAGGAAGAGCTTTGTCCTGCATATGTAATTGTGCTCTCCCCTGCATCTAATCCAAGCACGAAATTAATCTACATTTACCATGATCATATTCACCAATTATCATTACCCTCCACCATATTTTTACCCTACCCATCTCAACTACCTAGCCCACGTAACTTTTGGACCCTTGTGGCTCAAATCCCGACCGGTGTCAGTTTATCCTAACCAACTCTGGTCACCCTTAAACTGACATCGGTCACTTGTTTGGTGACCAATAGCAGTTCACCTTTACTGACCACGATTACCACGTAGCTAACATCAGTCACCTGTTTGGTGACCGATACCGGTTCTACCCAACCGATGCCAACCAAACATGACCGATGTCGGTCACTGTCAAGGAAAATCATGCGGCTTCCCAAAACCCCCATTTTCTAAAAATCACCCCCTTCCCCTTTTACCCCACCTACAATGACCTAAACTACCACTGGACCTCTACCCACCCCACCTATACCATTTACTACTCTTTCCCTCTCTCTTTTTTCCTGTTATTCCCCCCATACCTAAATTTTATTTTTACCCACCCAAAAACAACAAAAACCCATAAAAACCTAAAATCACAATTATCCAACCCTCTAATCTATCCAATTAACAATATAGAGTTGGGAGCTTACCTCATCATGCTACCGCCATCTCAGTGGCTTGTCAGATCCCTCTCTGGCCTTTGCCATAATCGAATAGCTACTCATAACCTCCAACCAATCAAATCTCTCACTGTGATCCTGTGGACCCATTGCTCACCAACCAAACACTCGTCCAATCACACTGCCAGCTCACTTTCTCATTTCTTCCAGACACTTTTCTGTCTTTTTTGTCATTTTCTCATTTTGTAAATAACAAATGAATAATAAAAATGTGGATTTTTTGTTTTTATAACCAACCCGACTTAACCAACGTCGTTTACCCTTGACCGACATCAGTCACATGCCCTACCTCACAATTGTGAGTTTTTCCGTACTAACGTCAATTTCCATGATTTTTTTGGCCCTAGACCATTGCTAGTGACCTTTGACCTCACGTGTTTGCTATACTTTTATCACTGAATCACATCACCCTTATGTTTATACAAGTGCATATACTAGAACTCACGGTGTGATTGGGTAACATGGGTACTATCTCCAAGTTGTGGGACTTGCTACTTGAGATAGACCTCCAAAGAAAGTTGGTTCTTGCTCCTAAACTACCTGCCACAATCTACTCTAATGCAGGATAAGCTAACTGTTCTAATCTAAATTTTCAAGGGACCAGGGAGAGAGAATGCATAAAATTAAAGCATACACTAAAGCGGTGATACACCAGAAAAGGAGGGTGTGAGAGTAGTCTCCAAATGTGTGAAATACAGAGGGAAAGTGCACACTAGAAGAGGTGATGACAATTCACCATAATCTAGCAAAATGCATTCACAACAATATTCCAAGCATACACAATGATAATAAATCCCTGAAAGAACATAATAAATAGACACAATATTCTTATAGAAAGATCAAAGGGGCAAGAAGAGTGTAAGAAAACACAACAGGGAAAGATACACCCACAAACTGGTATTTTATTGCTTCATGATATGCACAGTTCAATCTATTACAAGATAAGGGCCTAGATCACCATGCAAGGAGTCCACTACAAGGGCCTACAACACATTGGCTTCGCAAAGCAATTTTGGCAGAGCTTTACTACCCAAAAACTCTCTTGTTTACAATGAGCCCAACACTCCAATTTATATAAAAAATGAGAAGGGGAAGAGAAGGGAAAACGGAAATCCCAAAATCTGACCTTCAACCACCTGTAAGAGGCATTAAATTGAGTGAAATGGTTATACATTACTTGAAAAAGGCTCCCCATACTGTCCCATGTGCTGCAGAAGAGAAAGAATGATGACCATGCCTCTTAATTGCGCTCCCAGCTACCAAATAAAACATTGTTCTAAACCCGGCCACGTTTTGTTAAAAATCTCAATCAATCTCTCATCAAATCTAGAATTTATTGATTGCTGTGTGTTGGGCTCGGAGCCACAATTCCAACGGTACCAACTTTGTGCAATTTCATTGAGAAATGCAAAAGTTATGGCCTTCTGAGTGCGGGCAGCTATTTTGGGTCTGGCAGGCGTTTTCTGTCATTTGACGGGAATGAGCATTGACTGACTGGAGCCGAACATGTTTCTTTTATTTAAATATATCTACCCTCATTAAAATTAATAAATCTAGAATTTCTTGATTGCTGTGCGTTGGGCTCGGAGCCACGATTCCAACGGTACCAACTTTGTGCGATTTCGTTGAGAAATGCAAAAGTTATGGCCTTCTGAGTACGGGCAGCTATTTTGGGTCTGGCAGGCGTTTTTTGTCATTTGACGGGAATGAGCATTGACTGACTGGAGCCGAGTATGTTTCTTTTATTTAAATATATCTACCCTCATTAAAATTAATAAATCTGGAATTTCTTGATTGCTGTGCGTTGGGCTCGGAGCCACGATTCCAACGGTACCAACTTTGTGTTATTTCGTTGAGAAATGCAAAAGTTATGGCCTTCTGAGTGCGGGCAGCTATTTTGGGTCTGGCAGGCGTTTTCTGTCATTTGACGGGAATGAGCATTGACTGACTGGAGCCGAGTATGTTTATTTTATTTAAATATATCTACCCTCATTAAAATTAATAAATCCAGAATTTCTTGATTGCTGTGCGTTGGGCTTGGAGCCACGATTCCAACGGTACCAACTTTGTGCGATTTCGTTGAGAAATGCAAAAGTTATGGCCTTCTGAGTGCGAGCAGCTATTTTGGGTCTGGCAGGCATTTTCTATCATTTGACGGGAATGAGCATTGACTGACTGGAGCCGAGTATGTTTCTTTTATTTATGGCTGTTTGAAGTTTCACGGGCCAAACATTGACTTTTCTTCTCTACCTTCGGCCACTTCGGCTTTTCGCGTCCCACGCGTCCCTCTATCCCATTTGGCACAGTGCTGAAATTTCCCATTTCAGCCGAACTGGCTGGTTCACGTACTCTTGTCCCGCATGTCCCGGACTGTTTGGGACAAATTTTCCTGATTCACCTGGTTTGGCCAGTTTGCGTACTTCACGTACCTTCGGCCCAACTATTTTGGGCTGCCTTAAGTCTTTTCGGCCGACTTGCATCCTCCGCGTACTAACTGTCCAGATGTCCCAGACTGCCTGTTTCAACAGTTAGTCAAATTTTTCCATTTTTCGGCCAGTTCGGATTTCCGCATCCCATGTGTCCCTTTTTTCCAAATGTCCCAAATGCTGCGCAGACCGCCTGGCGGCATTTCGGCCGGTTCACGCCCTTTTGTCCCAACTGTCCCAACTGTTGCGAGGACTAGGACTTAGCCATTTTTCATGATTTTTTCTGGCCCGAGCCTATTTTTTGCAATTTTTCTTACCTTTCCTCAGAACTTTGTCTCTTCTACTTGGACAGGGGAGTTAGAAAAATATGAGGGGACCCTAGAAACATGAAATTTTTTGCCCTGACTCAATCTATTTGCCTGGGACTTGAGAATTTGATGCATGTTATCAAATTTACCTTGAGGGGTGAATTTTGGATAACATATACCTTATAGCAATGTTACCTGTGTTGTTGACCAAATCACCTTACCTAGCCTATTACCATGATCGTTTATCCTGACCCTACCTGTGGTGTACCAGAACATACGTAAACGTTCCTACACCTAACCTACGTTGTGTTTCCTGACCATATCTTATTACTTGGATACGAGATTCACTTTCACTTTGTTTGGATAAACCAATCGACCTTAGACGATGTAGAGTTTTCCTTCTCTTCAACTTGGTAGCATGTTGTAGTTTATTTGTGTGTGTGCATTTGATTGTTGCTAACTTTGACCCAAACCCACTACCTAGATTTCCCACGTAGACCTTTAACTCTTTCTCCCCCATGCCCTCCTGCCTCTTCCTCCCATTTACCTTTTATCAAACCACTCACTGATTCTCCCTTCTACCTCATCAGTTCCTAGTTTGAGGGGGATCACCTTCACCCACACATGGGGCAACCACATCTTATTTTTGTTAGCGTCGCTTACCAATACAAGCTATGCAAAAAAAGGGGGAAAATATAGACACTAAAATTAGGTCACACTCCCCTTTTTTCCCTCGACGAATAAGCACCCTTCATCACATTCACCTAGCCATGACCCATTTCACCCCACTAATATTAATTTAATTAAATTAATACATTATCTTCACTATATTTATTATTTAAATATCTTATTTTAAATAATATCCACACATACAGTTCACTTAAACATCTCACCAAGCCACCTCAACCTAAGACCTATTCTTAGTAAGTTTCCATAACTAACTAAGACTTACCCAAACCCTAAAAATCAATGCCTACATTCCCTCTGATCACATTCCTGCATGCTCACAAGAGGCTCTCAGTCTAATCTGCGGGTTAACGACATGAAATCTGAGGAAATCAAGAGGATCTCCCTATTTTAGTAAACCTAGGAAATACCTCCTTGACCGATGTCGGTTATCCCTAACCGTCATCGGTTAATCTGAAACCACCGTCGGTTACCCTTTTAACCCCAAAACAACCTTATTATCAAGGTTGAAGGTTGGAAGCTGGAAGTTGAAAGTCACAATAAAAAAGGTTGGTGAGTATTAACACATCTCATAGAGATAACACATCTTCAAAGAGTGAATTCTAGTTAGACCACACATGCAACGAAGCAAAGAGGAGTGCACATCTGATCTGATCTAATCAATCCCATTTAGGGACAACCATCCCAGCCAAGATCTGATCTAACCAAGTAAAGAGGAGTGCACATGCAGCCCATGTAGAAGATTTCCTTCAGTTGGTGATCACTTGCAACCTTCAAACCCCTCATTAGCACCTCCATCCCTCACTCATAGGCATTCAAGACCGGAATCCAAGTAAGTATAGCATCATACTTTTTTGGTGTATTTCATTTCATCATCATTTTATCATCCATTGTTTACCTAGCCACCTATTGACCTTCTCTAACACTTCCACCTCCATATACCCATTAAAATCCTCGTCAAAGCCTACCCCACTCACCCAATACCTCATCCCGACCAACCAAAGTCCTTTGTGTAATCACAAAGGGGACCCAAAGCTTGTTCTGTGGAATTTCTAGATTTCAACAATAACCGACACCAGTTATACCTGACCGCCATTGGTTACCCTTAACCGAAAATCAGTCTCTGTATTTCCCCGTACCACCCAGAACAGATACCTACCCACCAAATTTCATCTCACCCTCATCCACCTGTGATCTACCCGAGACCTCTGTCAAACCTGCAGAACCTAGAACCAATCATTTGACCTTTGGATTATATTCTAGCTTAGCCTATTAGATTAGATCTATTTCTTATTGTGTTTTATGTGAGATACCTATATCATATCAAATTACAATAGGATTTACTTTGTTTACAAATTTAAATTGTTTAAAACAGTGGACTGACAGTCATCTAGGAACTATCACACTTCCTGGATCTAGCATACGCTAGGCAGTTCACTGCCCCTTTTGTTTAACTCCTTCTGGTGGTCTTGCTTTGCATTACAGATAGTTCCTCCTAGCCAAAAGGAAGCTCTCACAATCAGCTATGGATTCAGAAGTCATATGCGTACAACAACCCATCAATAAACATTTGAACAGGTATTCCTCCTACGCCTATTACCTTGTCTGTTTCATCAACACTTCAAAGAAACAATCTAAGAATAAGGTGAAACAGACACTCCAAACCTTTTACACCTTTGAAATACTTGCCCAAAGTGAAATATGTGGTCTACTGCATTCTTTGAGAAGACAATGATATAATCTTGATATAGTAACACCATCTTGTTGATTAAGCCTTTGAATGCCATATCCATAGCTCGCTGAAATGTTTCTCTGGCATTGTAAAGTCCAAATAGCATCTTCTTGTAAGCATATGTGTCCCATTTCCTGGTGAAGGCTGTCTTCAATTGATCTTATTCTTTCACCATTATTTGATTATAGCCTGAATATCTTTCTAGTAATGAAAACCTTTCGGAGCCAATTACAACTTGCAAGATTTTTTCCATTGATGGAAGTGGATAATGATCCTTGAGTGATGCTCTGTTCAAATCATGGAAGTCCACACATATGCACACATTCATATTACAGAGGGTATATTCTAAATCCTATTCTAATCTGCCAAGGGGACAGGGGTAAGGAGATAGAAGAAATTAAAGCTAATCTAATAGAGATGATGCACCAAAGGAATGATTAACATCTTCTTTCCAATAAACACAAACCATAAAAACACAAAACAACTACCATGCACAAATAATAAAGAATGTAATGAGAGATTAGGAAGATATAACGAACAAAAGAGAGGGTTGAAATCATCCATAGACTTATATTATTGTTCTAAAGATTCGATACAGTCCATTATAATGGCCAAGAGGCAGCATTGCATTGCAATTTTGATTTGGAGGCTTGGACACTCCACGAATTCACCTATAGGGAAGAGAAGAAGGGAGGGCACAAAGTAAGAGTGTCTAACCATTAGAAATTTCCCCTCCTGTACAATATATAGGAATAATCAGAGAAGAGGGAAGAAGAAATGTGGACTCTTGTTAAACAACCCCAAAAGGGAAATGAATTCCCCTGCAACAATGATGGGTCTTGCTACAATACCCATGACCTCATCATTATTCCTTATAGGGAAAGAAAGGAAGCTAATTATTCATCATGGTGGTAGGTGGGAGAATCGAAAACCTTGAAAATGTTGTACTGAATCATTAATGGTGGCAGGTGAGTAACAAGCACTGAGAGCTTCCCAAAACATCCTCTCCCACTCGATTCCAAGCTTCCAGTCAAAAGATATGGCCGCCTGAAGGTGATTCAGGATTAGATTCTATATGTGCAAGATCCATGTGGTAGCCCTGCGCGTCTCAAGATTGTACGCCCTTCTATTAGATTTTTAAGTTACATCAAACTGACACATGGCATCATCCATGGGCCTACTCTATTTCCTGTGTTCTACTTAAACCCCTCCTTTTGGCAGAGACACTATACCTGATCCGAGACACATAGAGGGCTAGCACTCATTTGAAGACCCTACTTAGACACTGCCATCATAGATGCGCCAAGATGTAATGTGGAGGCTTCTACTGGCCTTGTCTCAAGCTTGGATTTTTCCATGATTGGTGAGAAATTCCTATGACCTTGACTACGTGGCAAGATGCTACTCGTTAGGGGAATGCCTTTGGATTCGCCCCTTGAAGGAGTGCTGAAGAGACACATGGGGCTTTCCGCTGGCCCTATCTCATACTTAGCTAATTTGTGCCTCGAGTAAACACTGCCTACCTCATCCCTTTGGTGAGTAAGGGAGGCCCACCATATATAATGCCAAACACCCCTTTATGGGTTGGAACCTTGTAGTTATCTCCCAAAATAGGGATGGTGGGACACTTGACATCATCTGCGGGCCACCCCTTTATTTCCTTCTATTTGGCTTAGTCCTTTCTATTTAGCAAAGTAATATGTCTGACCCTAGACATGTGGAGGGGTCACACTTGTTTGGGTCCTTCCTTTTGAGTCTTACCTTTGAAGTTGCACCAAGTTGATGCATGGTTGATTTCTCCTACCTTGGAATTCTCAATGGATGGCTCTGCCCTCTTTTTGACTCTGACCCTGTGGCGTCATCTATGCTCATCTAGGGACCCTATTTGGACCTGACCTTCAGAGGTGTGCCATTATGAGGCATTGAGGCTTCCACTGGTTCTATTCCTGTTAAGACTTTTTAATAGCCGGTGTAACCTTTTCAGACTTTGGCTACGTGGTGGGCTGGTGCTTGTTTGGGGACCCTACTTTAGATTATGCCCTTGGAATTGCACTAATGAGGCATGTGGCCCCCTTATGTAGTTCTTTTTATCTTCTTCAGGTTAGATCATTCTAGGCTCAATTTTGGGATTGAATGCAATCCCACAAGACTGAGCTGACCCCTTTGATTTCTCTTTGTTTTTTCACATTTGACCAATTTTTCCCGAGGGTGTAAAATTGGGATAACAGGAATATTTGGATACCCTTGTGCCTACTAAGGGTTTGGATGCCCACCTTAAAAACCTATAAAACATAATCAACCCAAAAATCTCTTATACCTCCCTAAAAATAAAAATATCTCTTATGCCTCGCTCTCTCTTATGTCTCCCAAACTGAACAAAATAACAAGATCAGAACAAGGTGGGGCATCCAACTCACTCCCTACTAAATACCCAAGAGCAACTCTTATGCCTCGCAACAAAATTTATCCCCATTTAACTTTATCATACACATCCTAAAGTCATTTCACTACCCAACAACATCATGCAATAACACATACATTCAACAAATAAGAAAACAATAAAAGAGATGAAACTAAGGGTGAAGACCCTACCTTTCCATAGAAAAAAATACACTCCAAAAGCGAGTTCCAAAACCCTCCAAGCTCAAGAAATTCCAAGAAATCTTCAACTCCAAAAAGCACTCCAAAAATCAATCATTCCTAAAATGAGAGAGCCAAAACCAAACAAGTAACCCCCAAATATTCACAAAGATTCTAATAAATAGAAAAGATAAAGAGGGAGATGATGTGGGTCCATGTAGGATGCCACATCATTTCTTCTCCATCCCACATCACTTAGGTCAAACCCAGACCCCAAATCATAATAAATTTTTGGTTGGGGAAATGACCACCCTCTTACACACTCAACCCCAACCCACACCCCTTAAGGAAAAATAATAATTACCCATGTAAGAAAATTGCAATTAATTTCCCTTTTCCTTCATTAAAACACTAAAGAGGACTTAAAATAAGTCCCTCAAATCATATGCTAGGAGGGTGGGTGACTTTAAGAGGTGTGGGACAAGCTTAGCATCTCCAAATAGCCTAGAAGGTCAAAATCCAAATTTCACAAGCAAGATTGAGTACACACTACCCTAAATAAAATAAAATTAATTCCAAGCCAACACACATTAAGGATACTAACTCACATTTCTTTCCTCCCTTTTTGTCACATCCTAATTAGCACTAGATAACCACTTTTAAATTAACTTAAGAGGGGTGCTAAACAAAATTAATAAAAGTGACTCCATCTGCAAATAAAAATACAATAGCTTACAATTAAATAAAATCAACAAGATCATATTACAAACATTCCCAAGTAACTATTGAGGTCACCACCCCAATTGCGGCCTCCTAACAAACTGCAACAAAAAACAACATATGAATACACATGTTACCATGGTGACCTATTGTCAATACTCCATATTATTTCACTATTAGTATGATATCCCCCTTTGGTTTATTGTGTTGTGAACACATGCAAAAGCAAAGATAATACCTTTCTGTCCTTGTGGCCGTATTAACATCGAAATAGTAAACATACATGCATATACATATAATCAATTATCACAAATTAAACCAAGAAAAGTAATTTTCCATCATTCACAATTCAAATTATTTCAATTTCTTTAATTTATCAACTAGAAATAAGATAACAACATCAAATACATCATCTAGCATCATATAATTATCGAAATAAATGCATTAGTTCAATATAAGCTCAAAATTTACAATTCGATATATCAAAATATGCATATAACAATGTCCATCTGTCGATGTCAAAACTATGATAGAAATGTCCAAAATTAAAATCTATAATAAGCAAAATCATAATCATATAAATGTCGAAGAGGAGTGGACATTACATCCCCCTTCCCTTAGACTCGACTTCTTCCTAGAAGTCACTAGAAAAATGTGGGAATTGTTCTCTCAAAAGTGTGGAGTCCTCTAACATAAATTTTTTCTCATCATATCGATCCCACTACACATGATCCTGATCAATCTCTCTTTCTCAAAGGTCCAAAGTTTTGCACTCTAATATATAGATAGGATCCACCATCACCTACGCCTAATCTTGCACCTACAATGAGGTCAAATCTAATACATGAGAAGGATCTGCAATGTACCTCCTAAGGACAAAAACATGAAATATATCTTGGATGCAAGACAAGTTTGGTGGCAATGCTAGACGATAGGCTAAAGGAGCAATACACTCCAAGATATCAAAGGGATACACAAACAAAGGAGTGAGCTTAGAGCCTTTTCTATAATAGATAGGGCTCTTATGAGGCCATACACAAAGAAAAACCTTGACCACCTCAAAAATATGATCTGTCCTCTGCTAATCTGCATATTTCTTTTGTTTTTCCTAAGCCTCCTATAATCTCTGTCTACTCATGACAACCTACTACTCCATATCCTACAGTAAAGCTAGCCTGATAGAAACCATGTCCTCTAATCTCTCCCAAATCAATGGTGTCCTACACTCCCTACCATAGAGTTCCTAAAAAGGAGCTGTGTCGATCAAACTCTAAAAAATTTTATTGTAGGAAAACTCAACCAAATATAAGTACTACTCCCACCTTGACTGATGGTCCATGACGTACATCCTAAGCATGTCCTCTTAGATCTAATTCACATACTTTGCATATCCATCTATCTCATGGTGATAAGTTATACCGAAGTTGATCTTTGTCTCGAGAGCATGATGCATGGTAGTCTAGAAGTGAAAAGTGTAAAAGGTATCGCAGCTACAAATCATCTTCCATGGAATCTTGTATAGTCTAACAATCTCATCAAGATATACTCACACCACTACACTAGATGTGTAGGTGTGATTCACAAGAGAAAATTTAGACAATTTTGTCAATTTATCCAACATGACCATGATTGATTCATGGTTGTATCTTGACATTTGTAACCTAACTATGAAATCCATGGAAATGGTGTCCCATTTCCACTCTAGTATGGTGTGAGGAAAGATAAGATCAACTGGGTGTTGGTTCTTAGCCTTAACCTTCTAACACTCTAAACAACATGACAAAAAGTAAGCTACATCTCTCTGTAGTCCCCTCCAATGGTATAGTTGTCTCACAGTGGTGTGCATCTTCTTCACCAGATATTGGGCTGAATAAGGTCCATGATGAGCCTCTTTTAAAATATCCAGTCTCAAGACTCCATCTCTAAGAACATATATCTGACCTATTTTTCTAAGAATATCATCTACCTCTAATTAAAATCCATCAAATTTCCCCTCAAGGGGCCTCTGAGACTCAATCTCTGATGTGGCTACAGCATAGAAGCTTACATGAGGGAGTTACTGAGAAATATTTCTTCACAAATTTATACCCACTGAAGTATCCATAACCACATGTCTCCTACTACTTAGGGCATATGAAACCACATTATCCTTCCCCTTCACATGCTCTATCTCCATTTAGTACTAACAAAGAAACTCAAACCAAAGCCATTGACGAGTGTTGAAATTGGGTTGTGTGAAGAGGTGGTGAAGACTCAAGTGATCAGTCCTAAGTGTAATCTTTGACCAAAAAGGAAATTTCTCAACTGAAACAAGGCGTGAACAACTACTACAAGCTCAAGGTCATGATTCAGATAATTGAGCTCATAATCCTTGAGTTTCTGAGACTAAAAAACAACCACTCAGGCCTCCTGCATTAACACACCTCCTAGTCCTACCAATGAAGCATTTGTGCAAATGAAGAACTCGCCCTAAGGCTCTAGAACTACAAGAATAGGTGTTGTCATAAGGCATTGCTTCAGTGTTCATAAGTATTGCTCACATCTATTTGACCATAAGAAATTATTCCCTTTTTACTGAAGGGAAGTGATGGGGTGCATTATCCAAGAAAAGTCCTGAACAAATCTCTTGTAGTATCCTACAAAACCCATGAAACTATGTGTTGCGGTCACACTGGTGGGTGCCAGCCAATCCATAATGGCTATAATATTATAAGGATCAACGATGATAGCTTCCCTAGAAATTATGTGACCCAAATACTGCACATCTAAATGAAAGAATGCACACTTCTCTAGGTTCCCGTAAAGATGATGTTTATGAAGATACTATAAAATCTGACGAAGGTTCTCCTCTTGCTCCTCACGTGTATGTGAGTATATTATAATTTCATCTAAAAATATGATCATGAAGCGATCCAAAAACATCCTAAAGAACCCATTCATCAATCTCATGAAAATTGCGGGGGCATTCATCAACCCAAAGGGCACAACTATGAGCCCATAGTGCTCATATCTCGTGCCAAAAGTTGATTTGTGGATATTTTCCTTTGCGATCCTCAAAATGATGGAATCTGGACTCAAGATCAATCTTAGAAAATATTATGGCCCCCTTCATTTATTAAAACAAGTCATCAATCTGAGGAAGGGGGTAATGATTCCTTATTGTTACTTTGTTCAGTTGTTTGTAGTCCACACACAACCGCAAGGATCCATCCTTCCTCTTAATAAAAATCACTAGTGCACCCTAAGTGGTACACTTGGACAGATTAGTCATTTCTCAAGAAGGCCCTCAAGCTACAAATTGAGCTCACAAATCTCAGGTGTGGTCATCCTATAAGGAGCATATAAGATAGGTTCTTCTCCTAGAACCAAGTCAATATGGAAGTTTATCTCATGTGGGGAAGACATCCCAGGAAGCTCACTAGGAAACACGTCAGAAAAATCCTAGAAGATGGAGTGATCATCAATTGAAGGCCAACTAGCTTCATCCTCTGGCCTATCAGTAACAATAATAACATATAACAGACACCCACATCGTGCACACCGCTTAAGATACATAACAGAAATAGTGCAGATAGGAATGGGTCTCCTAACTCCAGCTATCACTGACTCAACTCCCAAATAATTTGTACATGATATAGTCTTATGGTAACAGTAAAATCCAGCTCTGTGTTAAGATAACCAATCCATGCCTAATATGTCTCTATATGAACCCAACGGGAGAATACAAAGATCTGAGGTAGTGGTGAAGGGTCCCAAATCAGCTATGCACTCGTTAACTAAGGAGTCTACATATATTTTAGCTCCAGAAGCCATCTTGACATCCCAACTAAGGCCCTATCTAATAGAATAGAGGTGGGAATGAAAAAAATGCTAACTGTAGCCTCTATCACAGTGCCCTAATGATCAACTTGGTCATTTTCAACCACTATATAGTTCCGACGGCTAAGTCCCATGTCGCCAACTATAGGCTCTAAAATTGATGACTTACACTTGTTACTAGGGTTTTATGGGACCTCTCTATAATGATGTCCAAGAATACCACATCCATAACAACTGTTTGGTCCTCTCTAATGAGATGCGGCTCCAACCAATACAATAGTCATCTTTGTTGTGGATCCTGATGATCCAGCTATGGATTTCTATGGTTGCTATTGACGGGATCCTAGTGACTGAGCCCGTAGTGCACCCTATCTCCTAATGGGACGCCTAGGGGGAGGCCCCATATTCCATCCCCTCTGAGTGTCAAATATTTGTGGAGGTCTAAACGGTGGACGAGTTTATTACTGTTGCTACTAAGGTGGCTACTGTGGTGGCCTGAATGAAGACTGTGAAGAAGCATGTCGACCATGAGGAGGAGGATATGACTGCCTCGACCTGATATCCTACATCTTTTAGATTAGCCTCTACACTCTATCCCTTGCCTACTAATTCTTCCCCCTAGTCTCTTCTATAATGTAGGCCTTCTCAAAGGCCTCTGCTAAGGTATGTGAGAAATGAATGGGTACATAACCTCCCAAATCCAAATTTAAGCCCCTGACGAATCTATGAATCCTGACATTCTCATCCTGCATATAGTTGACATACCGAAGTAAATCTAGACATCGAATCTCGTACTCTACTATTATCATGGATTCCTCATGTACATCATGGAACTCATCTATCGTTTGTTGAATAAACCTCCTCGATAACTATCTTCTCCTAAACCTCTCTTTGAAGATCTCTTAGGTAACTTTCTTTGAGTTTACGTGGAAATTTTGCTCCTCATTCCTCCACCAAACACCTCTTCCATCTCTCAGAAGATGAATTGCAACATGATTCTTTGTGTTGCTAGTTCAGTAGAAAATCTTGAAGCACCCAGTCAAGAACACTAACCAAGCCTCTTCCTAAAAATCACTTGTATCTCAAAAATAATGAGACAGACATAGCTTTAGGATCTCCCTGATATGATCTGCAACTCATGACTGTGGACCCCTATGTGTCTATGCATGCTCCTCCCTCATTCTAGGGCTTTGAGATTTGTTTCTATGTCTTATAACCTCATCACAATGTCCCCTCTTAGGTGAATCCTCTTTAACTGACTCCAGATAGAATTTCTCCACCTTGTGATCATATCTATGTCATGGAGATGCACGAGCCTTTACTGATGGGTCTTTATCCTATCTGGTAGGTCGTCTCTCTAAACATCCTTCGCATATAACGACATTAACATCATGTAGAGTTTGCAATATCTGAGATAGAATAACCCCTACATCCTGGCCTGGAGGTGGAAAATATAGGTGTATGTGTAAGAACCCCTCATCTCATCCACTCCTCTTCCATAAACCAAGGTGAGAGTTAGTTAATCATTCTAGGTTTTATCTCAGTTTTCTAAGTTTGGTATATTATACAAATATCATACAATGTTGTTTTCTAGGTTTAAAGTTGTGCTAGGTTTAATGTTCGTGTCTCATGTTTTCAAGTGTTCCCAAGGGTCCAAGATTTGAACCCACGGCTCTGATACCAAGTCTAATGCGCACATATTTATCTGCACGAATCCCAAGACAAAACATAAGTCAAACTAGAACAATTATGGAATAATTTTAAAAACAAAACTCACTCACAAGATTAGGCTAACATTTTTGGTCACACTTTCTCGTTTGAAAATCACATTAAATTAATATAATTAATTTCTGAATGAGGGTCCATAATCCCCTTAGTTCCCTTTTGTAAATAAAAATAGTAAAATCTCTCAATACCATTTAATAAATTAATTAGTCTAAAGCAAGACTTATGGTCCCCCACCTTTTGTTTTAATATAATTAAATTTAACCTTAATTAGACTTGCTCAAATTAATTACAAAGTTATTTTGGTGTAGTTAGTTAAATAATAAAGTTTTACTACACCCACAATGGGGTCAAAGCTTGCACTAAATAGAAGGTCTCTAATAAGACATTTGGGTTAGAAAAGTAATAGCACACCCTACACATACTAGAGATGCCCAAAAAAATAGTATACCCATGAATTTTAAATTTGAAAATTATCTCACACAATTCCCACCTAATTTTTGTAGGGATGAATCTCATCCATAGGATGGATTCATTTGGAGCCCTTGGATTTAGGGATCTATCTAACCCTAAACTTATTTATAAAAGGGTCTTTTTCATTTCATTTGTCTTATTGTTTCTTTTCTTATTTTGTAGGTTTGTGGAGGAGGTGGTGGAAGCCATGGGAGAAAATCTCAAGCTCGTGAAGGAGCAAAAATTATCTTTTATTGGGATTTTCATTTATACTCTCATCTAGGGTTTACAATTATTTTTATTATTTATTTAACTTATTCCTGTTGTAATTACCCTATTGGGCATATGGGTGTTTGCTCCATTTTAGAGAAATATGTAGAATAGTTTATGTATATACTTGGGAAAAATGATATATATATATATATATATATATATTATATAGTTTTGGTTTTCCCTTGCCGTAGAAAGGGACCGACTATAATTTTTTTGTCAACTGCGGATTTTCCACGATGGCTGAATTAAATAAGGCATAGAGTAATAAAAATTTCAGGTTAAATATTTTGTGTGGGGGGAGGTTGCTGACCCCACCCCCCATCCCATAGTATATGGTGTGGGGTGAGGGGTCACTGACCTCCTGCCCACCATTCCCTCCTATAACAAACGCACATGCCGCGGCCCTAAAACTTTAGGAAAAAAAAAGTATTTATTAAAACTTTGAACAATCCTAATAACAATATATATATATATATATATATATATATACCACTATTATTATTAATATAAATAGTAATAATATTTTATATCATTACTATTATCAATAAGTAATAGTATTCATTATATTAATAATATTAACTAATCTAGAAAGTTACTTCAATTTTCTTTAATAATTTTGAAAATAACCTTATAAGATGTTAATTATAACTTTTATTTTCACCTATTTTACATTAGTTAATATTTGATGTGTGTGTGTGTGTGTGTGTGTGTGTGTGTGTGTGTGTGTGTGTGTGTGTGTGTGTGTGTGTGTGTGTGTGTGTGTGTGTGTGTGTGTGTGTGTGTGTGTGTGTGTGTGTGTGTGTGATGGCTCAAAAATAGATTTATAAACTTTAATAAAGCTATGGTCTAATTTGTAACTGTGCATTCTCTTTACTTTACTAGATTAAAAGAAACTAATCCATTTGTTGCCAAGATAAATAACCAATGAAGCTTTTTATACTTTTTGATAAACACATACAAGGTTTTAACTTTCCTCAATCAATAGGAAAATATGAAAAAAAATAGTTTAACTTGCTATGATATGCCTTTCAAGTAGTGAAATTTAAGTAACTATTTTCTTTCATCACACAATACAAGTCTCAATCATTTCAAACAATAACTTGTAGCAAGATTTCCCACATTTTCTAATGAACAATACTCCTCTTGGAGGAAATAAAACTACTAACTTTAAAGTAAATTTGTTTTGTTTTAAATCACATTTCCATCATATCAAGAACTTGGTTCCATTTAACAATCTAGTAGTCACTCTTTCCAGCAAGTATTGAAATGATTTTGAAACTTTTTCTTTCATTTATAATATCAACTAAGATTACATTTTTTATAATAAAACAAGTACCAAATTTACTATAAACAAATACAAGTTTACAAGCACACTTTACATAATGGAGGCAACATGGTAAAATATAACAAGAGAGTTTTTTTAAAATTCTTTCTCCAAATGCAACAAGAACACCTTCATCATCTAAGATCCACCATATTCAAAGATCAAACACAATCAAAAATGGGAGAGAAGGAAACACTCTCCACCTAACCAATAGTCTAATGAGGAAGTGAAACCTACTTCCTCATTGGCCCACAAGACCCAAAAATGAGACAATAAGGAATATTTGACAACCATGGCAACAAAGACAAGGCTTTCACACTTACTTTCACACAAAATTCACATAAGAAAATACCCACAAGACATTCAGTTTTTTTAACACAAAAACTTCCCAAAACATTGTCTCTAAAACAAGCCACGTAGAGAAATTAATATGGGGATACACTTGTGCGTCCCAAGAGTTTGTATGCCCACCTCAAAAACCTCCAAAACAGAATCAACCCCAAAATCTCTTAAGCCTCCCTACAAATAAAAATATCTCTTATGTCTACCTAACTCTTATGCCTCCCACTCTCTTATGTCTCCCACAATGAACAAAATAACAAGATGAGAACAAGGTGGGGAACCCAACCCACTCCCACGTAAATACCCAAGTGTAACTATTATGCCTCCAAAAAAAATTTATCCCCATTTCACTTTCTTATACACATCCTAAATCCATTTCACTACCCAACAACATCATGCAATAACATACATATTCAACACATAAATATATAAGAAAATAGAAGAAACCAAGGGTGAAGACCCTACCTTAACATAGCAAGAAATCCACTCCGCAAGAAAGTTCTAAAACCCTCAAAGCTTAACCAATTCAAAGAAATCTTCAACTCCAACAAGCACTGCAAAAATAAATCATTCCTAAAATGAGAGAGCCAAAACCAAACAAGTAACCCTCAAAACTTCACAAAAATTATAATAACTAGAAAAGAGGGAGAGGGAGATGATATGGCTCCATGTAGGATGCCACATCATTTCTTCTCCATCCTGTTGACAAAAATAAGCCCACACTTATTTTAGATCAACTGACACCATTTTTCCTTTTTGTGCTTCAATCCAAACTTTTTTATATATTAAACACTTAAGGCCCCTTGAAATAATTTCCATTAGATAGGAAATTTCTTCCCCCTTCAAGAGATATAAATAAGTCATCCTAACTCATATTTTGCAAGTTATGGGCCAACAAGCCTTAGAGGGATTTTTTGCCAAAAGCGGGCCAACAGGCCTAGGGAAGATTTCTCGCCCATAGAAAATGTGGGTCCATGGGCCTAGTGATGAATTTTTACCAAAGTGGGTCTGCGGGGACTTTGGAACTTTTACACTTTTCACAAATGGAGCAATTTTTGAGTGTGGGCCCGCAGGGACTCATCGGCCATTGAAAATTGATAGACCTGCAAAAGGCTCCACGTGTCCAATCGGTGCAACACTAATATTGGGTCTAAAGAGAGGGTCTCTAAACAAGCACCAAGATTCCATGTGTCCCAGAAGTTAGAAGGAGATAGAGCGGGACCAAATCGTTTAAGTAAAGAGGAGAGCTACAAAAGGTGCTGCGTGTCATCTCGTAACAACTTTAAAAGAAGAACCCAATGCAGAGACCCAAAAAAGCACCAAGATTTGACGTGTCCCAAGGTTTAAGAAAGGCATAAACTCAAATCAACTAAGAATGAAGAGCCAACAGAAGGTGCCATGTGTCTCAAGGGCATAATTTCAAAAGTGTGACCCAAAAGGTAGTTCCCAAACAAGGGCTAGCCTGCCATGTGGTTGCGGTCCAAAAAGGTAAGCCAAGCCATTGAAAATTACAAGAGCCCATGGAGGGGGCCATGTGCCTCATCTATGTAAATTTAAAAGAAAAATATGGGGCCAGTTTCCAAACGAGCGTGAAGCCTCCACATGTCTCAGGTCAGGCACACCATCTCTGCCAACAAGAGGGACTCAAACAAAACTCAAAGGAACACATAGGAGCCTGTGGAAGTCACCATGTGTCAATTTGACGTAATTTCAAAAGTGAAAGATAGGGGCTGAAACTTAAAGATATGGGAGGCTCCCACGTGGACCCTGTATGGATAGATTCTTTTAAATATTGTGGGCACATGACCCTTATCCTTCAAACAACCATATCTTTTGACTTGAAGATCGGTTTTGAGTGGGAAAGGACTTGTTGGAAAGGTCTTGACCTCCTCTACACCATGGAAACACAAAATATTATTTTTAATAGGACTTAGTGGGTAAAAAATAATAAAAATTCTTTCGAACCATTAATATGCTATCCAATTACTCCAACAACCAGATCATATTTGATTTGATCAACCGTTCTTCCTTTTTCGACATACCAACAAACATGGGGAACCAAGATTGATAGATTGTGGGTGGATTTTTAGGGGAAATCGATGGTTGGTAGTTTGGCCTTCAAGGGAATTTAATGTTCTCCTAAGAGTGGTTGGAGTAGAGTTTGAATTTTCCCTCTCTGTTTCTCTCTCGTTCTTCTATATATTGTAAACGAGGGGCATTTTATAGTGGTTGGTCATTGTTTCTTTCCTGCCCCCCTTCTCTTTCTTCCTTAGGGAATAATGTGGATTCTAAGCCTCTTCTCACGGCTCTGTAATCACAGTTTCTTGCCTCTTTCCCACTAATGATGTACTGTGTGACTTACGGAGCAATAAAAAATCTATTTTGTGATGCGACTATCAATCCTTTTCTTATTTTGTTGTCTCATAGCGGCTCTCATCATTGTAGGGTATATCGTGCATATTCTAATGTCTATTATAGGTTCAGGGAGCTATGTTTGATAGGTTTTGAAGTGGCATTCTGTGTGAAATCTATCTCTGGTCCATGGTGCACCTTTTCCACCCTCTGAATCTATCACCTCTCTCAACTTCAGGTAGTTTGATTCGTGATCAGTCACTTCCTTTTTTGGTGTATCACTCTTTATTGTAGGCTCTCTTTCACCCTCTCTCTCCCTATCTCCTTGGAATGGTTAGATTAGGATATATTAGTTGTGCCTGTACTGGAGTAGCTTGTGATAGGTAGATTAGGAAGTAGGAACAAGCCTTCTCTGGGGATCCATCTCAAGTTTTGCAAGTCCCATACCTTGACAGATGGTCAAATGTTGTGCAATCACACTGAATGCCCCATTTCATACTCGGGCCATTCAGGGGTGTTGTGATTCTTCACTAACACATCCCACATAATAAAGGTCAAACCCAAACCCTAAATAATAATAAATTGGTGGTTGGGGAAATGACCACCCTCTTACACACTCAACCACAACCCACACCCCTTAAGGACAAAATTAATTACCCATGTAAGAAAAGTGCAATAATTTCCCTTTTCCTTCATTAAAACAAAAAATAGGACCTAAAATAAGTCCCTCACATTATAGGCTAGGTGGTTTGGTGACTTTAAGAGGTTTGGGACAATCTTAGCTTATCCCACAAGTCTCAAAAATAGCCTATAAGGTCACAATCCGAATATCGCATTGAAGATTGAGTACACACTACCCCAAAACAAATTAAATTCATTCTAATCCAATATGCATTAAGACTACAAACTCACATTTATTTCCCCCCTTTTTGTCACATCCTAATTAGCACTAGATAAGCACTTTTAAATTAATTTAAGAGGGGTGCTAAACATAATTAATAAAATTCAATCCATATGTAAATAAAAATACAATAACTCACAATTAAATAAACTCAACAAGGAAAATTTAAAAACATTCCCAAGGTCAATTTTATGGTCACTCCCAATGGGGACCTCCTAACAAACTACAAAAACAAAGAACATATGAATACACGTGTTTACAGGGTGACATGTTGCTAATACTCTGTATTCTTTCATTGTTGATCTTCTATCCCCATTTGGTTTATTGTGTTGCGAACACATGTAAACATCATGACAATACCTTTCTGGCTTCGTGGCCATATTAACATCGAAATAGTAAAAATACATGCATATACATATAATCAATTATCACAACTTAAACAAGACAAGTAATTTTCCATCGTTCACAATTATAATTATTTCAATTTCATTACTTTATCAACTAGTGATAAGATCACGAAATCAAATAAATCATATAGCATCATATAATTATCAAAATGAATGCATTAGTCCTATATAAGCTCAAAATCAACAATTTGATATATCCAAATAGGAATATAATCCATCCTGTAAATCATGTCATAAGTCCAACATCCATACTCTCTATAAATTAAGTAATCAAAATAACAATGTCCATCTATCGATATCTAAACTATGATAGAAATGTCCAAAATTCTAATCTATAATAAGCAGAATCATAATCATATAAATCTCGAAGATGAGTGGGTACTCCACAAATGAAGCTTATATATAGGTTATCAGGAATTTTCAATTAACTAACACAAGGACTCAACTAAGATCAATGTCACACAATAAAATATTCAAATATAAAAAATTTATGGAAAAGGATTACCACATCTTTTAGCATGTCATGGGGTGAAGACACAAGAATCAAAAATAGAATAATATTTGGGAAAAGAAGAAAATCATCTAAAAATTTGAAACAATTTGAATCTGACATAACAAAGCTTGACATATATCTATAGTAAAAGTCAATCTAAATGGGTCTTCTTTTGGATCAATCCAAATAAAATGATAAAAAAATTTCTTCTAATGAGTTAGAACAACTAAGACTCATAGATTTTTGCTTGATAAAATTATTGAGAGACTACATTCCAATTCTTGAGGAGATCAACCCATATGCACCAAAATGATAGGAAAACAAATTTCAATCATGGAAGGATAACTTATCGATTTTTTGAGTAAAGTGAGAGAGTGTAGGTGGATAGTTGTAGAGAATTTTCTCTTGTCCAAAGAAATAAAATATCTAAAAGCAAAAAAAATGATTTCTCTAGTGACAAATACATAGATGAAATTAAATATTTTCTAGAAGAGATTGCAAAAGTATAGCAAGATAAAATTGTTCATTATTATCCTACAATCATAGAAGAGTTATCGATGTAGGTTGCATGTTAAATGTAACCTACATGTGATTATTTCTAGGAGACTTAAATTGAGGCAACCGCCAAACAAGCCATGAACTAAGAGTTTTAGTTATTGCAACATTTACTTGAAAAAAGTTATGGCATTTACCATATGCACATAGCATACAATGGTGGCTAAGCATTTAAAGGAGGGGGATTTAGTTTATGCATAGAGAAAAAATAAAGTCCAAACGCATGTGCATTTATGAAGTGGTGGAATTTCCACATTCCAATACAAATTCTTAGAGTCCCCAACCAATCCAAAGGAGGACTTTTTGACTTGGCACATGTTAATTTGTTTTAAATAATGTATATGTGTTAGGAGGGATTTATAGGTTAAAAAAATAAGGCTAGGTTCTAGCTTATATTTAATATTTTTAAATGGGTTTGAAAAAAGGTTTTAAACAAATAAAGGGAAGCACATAACATAACAACTCACATATGTTAAGCATAAATAGAGGGGTGGTTACAAGAAAATATGGAAGCAAGCCATCAAAATAGGGAGCTATTAAATATTTATGACATCATTTTCTTGTTTGCGAATAAGGGGAATAAGTAGAGAAATCTATCAACCAATCACATATGAGAAAATTAGTATTTGTAAATTAATTAAATAATATATATTGTTAAAAACTATTTCGAATACCATATAAAAAAATTTGATTGTGATTGGTTGAAAAAAGAATATGTAATAAGAAAATGATTACTACTATTTCCCTGCATCCATAGGGACTAATAATAATAATAATAGTAATTAATAGGTTTATATATATATATATATATATATATATATATATATATATATATATTTATGTGTATGGATGTATGCATGTATGTTCATATATATATAAAGTAGGAAAAAATTGACATAGGAAAAATATATTATATACTTCTAAAGAGAACAAAATTGTATAATGACTTATCCATGTTTAAAAACTGAATTAAAGACCGAACTAAGTGGATTAAGATGGATATCTCACATCTTAAAAAAAAATGCATATCTCCAAAGTGGAAAAAACTGTATAATAATATGTGAAGGATAAACAATTAATTATTTACATGGATCTAACAATATTGAGTAAGAAATTAGAAGGATGTGACAAGATAAATGAGTATTGATGTTGTGGTTGGATGAAGTAGCAGTGATGTTAGAGATGGGTATGGATGTGGAAAGGAAATACAAATAATCAGAGGGTGATTAGGAAGAGGTAGGTGGACATAAGATTAGAGTGATAAGTGATTCCATTTAATTAATAACGGAAACAAAATCAATATTTTCCATAAATTCTTACTATTAACTAGGTTATGATAGTTCACTCAGTCCCATATTAAAGTTCCAAAAGAATGGACCCTATCTAAAAAGTTTCTTGAAAAAAATCAGCCTAAACTAGAGAATGCTACATCAGTAAATGAATCTAAGTCAAATGTAACTTTGTCTTTCAGATCCAGAAAACCTGTGTCTAACATATCCCGATCAAGTTCCTTTAGATATGATACTTATGTTTTCTCTACAGCTGAACCCTTGAGAAAGTATCTGAAAAAACAGACCTATATCTGTAGCCATAATAGTTTGATTCATGATCCAAACATAGACTACCTCTGGTGTAAATACTGTGAGAAGATCATAAAGCAAAAGTATGTCCCTTCTAATGGTCCAACTATTAGTATGGCTTCTAGAGAAACCAATATTTCTGCATCTTTTCTGTCTCTTAACAATAACGAAGTCTTATCGCCTGATGAGACCGAAAAGTATATCTTTTGGTATCAAATAATTGTAGACAAATATGTAGGCCCCTCTGAGTCCTCAAAGATGTTGAATTAGATGAATAAAGCCATCGATTCTGTACATGATCGTATGCAATCTCAAGAGTCTATTTTAGCATAAATGGAGAAGACATTAAAAGCCATAGAACTCCATTAGAAATGAGATATATCTTCTTCCCTTAGATTATTAAATTCTAGAGTTGATGATGTTAATACCCATTTAAAGAAAGTTGATAAAAACTTGGAGAATACTTCTAGATATGTATCTACTTGTCCTGATATTCCTAAGATTGTGTCTAAGGAAATAATTGATGTTGTTCAACTCCTCATTACCCAATTTGAGGATACTAAAAAAAATATTGCTTCCAAATTAGATACTACCCATAAGATTGTAAAAAATAGTTTGCATCAGTTACATGAGTCTATTGTTGAGTTAAGTCACAAAGTTGATCAATTGCAAGAGACTGTAAGTCCTATTCCTAAGATAGTCCCACAAATAGAAAGAATTCTAGATAATACAAAAAAGCCAAAAGAGATAGAACCAAATTGGTCCCAGAAAGTGTCCTGGATGGAAGTTGCTAATTCTTCCGGATCTTCAACCCGTCATAAGACTATTCTACTATAACATAGTCCTTTATTCATCATAGATAAAAAGAATCCAGATAAAGGATCAGTCAATATGGCTAATATTATTGAAGAAGAAGCTGAGAGTATGGTCTTGATTGAGGAAACTTCAAGAGCTTCAACATCTGAGCCTCTTCATCATACTGTAAAAACTCAAACCTTACAGCCCAACTAGTATAAGCTAGATTGTTCTACTCCAAAGCAAGTGAAGGAGTTGATACATAGAATTATAGGATGGGAAAATTCTCAACTTTTGTTATATAAGAAAGATCCTAGAACTATAGTTGAGGTTATTGTAAATGGATTTGTTGGTATAGTAAAAGAATGGTGGGATGCTCATCCACACTAAGAAGAACTTTTGACTGGTGGCTATGCTTCATTGACCGCAACTCTCATTCATGAGTTTCTATGAGTTATTGCTAATGATGAGCTTAAGAATACTTCTTTATTCTTAAGAACCAGATTATGTGACATGAGTACGATTAAAGAGTATCAGTGTTATATGCAAAAATTATATTATAACTCTGGCAATATCAATGATTATACTATGAGACTCCACTATATAGAATCTTTTCCTGCATTCTTTGCAATAGAATATAACAAAGCTCTGCATGGACGGAGTATAGAAGAATTAATTCTTATAGCTCTTAATCAGATTATAGATGAGACGAATACTCATCTGTGCCAAGAGAAACAAGACCACAAAGAAGCCGCTAAGGCCCAAAAATTCTTAGGAACCAAGTTCTGTCAGTTGCTTGACCTTGACCCATTTGGTTGCCACCCCAAAAACTAGTCTAAGCATAAGAAATTCTGTAAAGAGTGTTCATATTTTTCAAAGGGGAAGGGTCAGTATAAGCATAAGAAAAAGTTTAAGTTTTCTAGAAACAAATATTCAAATGAAGTCCCATATAGAAGCAATATTTCAGAAAAAATAAATACATGGGAAAAAGAAGAAAATTCATACCTACTTGTGTTATTTGTAAAGGTAAGCATTATGCAAATGAATGCCTAAAGAAAGATATAGAGAAGGGAAAAGCAAAAATAAATATGCTTACTGCAAAAGGCATATCAGACTAATATTATTGTTTAATCTCTGATTCTGATTCCTATTCATCTAATGTGACATATATATCTTTAGAAAAAGATTTTGAAGTGAATATTATAGAACATACTGAGTCAGATTCAGATAGTATAGAGTTTGGTTATGATTCATTTCCCTCGTTTGTAAATATGACTGCTAGTTGTCCTCATCCTCTCATGCCTATGTCTTTTGAAGTCATATTTAAGTAGTTAGAACTAAGACAAAGTGAATTTGAAGATTTTCCCCCATGGGATATTGCTAAGAAGACTTTTCTCTCACAAAAAGTCAGAGAGTTAGAAAGAAAATATACAATTCAAGTCAAAGCTGAAAATGAATCTAGAGAGAGAAAGGAAGTGGAGGAAGAACAACAAAAATGGTCTCTTCAAAAAAGGTCATCACCTACTTCAAGGCCTCCTATACAAGGACGTATTCGTCAAAGACGAACTCCTTACAAAGGAAGAGGTCGTGGCAGAGGAGGAAGAAACTCTCCACGTAGAAGAAGCTTTCTATTCCTATTTCCAAAAGAAGATCTGGACAATGAATTTCAAGTAACTACTCCCAGTATAGATATTGTTATTCTAGTACCTGAAACAATGAAATTGTGGAGAAGAAATAGAATTTAATTCTTACAATAGGTGATTGCTAAAGCTATGAATCAATACAAGAGACTAGTTGAAGAAGAAAGTAGGGAGAAGAAAGAAGTTGAAGGTGATGAACAGTTTCTAGAAGAAGCTTATCAAGAAATAATGCATCAAGATGTAGAGGAAACAATCCCAACAAAAGAATTCAATACACAGGTATGTACTGTAAAAGGAGCTCAAAATCCTTTTATTACTATCAATATATGCATTCCAAATATCAAGCCTTATTCTATACATGTAATGATAGATACAGGGGCAGATATAAGCCTTCTTAGAACAAGAGCCATACCTCCAGATTGTTGGACTGAAACATATTTAAAAATAAATTTTGATAAGAAAGAAGTAATTTCTAGATAGACAACATATGTGCCTATCACGATAGAAGGATATGAAAGAACACTATAGTTTTATCAGCATGATATGCTTTCATATGACTTCTTGATAGGAGTTGATGCTTTACAGGAATTTTTCACTTTCAGTTTAAAATAAGATTTTATGTATTTATTCAATCTTGATGTTCAGATCCCTAGAAAGTATTCATTCATAACCATCATTCCTCTACCAGAGCAAAAGAAAGAATGCAATCATGAATGGATTCATAAATCTATAGCATTATGTAAAGGTAATATTGATGATATTGTTGCACAGATCAAGAAAGATCTTTGTTCTGATAATCCTCATATTTTCATTGAAATAAAAAAGCATTACTGTTCACTAGATTTGTAGTTTTAGAAAGATGACAAAGGGAATGATATCATTCCAAGATTTAAAGCCCATCATAAAGGCATGATCCCTTTTGAGAGAAAGGAATGCCATGAAGAAATTATAAAGCTAATCCAAGGTGGTTTCATTAAAGAATCTAACTCCCCTTGGGCATGTGCATATTTTTATGTGAATAAGAGATGTGAACAGATTCACCAAAAGAAAAGACTTGTTGATTACAAGCCTTTGAACAAGTTTGTGAAAGCTGTCCAGCATCTTATTCCTGCTAAGGATGATTTACTATCCAGAATCAAAGGATCAAAAGTATACAACAAGTTTGATCTAAAGAGCAGATTTTGGAAAATATTTTTGAAACCAGAAGACACCTAGAAAACAACTTTTGTAGTTTCGGGAGGACAATATGAGTGAAAAGTTCTTCCATTCAGATTGAAGACTTCTCCATCAATCTTTCAAGAAAAGATGGATTCTATCTTTTGTGAGTTAGCTGACTTCTTGATAGTTTACATTGATGACATATTAATATTCTCTAAATCTCCCAAAGAGCATATTAATCATCTAGAGAAATTCTATGAAATAGTCTACAAGAATGGTTTATGTTTATCTCCAATAAAAATGGAGATTTTCAAAGATGAAATGGATTTCCTTCGATCAGAATTAGAGATGGATCCATTGAAATGCAATCTCATATTGTTTCAAAAATTCAAGAATTCCCATATCAGATCTCAGAAAAGATTCAACTTCAAAGATTTCTGGGTTGCATCAATTGTGTTGTTGGTTTTTATAAGAATATTGCTGTAAATAGGATACATCTTAATAGAAGATTGAAAAATAATGCTCCCAACTGGTTAGAACAAATGACCTAAGCTATAAGAAGAATTAAAGTACAGGTTCAAAAGATTCCCATTATGTCCTTTCCTGGACAAGGTTTAAATATCATAGAAATTGATGCTAGTGAAGATTATTGGGGAGCTGTGCTGAAAGAAAAAATAGATAATGGAAAAGAAAAGATATACAAATATACATCTAGATCTTTTCAAGGATCAGAGCTGAAATATCATTCAGCTCATAAAGAAATTTTAGCTGCTAAAAAAGCTATAAAAGCCTTTTTATTTTTTATATAGAATGAGCATTTTATTCTACGCTCTGATTTAAAAGATTTTAAGGCTAGACTTAATAATGGAGATCCTGCCAACAAAACTGCTTTCAACAAACTTCAACGATGGGGAACATGGTTTGAAAATTTTAGTTTTGAACCTGATTATATCAAAGGAAAAGATAATTCTATAGCTGATTTTTCCAGTAGAGAATTAAATTATTCAAAAGGCGTAAATGTTACACAGGTGATCCATGAATTTGTTGAAACCATCTGGCAATCTTCTACTTGTCACAATTACCTTGAATCTTTAAAGAGGAATGACAATGTGATATCATATGAAGCACAACATTTGTTACTGTTAAGAGGAATAATTTTTGTATCACCTTATAATATGATAGAGGTGGCTTCCAGATTTATTGATCCTAAAATTCCTACAACAGAATTTCATACTAGACAAGAACCTATTGTTTTTTGCACTTTATAGTGGCAATGGAGACATTCAGGGTATGTGGAACCACCTCCAGATGACATTCTAGTAGAAGGAATTCGTCTAAGACAATGGGTCCTAAGACCAAAAAAACATTATGGAGGTTTGAATTTTCTAAGCTTTGGCTCGAAGGACACCCTTAGACTAAGCATTCTAGGAGACAAAGTAGTATATTGCTAACCATTTTAAGTATTTTCTTTCTAAATATCCTCCTACTAAGATTTCTGATAGTCCTCTGCTTAATGTAGAACCTGATACTGTTAAAAACATTTTAATCAATTGTAAAATCCTCTAGTATGTAAAAATATCCTATTAAGTTTGGACTAATCTTCTACAGGTACATCATGCTAATCCAAACGGATGATTATGGAAAAGAATCTATCTTCATCATACAATGAATGTCAATCCTCCTACACCTGATCACTTCCTTCAGATTCTAGATCACTATCTTTTTCCATCTCGAAGGCATCTTGTTTCAGATAATGATGGAACATCCTTTGTATTTAGACTTTGGTATGAGAGGAACACTCGTGACCTCTACTTTGCTGAAAGGAGAGATTGGGAAGAATCTTCCAACTCGTTGGACAATGACAATAGCCCTCGAGTCCATTTTAGTCCGTAAAGCTATGATGACAAGCTTGTTGTCATCCTTCTAATAAATCTTTGGGGTGACTCCACTTTAGTCATTTCGAAAGCATGGTGGACCTCCCCACTTTCTAAAGGTGTCATATTGAGTGGCATGTACTCAATTGTGGTATCCCACTTTTTCTCAGTGAGAATCTTCTTGTTTATCTAGGTTACCAGTTCCCAGTTTCTAGGTTGCCTATCTATCCGATGGAAAGCCTCTCACATTCCTATATAAAGGCATACTGAGACTCATTCGCTACATCGGAGAATTGGGAATGCATTTTAAGCCTAGTTTGAAGTTAGCCTAGGATAGAGTTTGAGGATTGCAAGCTTAAAGTATGAAGTTATTGTAAGCTTGGTGTGAAGTGTGCATAGCTTGGTATGAAGTGTTGAAGTCAATATCATAGCTTGGTGTGAAGTGGCATTAGAGCCTGGTCTCTATGTAATAGAGTTCTGAAATCAATAAAATTTGCAAGATTTTGTTTTGCTATATTTCTATCTTGATACTTGGTGCATGATTTGTCTTTCTTTATCTGCGAAATAAGTTTATGCCTCGTAAGTCATGCAAATAGGCGAGCCTCCCACTTATAAGTCGCCATGGATGTGCACAATTTTAGGTTGAAGGCCGATACTTTAAGTCCTGTTGACGAGTTGCTTACAGTTATTACTATTTATAGTAATTTTTAAGGACGAGTCTCGTATTTCATACTGAAAAAGACTTCGTAAAAAATCTGCGAAAAAATCAAATCTCACGTTTTTCAAGTGTTCTGGAATTAAAAAATTAAAGACAGTTGAAAATCAATAAAACGAGTACATTCACAACCTTTGACATAATTACAGAATATTTCTTCACACATTGTAGGAGATCTGATGTTGTATTGAAGCGGACAATCTGTCAAATCCTCGTCGAATCGTTTCGCCAAACAACTAAACAATTATAGGGTTAAACCTGAATCGTTTACAAACAAAATCAGGTTGAGATTGACAGCCGTGCTGCAATCAAAGACAAGTGACATTGTAGCAGTGATGACAACCGCAAGGAATCTATGCTTGGTCGACGCACTTCAGTGGAATATGCAAATTGAACCGAGCTTTAATTGAATATATAAATGCTTCCCACATACCGTTCATATCATAGAGTTGTTATATTTAGGTTTATTTTATAAAGTAATTACGATTGCAAAAAGTGTAGTTAGCTCAAGTGTCATGGCAAGTTCTTCAATGGTGAAGATGGGTTCATGTTTGAAGGCTCATGATAACGTGCAAGAGCTTGTAAAATCCAAGCCCGGGGATGTACCAAAGAGATACATTCGACCCAAACAAGAGAGGATTGGATGCTCAGCATTAAATGCTCTAGCTAGCCTTCAAATACCTGTCATTGACATGGGGAGGATTGTATCAGGATGTCATTCTACGAGAGAACAAGAGATGGCAAGACTTTCCAAGGCCTGCCAAGAGTGGGGTTTTTTCCAGGTTAGTTGGGCTAAATATATCTGTTTTTTACCACTCGCTAACATTTAAGCGTTAGATGTTTCCAAACGTTCAGTAATAATCTTTACAAACATGTTTGTTGCTTAAATGGCAACAATAATTTTAGCAGTGTGTTTATTTTACTTTCTCAGGTTTTGAATCATGGAATTGACGGGCGACTATTGGAGCGAATAAAGAAAGTTGTGATGGAGTTCTTCAAACTGCCATTGCAAGAGAAAGAGAAGTACGCAATGATGCCGGGCACAATCAAGGGATATGGTCACGGTTTAATCTTCTCAGATGACCAGAAGCTAGACTGGTGCGACATGATGGCACTGGCTACCATGCCAAAATCTATTCGCAAACAAAACCTTTGGCCGGATAAACCCATACTTTTCAGGTTATATGTTTTTATTAATATACCCTGCAATACTACAATGGTAATGCTGGCTTATGTCAACTATCAATGCTGAGATGTTTTTGGCTTGAGTTTTGCAGGGATACAGTTGAAGCTTATTCAATTGAGCTATTTAGACTCTGCCAACATTTGCAGTCTTTCATCGCTGAGAATTTGGGTCTACAGCCCAACATTTTTGAAGAAATATTCGGAGAAAATGTGCAGGCACAACGGATGAACTTGTATCCACCCTGATCTAGGCCTGATCTCGTTCTAGGCTTAAGCGCACACTCTGATGGAAGTGCTCTTACTGTGTTACTGCAAGATGATGAATCGGTAGGCTTACAAATTCTTAACAAGAACCAGTGGATTTCTGTAGAGCCAATTCCAGGCGCTCTAGTTATCAATATAGGAGACACGCTAGAGGTATATATACCCAAGTTAGTATGTATAAAAATGGGTATAAATCATTTTAAAATTATATATATTTGGGTATAAAACTAGTTATTCATATAAAAATAGTTATAAATCAATACTAAATTTCACATTGTACTAAAGTGAAGAAGACGATGTCTGCAGGTTCTGACTAATGGGAAATACAAGAGTGTGTAACACCGAGCGGTAACAAATCCAAAGAAGGAAAGATTATCAATTGTTACATTTCATGCTCCAAGTTATAATGTGGAATTGGGTCCGTTGCCTCAGTTTATAGATGAACATCATCCACAGCTATACAACAAGTATATTCATGCTGACTACAATCGCCATTATCTCACCAACAAGTTACAAGGATAGAAATCCCTTGATTTCGCAAGGATTGGAAATTGAAGAAGGCCGTCAATCTCTTAAGTTTCATACATACAACTTGAATATTAAGATTTCTTATGACAATGGCAGTGGAAGGTGGTGTTTACCAGTCATTGAAATTGTCTTATATAATGATTTGCTGTTCACTAATTTCTTTTATAACAATTCAAATTCAGCACTTTGTACCTCCATTAATGGAATAAAAATTTGAAAAAATCATGATGCATTAGATTTTTTAATTCAATAAAATACAAATACTTTTAAAAAGTATGCAAAGATCTATCGCAACATAATGTAAATCTTGTGCTCGCTACATATGTGGAAGAAAATAAAGCAGCATTTTAAAGATTTCCGACATTCTCAAAGGTTGTTTGTACAAGTGTTTGGCTGGCTCTATATTGTATAGAGAGTCGCCATTTCTCTTTTACTCGTGAATATAATATGGTACTCTTTTACTATTTGAACCACACAATTCAAATACATCATACACATATACATCACGAACGTGGCAAGCATATTAGCCGCAACAATATATTCCATAATTTTATTTTATTTTGTGTTTTATGGTAGATAAGAGATAAAAATGTTATCGAGTAGCAAAATACAATAGTAAGGGCAAGTGATGAAGATTATTAGATATGAAGAAGTTATTTTGAAATAAATTGAAAAGATATATCTGAAGTACATTATAAGGCATGCATTTAGAAGTACAATTTTTAGTTTTCTTTGAATTTTCGAAGAAGGAGAGGGGAAAGCTTATGAACACTACATTCTCATCTTGTAGCCTACCAACAATTATATCAATAAGGAGACCAATTCTAATGTGGTATTCTTATCATGGACTAGTTCAAATGTTGAAAATTATGAAAATTTTGAGTCATGGCTAAATTCTTTACATTTTCGGTCATGTCTGCACTTTGTTGAGTCAATGTTTAATGCAATGCAAAAAGATATAGTCATATTTTGTATCAATTGAAAACTTATAGGATAAGTCGGGTCTTGGAGGAACCTCTTACTCCTCAGATCTCCGCCATCTCCACGTGGACCCTGTATGGATATACTCTTTTGAATATTGTGAGCCCACGACCCTTAACCTTCATACAACCATATTTTTTGACTGGAAGCTCGGTTTTTAGCGGGAAAGGACCCGTTGGAAATGTCTTGACCTCCTCTATGCCATGGAAACATAAAATATTATTTTTATCAAGACTTGGTGGGTAAAAAATAAGAAAACTTCTTTCAAACCATTAATATGCTATCCGATTAATCCAACAACCAGATCATATTTGATTTGATCCACCGTTCTTCCTTTTTCAACATGCCAACAAACATGGGCAACCAGGATTGACAGATTGTGGATGGATTTGTAGAGGGAATCGAAGGTTGGTAGTTGGGCCTTCAAGTGAATTCAATGTTCTCCTAGGAGTGGTTGGAGCAGAGTTCAAATTTTCCCTCTCTCTTTCTCTCTCATTCTTCTATATATTGTAAAAGAGGGGCATTTTCTAGTGATTGGTCATTGCATCTCTCCTGCCCCCCTTCTATTTCTTCCTTAGGGCAAAATGTGGAGTCTAAGCCTCTTCTCACAGCTTTGTAATCACACTTTCTTTCCTCTTGCCCACTGAAGATGTACTATATGACTTACGAAGCAATAAGAAATATATTTTGTGATGCGTCTATCAATCCTTTGCTTATTTTGTTGTCTCTTCTCGCCTCTCATCATTGCAGGGTATATCGTCCATATTCTAATGTCTATTGCAGGTTCGGGGAGCTGTGTTTGGTAGGTTTTGACGTGGCGTTCCGTGCGAAATCTATCATTGGTCCTTGGTGCACCTTTTTCCACCCTCTCAATTGATCACCTCTCTCCACTTCAGGTAGTTTGATTCATGATCAGTCACTTCTTTTTCTAGTGTATCACCATTTAGTGTAGGCTCTCTTTCACCCTCTATCTCCCTATCTCCTTGGAATGGTTAGATTATGATAGATTAGTTGTGCCTGCACTGGAGTAGCTTGTGGTAGGTAGATTAGGAAGTAGGAACAAGCCTTCTCTGGAGATCCATATCAAGTTTTGCAAGTCCCACAGCTTGGAAGATGGTCAAATGTTGTGCAATCACAACGAATGCTCCATTTCATACTCGGGCCATTCGGGGGTGTTTTGATTCTTCACTAACACATCCCACATAACCAAGGTCAAACCCAAACCCCAAAGAATAATAAATAGGTGGTTGGTGAAATGACCACCCTCTTAAACACTCAACCCCAACCCACACCCCTTAAGGACAAAATTAATTACCCATGTAAGAAAAGTGCAATTAATTTCCCTTTTCCTTCATTAAAACACAAAATAGGACCTAAAATAAGTCCCTTACATTATAGGCTAGGTGGGTGGGTGACTTTACACAAGTCTTAGAAATAGCCTAAAAGGTCAAAATCCAAATTTCACATTGAAGATTGAGTACACACTACCACAAAACAAATTAAATTAATTCCAAGCCAACATGCATTAAGGATACAATCTCACATTTATTTCCCCCCTTTCTGTCACATCCTGATTAGCACTATATAAATACTTTTAAATTAATTTAAGAGGGGTACTAAAAATAATTAATAAAAGTAAATCCATATGAAAATAAAAATACAATAACTCACAATTAAATAAAATCAACAAGGAAAATTTAAAAACATTGCCAAGGTCACTCCCAATTGGGACCTCCTAACAAACTACAAAAACAAAGAACATACGAATACACGTGTTTACATGGTGACATGTTGCCAATACTCCATATTTTTTCATTGTGTTGGCATAATTAATACATTGTGTAGTCTAACTACATGTAACTGACCTTTTAGTTATAGGCGGTTACCTCCTAACCACATTCTCCTGTGTTTATTCACTCCTCAATGTGAATAAAATTATTACGACATTTTTACTCTTCTCCTGAGCCATCAATGGTATCAAAGCATGGAAGTGGGAGTAGCACACTAGAGTAGTGTGGAGGATAAATTTTGTTTGATGCAAGAGCATGGAGGAATAAAATGAGACTTGTCTTGACTTCCCACCAATCTCTGCGTGAAGACTTGTTTTGGATCTGGTGTTGCTACTCTCGCTACACATGTAAGTTTTTTTTTAATTTGGAAGTTTCCTAGTTGGACCTTGTGCATGGCAGCCTGCAAACTTTTGCTTTGGCATTTTGGAATAGCAGTGCAGACCTATTCTGGAAATTGGCGCAAAAAACGTGAAGATCTTCACCACTTTTAGCATTTGTTTTCTTTCTTTGGCAGAGTGTTAGTAGCGTGGAAGTTTCCTAACCTTGCAGAGTCTATCATTGGAAGTTTCCTTTATTTATTTCATGAAAGGATAAGTTGCAGTGACTTGCAAAGTCCGCATTGAAATAATAGTGACTAGTAAATAATAAGGAGGTCTACGTTGAAGAAGAAGCGACTTAAGAAGCATGTGTTTTATTTGATGAGCGAACTAATGAGAGGACTATACCTATACATAGCGACTGTAATGCCCCATTTGGCGGTAAACCATTTTCGAAGGTTGATTGGGCTAGTAACTTTCCTTGAAGCCATTTCCATCCTACTCCTATTCGTTGTCGAGCTAAGGACTTTAACCCATCGACAAGGGTTGATGAGTTCGGACGTTTGGTTTATTATCACTTGGGGTCTGATTTTTGTTATGAGTTGGGATAGAACCCATTGTTAGTTGCAGAGAATTAAAATACTGAGGTTTTTCGACTTGCCTTAGCCCAATGTATAAACTTGTTACTAAGTTAGTATTGGAGATGTTCTGGTGACTCTGGTAAATTTGGATTATATACACTCCTTTTTAAGTATTTGTTGTTGCGCATTTCTTTTACATGGGATTATATTTTAAAAATAAAATAAAATAAAATACCCAGAAGACATGGGTGTAGAATGATATATGTATTTATACACTAGTAAATCGAATCCTTAGATTCGAGTGTGTGGCTTTTAACTGATATGTTTTGGTTTGGGGAAATAGATGAGACCTTAAGCCGTGCAAGCCTCTTAACTTAGTGTGTTTTTCAATTAGGTTATGTTGAGAATTATATTGTAACCTTTAGCTTGGTCTTACATCATGAAAGCAAGTAGCTTATAATTTTACAAATCATAGGATTTGAATTCAATAAATACAGATTTATACCGATGGCTTAATTTCTATTCTGATTAAGGTTTGGAATATAATGATCATTGGGTACTGAAAATAAACAATAAAGGAATGGAGGGGTTACGTGGAAAGATGGGGGGGTAGGTGTGTGGCGCAAGTTGGAGGGGACTGTTTTAAAATCAAATTTTTTTCTGCTTGTGCCTAAGACCCTACTGTCCCTCACCCCCCCTTCCTGCCATCTAGACCTGGTACATGGCCATATCCCATTAGCCTTACCTCTGCCAGCTGCCCCACCTTCTTTAATTCCTGTGATTTGCAAATATCTTGCGTCCTGTGCTACCTACTCTCCTTGACCTGTTCTAGCTGCGTGAGCAGGGAGGAGTGTTTTTGTTGGGATTTGAGATGAATTGCTACAGCGTGTTCTAGATAGTGGATTCATTGATGGTGAAATGAAGTACTATCACCCTGATGTTACGAGGGTGGGCGTGGGTTCTTAAAATCGTGCTGCATAGGCAGTATCACTGGAGCGTAGAACTGAAATTCTCCTAGGAAAGTGTCGTGAGGAAGTATTTGGCTTTTATACAGCAGCTATAGGGTAGAGAAGTAAACTTATCTCAGAAAATTAGTGGCCTCTAGAGAGAGTTAAGTGCGACAGCTACCGCAGGGCAATCCCAAGGAGCCGTTGGTGTTGATCCTAATGTTCTGGTTGCACGCGACACAGTCATGATCAGTTGTTGCAAAATCTTGAAGCTATAGTAGAAGAACGAGATAAAGTTTTAGTTGAGCTGTCTTGCCTTTTCATTTTGGAAAGTCACTTCTAGCCAGGCTACAGGCACATTACAGTATAGTGGAAGCCTTCGCAAGCACCTCCAATAAGTAGGTTATCGAACTTTGTTGTTATCTGTTCAGCATCGACTACATCCTCAAATTCGGGATTCTCCTTCAAGGTGGCAGAACACACCCACTGTAATACCCGTTTGACGGTAAACACTTTTCAAAGGTTGATTGGGCTAGTAACTTTCCTTGAAGCTATTTCCATCCTACTCTTATTCGTTGTCGAGCTAAGGACTTTAACCCATCGACAAGGGTTGATGAGTTCAGACGTTAGTTTCATTAGTCTGAACCCCTATTAAGCTACATCATGTGTCAAAATTAGGTCTTGATTTCAGATTTTTCTTCTTTTGAATCACCTTCACACATGCTATCTCCAAAAGAATCATAATTTTTATTTTTAGTTAAACCTCTTTCATATAACTCTATATTTTTCCTATCCACATAACTCTTATCTTCATTGTTCACACTTACGATGGAATTCATGTTATCCATTGCCCACTAAAATTGTGATAGCATTCATTGACATTATTTTTGGAATGTCCACGTGATTCGCTTCAGATTCTCAAATGTAATCCATATATATCTGATCATTTTCCATGAGCTATCTTTCTCGTGTGCCCCGAAAAACCACCAGATGAAACATCTCCTCTGCAACCTACATACAAAATTATGTAATTCATTAACTTGAGAAAATCCACATCTCTCATGTGTCACCTTGTGTAAAAATACATACCAAAAAGCTTTACCATTAAATGAATATCAACTATGCTTTGGTTCATGACTGAATTGTTCCATTTTTGTTGAGGAACATCATTCATAATTACTTCAGGAATGTTAGAGATTCTAACATAAAGTTTTCATAATGAGTCTCTTTCATGATTACATTCATTTAATCTCAATTTTTTAAGCCACGCATCTGTGTCAATTATGGCAAGAGCGGTGGCTATATAGTTATCAAGTTTTACCATAGAAAACCCACCAAAGTGATTTCCATTGCTGTGTACGCGAACTAATGCGCTATGAAGATGCAATGAATAATTACTTTCCATGTCTTCGATACTAAGAAGACTCCTTTTTCACCTTTTATTTGTATATGTATATCTGACATGAATTCTCTATGATCATATGAGGACCTACTGTCCCTCACCCCCCTTCCTACCTTCTAGACTAGTACGTGGCCATTCCCCACTGGCCTTACCTTTTCCAGCTGCCCCACCTCCTTTAATTCCTTTGACTTGCAATTTCTTGCGCCCTGTGCTACCTGCTCCCTTTGACCTGTTCTGGCCGCGTGAACAAGGAGGAGTGTTTTTTTTTTGGATTTGAGATGATTTGCTTCAGCGTGTTCTAGAAAGTGGATTCATTGATGGTGAAATGAAGGTTTGTCGCCCTATTATTGCGTGGGTGGGTGTGGTTTCTCAAATTCGTGTTGTACAGGTAGTTTCCATGGAATGTAGAACTGAAATTCCCCTAGGAAAGTGTTGTGAGGAATTAACTGGCTATATGCAGTACCTACAGAGTCGAGATGAATAAAAAAAACAATCAACAGTCTTGTTTAGAGTAACATTTTGATGCTAGCAAGTCGAGCTCTAAAGGCGTTAGCAGGTAGCCGCCATGCTCAATTCAACAATACCCATTACTTCTAGTCAATTATCTATATCAATTTTTAAGGTATGAATGCTGACCAATTTCCATCTTAGATCTACATAATCATGATAGTAATAATAATGTTCAGATGAGTATGATATGCTATGAGTTTTCTGAAAACGACACTCGTTCTAAAAGGCGAAGATACTAGATATATGTGGTTTATGAATAGAATGAGTTACATGATTTCAGGTCGAGGTGTAATAGATTTTCTTGATAGGAGAGCTCATTAGGGTCTTCTTCACGTGAACACCCATGAAAATGGATTTATGTAGTCTAAGTGGATATGGGAATTAGCTACCGAGAATCGCAATTAACAAATACCATATTTCCTTAACAGGACTAGACCCTCATAATTTTACATAGAACTTGGGGCTTGAGTTCTAGCATGGTTATAACAGCCCAAGGAAAGAACCCATGATGGTTTTCTTGATCTAGGGAAATGGTAACTCAGTTAGCAGTGGGACTACTTCTAGCCTTTAGGATCCTGAAGGATGTGCAGAGAACTAAGGACAATTGTTCCATCTTGTTACTTCATTACGGGCAGATCAATTTACTTAGAAATTTGCTAATGATAATGTTGTAAGGCATGGATCGGCTAGGACTCAAATCAAGGACCTCCATCAGCACTGCTGAGCACTCTACCTTTGAGACAACGGTCCTTCGCAGGTTTGGCATTTGCTAGTTGATTGGTTTCCTGCAGGTGCAGGGTTTCCACTTTTGTGGGGTGAGGATCTCTCTTTTCTAAGAAATATAAGATGTATAGTTTAAAAAAAAAAACGTAGTCCGCATCAAGCAATACTGCAAGGTAGTATATGTTATTTGAGAAAATGGATGCTTTCCAATTAATAGCTGCAGCCTCTGGATTAGTTTCAAACATTGTGGGGTTGTATGGTCGTATTTACAGTTTCTGTTATAGTAAAATAAGGTCAATTTATTTTAAGACAATATCCCAAGCATATGGAAAATTTTAGGACTTCAAAATTGTTAAGAATGTTCAATGGTTTTTATTATTGGATTTTATCATCTGAAAGGACAATATAGAAAAGGAGAAAAAAACCATCAGGATAATATTACACGAGGGTAAGATAGACCCTCAAATTTATTCCCTGGAGTGAGCTATAATAGAGCAAAGCAGACAAACCGTTACTGTAGGAAGGGTTCAAATTTGCAATCTTTTGAGGCCGATCTATTTCATATCAGAATATTCATGAAACAAAATTTTCTCTGCTATTATATGAGCTTCTTCAATGTGTCACCAAGTTGGCAGGCATAAAGTTTTTTGTTGGAATAATCACGCCTTATAGGCTGCAGCTGAAACGTTTGCACCGTTTGTGTTTGATGTTGTCCTCAATCTAATGAAGGAAAAGGTCTATTGGTCATCACGGTAGATGCCTACCAGAGCCAGGAGCATGATGTAATCAGTATATCTTGTGTCCGAGCTTCAAATCTTGGGGTTGGGTCTGTAGCTATTTTTCACCGCGTGAATGTGGCGCTAGCATCGAGCTCGCAGAGCACTTTGGGTTAAGGGCAAGCAACGGCATTGAAACAATTTATGCATATGGAGATGGCGTTTTAAACCAGGCATGTTAAACCTGCCCTTGCAATCTTCTGCTACCCTTTTATTATGTCATGAATTGAATGTCCTTCTATTTTCTTTTATCTATTATGGCATTTAGAATGGGCTTCTGCTTTTTTTTCCTTGCTCCTCAATTAATTGCTCTCTGGCTTTGAAAATGGTATTTTGTAGCATAAAATTATTTCACAATGGACAAAATGAATGAACTAGGTAAACATTAAAACTAAACATTTGTTTATGTTATATGTTACTACAATTGTCTGATCAATAATGGTAATTTATGAAAAGCTATCTCAAACCGATTACAATTATATTCCAGTTTTTAAAAAAAAAAAATTGGCTAGGTTGCTTTATGACTGCCTGATAATGCTTTTATTCTAAATGGATGTAATAGTGAAAGGCAGAAATTAAAATTGTAGAGTTTTCTCTTTCTTGGTAAAGTGTATGATGTTATAGACATTCTATGTAAATTATCTTCCTTGTGAATCGAACTCTGTAGTAGCAGATGTTTTCTTTGGAGCGACTATGAGGATAGGTCGAGTAGACTGTCGTGAAATAGATGGGTATGCCCAAGCTATTCATATGTTGTTTTAGAGACGGAAGAGAAGGCATAGTTTGTAGGAAGAGTATTTTGCTTTGTACTTTTCCTCCTTCGTTGACTGTTAACTTTGTGATTGGTGACTCGAGTTGGGTCACGGTAGAGGATCTTGTGTCGATTCACTTATATTTTCAACAGATTATCCCTTGCTAGTTTAAATTTCAAGTATCGAATGAAATGGGTTTCTATTAAATCCATTTTGTAGCTTAGCAAACCTTCAATAATTCAGGTAGGGACTTTCTAAGTAAGTGTTGACTGAGGCATGTATGAAAATAGAATGGTTACCTTGCTTCGAATTGGGTTAGACTTGTATGAAAATGGAAAGGGTAGGAATCGACTCAGTTACATACTTTAGTGAGCTAAGTCCTTAATCTCTTACAATGATCATACGAGGGGTGGATTACGGTTTATTACTGATTATGTGATGTAAGATAATAACAACCTTTGGTGAAAAGACTTCTTCTTGATCCTTCCCTGTGTAATCCAACTATAGTTGTTGTATGTAATTTTAGTTGGATAGAATCTAATTTATTTAACTTCTTGATGAAAAATAATTAGGTTCGGTGAGAATTGCTTGGTATATTGAACCTTCAGATTTAGTTATACGGTTGTAAGTATTATATGTATGTTGGTTTATTCAACCGAGTGAAGTTAACTTTAATCTTTGACTGATTTGTGTTCATATATGGTTTGGGCCTATATTCTTCCTAAAACATGGATGTGTGTTAATGCAGTCCTTGTTAACAAGTAATTTTGAATATGTTAAGTCATTTGACAGATCTTTATCTCTTTTGGTTAATAATAATAGAATGATGTTTGGGTGTTAGATTTCAATCACGTAATCCATAGGATTACTTGACTAAAATCTCAATACTCTCAGCCTTGTTGTCTTCACCAATAAGGTCTCACCTTGTTTGTCTTTGGAATATCTCTCTCACTTGAATATTGGGATTCCTCCTTGTTGGCTGGTATAAATCTCGTCATCTTGTGAAACATATTGATTAGTGGTTTGTGATTTGATCCATTCTTGAGTTTAGAATTTTACTTTCATGATATTATAAAATGTTAGCTTACTGTTGCAATGGGTAGTCTTAACATGCTCAGTTCTCGCGAACTGATTCCAGCTAGTATTTGTGCAGATGGATTGTGCGAGTAGATTAAAGGAAAGAGTTGTAAAGGTTTCATCAGTGCAATTTATGAAATTCCTTGTAAAAATGTCCAATGTGAGGTAAATTTTGTAATAGTGATTGCAAAGGAATTTAGAAGACCTCTTGCCTTGGGTTGTTCAGAATTTGCGTGAAGATGTTATGTTGTCCTTCTGTAGGTAAACTGGTAACTTATCTTTGTGGGAAATGTTATTCAAACTTTCACTGGCATAAGCATTGTAAAACTATGGATCTTGAGAATTAAGTGTTAATTTAAATCTTTCTGAGACTCTGTATTGATGTGTTATATGTAAGTTGTAATGGGGTGGTTTTCCTTACAGAAGTTACCTAAAAGTTTTATTCAAAGAAATATGTTGTGGTTTAGATCCCCTTGAAAACAAACAATGCCTTAAGTAATCAAGAGTGAGAATCCTTGCAAAGTGAGTTTTTATAGCGTGTTATCCCTAACTGAACTAGTAAACACTACTCTTTTGTTGAACGCTAAAGACAAGTTTAATGGAAAACAATAGTTAGATTCTAATAAATTTAACATGTAAGAGAAGAAAGTTTTGAAACCACTCAATTTATCTCTCAGCCTATTTAAAAGTAAGTAGCTTCCTCTTGATAAGCTCTTTCGGTGAAGCCTAGGTAAGAGCGCTATTTAACTACGTATAAAACCTCGAGCTTCTATTAAACCTCAAAATGAACTAATGTCGTCTTAAGGGTGAATTCATTTGACCTTCTTCCTTTAACTTTATCCAGGGTGTCTGAACAAAATAAATAACCTCCAATCATTTCTTACTGTGGCTTGCCCTAGCTGTGAGAGTGTCATGTGGTTGGGCTTCTATGTTGTTCTGCAAAAAAATATTGTCCTTGATAGGTGTGGACGTTTCCGTGCTGCTTTTATGGCCATCCTTGTATCGATTTGTTCACAGAGTTAGTCGTATCCTTGGTGACGACATGTTGCGACATGTTATGTGTCAAGCAAGTCAAAAAAAAAGTTATCCTGTATTTCACTGTGTTGTTCTTGTGTGATTGTTTGGGTCGTTACACTTGGTATCAGAGCATAGGTTCATGCTCTCGAACCTATGGGCCGGATTGGTGTTATATGATGATGTTACGTGGTGGTGGTGGTGTTACATGATGATACTGCATGATGACGATGATGTTACATGATAGTGTTAGATATTGGAAGAGTAGTGTGCTTTAAACGTGATGTGATCCATTGTCGTAATTGTGATATTGTGAACGCACATGACGCGTATGTCACCTTGTGCGTGTTTGTGATCATGTTGATATGTTGGGGATGGGAGTATTCTCTCTCCTTATTGTGGATTCTATGAAGAGTTCACGTGTGAATTATTGCTTGTGATGTGTGAAAAGAATTATAAAGTGGATGACATAGTGTTGGAGCTTTGTGACATATTGTACTATGTAGGTGTATCAATGTGTTGTATGACTAGATTGATGTTAAAAGAGATGAGTTGTATCATGATGTTTTTTACCATGTTTTGGAGAAATGTGTGTACCACCTTGTTATGTAGCAATGGATGTTATGTTGTGATGTTATTATGTTCATCGTATATCTAAGTTGTGTGATATGTAATGATTCATGTCGTGATTTAGGGTCATACGGTGAGTGTATGAACCCTATCGTATTGTGATTGCACTTTGGGTGTAGAATGTGGTAAAGTGATGTATTGCGCCCTGTGAATGTATGATTGTGATCTACCCCGTATACATACCATACGTGAGACATTATGGTAGCTATGTGTGTACCACCATGGTGTTAGTAATGTAGTTATATGTTATGTTGTGAGCCTTACACGAACCAAACCTGAGGGAAATCGGTAGACTGTGTATGTATGGAGTGAGAAAATGTGTACCGTTGACCAGTCACTCGAGCCGAGTATGGGATAGGAAGTGGAGCCTTACATAGGCTGAAAACCCACTTTCGTTTGTTTGGTATGTGTGACACTTGTTCAAACGGGTATCATACATATTGTGTTTCGCGGACACCTCAGGCTCAGTAGATGGTGACTTGTACTCTTTTCTCTCTCCCGATATGGTTGTCGTATGGATTTAACCTATGTGACTTTGACTATGTTGGGCCTTGTTGAAGTTGTGGTGAGATGATTCCGATTGAGATGTTGACAGTTGTATTATTGATATGTATTTTATGAGTTGAGGCTCGATGTTCCGAGTGCTAGCAACTCATTGAGTACCCCTTGGTGGCCAGATAAGGCCACACAGTTATCGTAATGTGACATTATAATAAGTTGATTTTATTCGTAAATTGAGCTTTTTACCTTATTTTGTAAGGACCAACAGGTTTTCTTGATTGCCATGCTTTACAATTTTGGGCATTTCCTTCATTTGTGGCACTAACATGGTGGATTTTGATACTAACTATGGCTATTTGGCCATTTATTTAGCTTGATTTGGGGTCTTCTTTTAAATTTGGAATTCTTACCGCCTTGCCCAAGGCTTGTACTTTGCCACTTGGCACTTTGGATTGGATTGTTGTGCTGGTTCTATTGTCGTGATGTGTGGAATAGGGTCATAGGATGCACCATGGATTGGTTGGACCTATGGACCCGCTTCGTTGTATGGGGGTATGCCCCAAGGAGTACATATAACTAGCAGGTTGTTGAACCACGTGTTATTATGTCACTTGGGTTAGGAGTGTTCGAACTCTATGAGTCTTGGACCATAGGGTCAACCGGCCTCCTTGAGGGAGGCATAAGAGCTTGAGGGGGCATAAGAGCTTATGAGGGAGGCATAAGATTTGTCTTGAGGGAGGTATAAAGAGTTTGAGGGAGGCATAAGAGACTTGAGGGGAGGCATAAGAGTTTGAGGGAGGCTTATGATATTTGTCTGTATGGTTGATGTTTCAGGATATATGTTGAGTTATTGTGATGTTTTGATAGTGGTCTTTTGATGTATGTGTTACTCATGTCAGATGGATATGTGTTGTGATGTTGTAGATATGTCATTGATTCCCTTGTGGACACTATGTACCTGTAGTATGGTTTGGTGTTATGTGAGTTTTTCATTGATGAAAATTGAGGGAATGTCTAGTGGATTGTAGTACTCTTTTGTTTGAGTATTTTATATGTCAGTCATAGATGTGTGACGTGTACTATGTTATGTGGACTATGCCTATTCCATTCCGTATTTGAGTAACCCTTTTTTTTGTGGTGTAATACAATCTTGAAGTATATACTTGTGTGCTTGTGAATCTATAGTGTCTTGTGAACCTGATAGGGTGTTGTGTTAGCAATTCATGTTGGACACCCACAATAAGGAATAAACCAAAAATCTTCAATGATGAAATTTTAAAAGAAATTAAAGTAAGAATAGTGCTAGTGGAAAGAGACTAATGAAATGATAAACAAGGAAGAACTACCAATCTTCACAGAACATTGAAAGTTAAAAATTCTACCAAATGTTCCTAAGGCTACCTTGTGACCCTACTTTAATTAACTAAAATTTAAACCATAAAGTGTAATTTCTCCTTTACACATTGTTGGTTACGTGCCATTTCTTTTCCTCTGTGTTATGTCGCATCGAGGACGATGCTTTCTTAAGGGGAGGAGAATGTAATGCCCGTTTGGCAGTAAACCCTTTTCGAAGGTTGATTAGGCTAGTAACTTTCCTTGAAGCCATTTCCATCCTGCTCCTATTCGTTGTTGAGCAAAAGACTTTAACCCATCGACAAGGGTTGATGAGTTCAGACGTTAGTTTCATTAGTCAGAACCCCTATTAAGCTACATCACGTGTCAAAATTAGGTCTTGATTTCAGATTTTTTTCTTTTGAATCACCTTCACACATATTATCTCTAAAAGAGTCATAATTTTTATTTTGAGTTAAACCTCTTTCATATAATTCTATATTTTTCCTATCCACATAACTCTTATCTTCACTATTCCCACTTACGATAGAATGCATGTTATCCATTGCCCCACTAAAATTGTGATAGCATTCATTGACATTATTTTTGGAATGTCCACGTGATTCGCTTCAGATTCTCAAATGTAATCCACATATATCTGATCATTTTCCATGAGCTATCTTTCTCGTGTGCCCCGACAAACCACCAGATGAAACATCTCCTCTGCAACCTACATACAAAATTATGTAATTCATTAACTTGAGAAAAGCCACATCTCTCATGTGTCACCTTGTGTAAAAATACAAACTAAAAAGCTTTACCATTAAATGAATATCAACTATGCTTTGGTTCATGACTGAATTGTTCCGTTTTTGTTGAGGAACATCATTCATTATTACATCAGGAATGTTAGAGATTCCGACATAAAGTTTTTGTAATGAGTCTCTTTCATGATTACATTCATTTAATCTCAATGTTTTAGGCCACGCATCTGTGTCAATTACGGCAGGAGTGGTGGCTATATAGTTATCAAGATTTACCATAGAAAACCCACCAAAATGATTTCCATTTCCGTGTACGCGAACTAATGCGCTATGAAGATGCAATGAATAATTACTTTCCATGTCTTCGATACTAAAAAGACTCCTTTTTCACCTTTTATTTGTATATGTATATCTGACATGAATTCTCTATGATCATATGAAGACCTACTGTCCCTCACCCCACCCCCCACTTCTTGCCTTCTAGACCTGGTACGTGGCCATCCCCCACTGGCCTTACCTCTGCCAGCCTCCCCACCTCCTTTAATTCCGTTGATTTGCAAATTTCTTGTGCCCTATGCTACCTGCTCCCTTTGAAATGTTCTGGCCGCGTGAACAAGGAGGAGTGTTTTTTTGTTGGGATTTGAGATGAATTGCTTTTCAGCGTGTTCTAGTCCAATGGATTCAGGTGGTGAAATGGAAGCTCTTCAGTTCTGTTCCCTGTTATTGCCATGGGTGCACAGGTGTGGTTTCTCAAATTCGTGTTGTACAGGTCAGTTTCCGTGGAGCGTAGAACTGAAGTTTCTTAGGAAAGTGCCGTTAAGGATGCTTTCAATGGCTATATGCAGCAGCTACAGAGTTCCTTAAAAAAAATCAAGGTTCAGAGTAGAGTAACATTGCGACAGCTGCTGCAAGGAGCTAATCCCAAGGAACCGTTGGTGTTGCCATTCTCATGTTATGGTTCACGCAACCACAGTCATGATCAGTCAATTGCAAAATCGATTGCAGCTGTAGTAGAAGGAATGAGATTTAAAGTTTTAGATTGAGCTAATCTTGCCTAATAATCATTTTCAGAAGTATGATATGCTATGAGTTTTCTGAAAATGAAACTCGTCTTGAGATACTAGATATATGTGGTTTATGAATTCAATGAGTTACAGATTTCAGGTCGAGGCTGTAAAGATGTTTCAGATAGGTGTTGATCAGGGTCTTCTTCACGTGAGTTGCACTCCAAAAATGGATTTATGTAGTCCAACTTGGATATGGGAATTAGCTGTACCGAGAATCATAATCCTAACAAATTCAGGATCTTTCCTTAAAGGACTAGACCCTCATAATTTCACATAGAACTTGGGGCTTGAGTTCTAGATGATTATAACAGCCCAAGGAAAGAACCCATGATGGTTTTCTTGATCAAGGGAAATGGAAAATTAGTTAGCAGTGGGACTACTTCTAGCCTTTAGGAGCCTGAAGGATGTGCAGAGAACTAAGGATAATTGTTCCATTTTGTTACTTCATTTCAAGGAGATCACTTTACTTAGAATTTTGCTAATGATAATGTTGTAAGGCATGGATCGGAGGACTCAAATCAAGGACCTCCATCAGCACTTCTCAACTCTACCTTTGAGAAAACGGTCCTTCACAGGTTTGGGGTTTGCTAGTTGATTCAAGTTTCCAGGTAAAAGTGCAGGGTTTCCAGCTTTTGTGGGGCGAGGATCTCTCTTTTCTAAGAAATATAAGATGCACAGTTTCTAAATGAAAAAAAAATCACAGTCCGAATCAAGCATTACTGCAAGGTAGTACATGTATATTTGAGAAAATGGAAGCTTTCCAAATAATAGTTCAGCTTTTAGATTAGTTTCAAACTTGTGGTCATGTATGTCCTATTTACAGTTTCTGTTACAGATAAGGTCAACTTTTTTTTAAGACAATATCCTCAAGCATATGGAAAATTTTAGGACTTCAAAATGAAGAATGTTCAAAGGTTTTTATTGTTGGATTTTGTCATCTGAAAGGACAATATAGAAAAGGAGAAAAAAACCATCAGAACTGAGAGTGAGGGTGTTACCAGCAGACCTGATCAAATTTATTTACTGGAGTGAGCTCTACTTGTTTTACAGATGTAACAAACCATGGAAGAGAACTTTGCTCATTTGAGGCCGATCTGTTTCATATCAGAATATTCATGAAGCACGTTTTGCTTTGCAATTTTATGAGCTTCTTCAACGAGTCACTAAGTTGGCAGGCATAAAGTTTTCTGTTGGAATAATCACGCCTTACAAGCTACAGCTGAAACGTTTGCACCGAGTGTTTGATGTTGTCCTCAACCTAATGAAGGAAAAGGTTTATTGATCATCACGGTAGATGCCTACCAGAGCCAGGAGCGTGATGTAATCAGTATATCTTGTGTCTGAGCTTCAAATCATGGGGTTGTCCTTGTAGCTATTTTTCACCGCGTGTTGAGGCGCTAGCACGAGCTCGCAGAGCACTTTGGGTTAAGGGCAAGCCGGCATTGAAACAATCTATATGCATATGGAGATGGCGTTTTAAACCAGGCATGTTAAACCTGCCCTTGCAATCTTCTGCTACCCTTTTATTATGTCATGAATTGAATTTCCTTCTATTTTATTTTATCTGTTATGGCATTTAGAATGGGCTTCTGTTTTTCTTTCCTTGCTCCTCAATTAATTGCTCTCTGGCTTCAAAAATGGTATTTTGTAGCATAAAATTATTTCACAATGGACAAAATGAATGAACTAGGTAAACAGTAAAACTTAACCTTTGTTTATGTTATTAGTTACTGCAATTGTCTGATCAATAATGGTAATTTATGAAAAGATATCTCAAACCGATTACAATTCTAATTCCAGTTTTTAAAAAAAAAAAAATTGGCTAGGTTGCTTTATGACTACCTGATAATGCTTTTATTCTAAATGGATGTAATAGTGAAAGGCAGAAATTAAAATTGTAGAGTTTTCTCTTTCTTGGTAAAGTGTATGATGTTATAGACATTCTATGTAAATTATCTTCCTTGTGAATCGAACTCTGTAGTAGCAGATGTTTTCTTTGGAGCGACTATGAGGATAGGTCGAGTAGACTGTCGTGAGATAGATGGGTATACCCAAGCTATTCATATGTTGTTTTAGAGACGGAAGAGAAGGCATAGTTCGTAGGAAGAGTATTTTGCTTTGTACTTTTCCCCTTCGCTGACTGTTAACCTTGTGATTGGTGACTCGAGTTGGGTCACGATAGAGGATCTTGTGTCAATTCACTTATATTTTCAACAGACTATCCCTTGCTTGTTTAAAATTAAGTATCGAATGAAATGGGTTTCTATTAAATCCATTTTGTAGCTTAGCAAACCTTCAATAATTCAGGTAGGGACTTTCTGAGTAAGTGTTGACTGAGGCATGTATGAAAATAGAATGGTTACCTTTGCTTTGAATTGGGTTAGACTTGTATGAAAATGGAAAGGGTAGGAATCGACTCAGTTACATACTTTAGTGAGCTAAGCCCTTAATCTCTTACAATGATCATACGAGGGGTGGATTACGGTTTATTACTGATTATGTGATGTAAGATAATAACAACCTTTGGTGAAAAGACTTCTTCTTGATCCTTGTCCTGTGTAATCCAACTATAGTTGTTGTATGTAATTTTAGTTGGATAGAATCTAATTTATTTAACTTCTTGATGAAAAATAATTAGGTTCGGTGAGAATTGCTTGGTATATTGAATCTTCAGATTTAGTTATAGTGTTGTGAGTATTATATGTATGTTGGTTTATTCAGCCGAGTGAAGTTAACTTTAATCTTTGACTGATTTGTGTTCATATATGGTTGGGGCCTATATTCTTCCTAAAACATGGATGTGCGTTAATGCAGTCTTGTTAACAAGTAATTTTGAATATGTTAAGTCATTTGACTGATCTTTATCTTTTTTGGTTAATAATAATAGAATGATGTTTGGGTGTTAGATTTCAATCACGTAATCCATAGGATTACTTGACTGAAATCTCAATACTCTCAGCCTTGTTGTCTTCACCAATAAGGTCTCACCTTGTTTGTCTTTGGAATATCTCTCTCACTTGAATATTGGGATTCCTCCTTGTTGGCTGGTATAAATCTCGTCATCTTGTGAAACATATTGATTAGTGGTTTATGATTTGATCCATTCTTGAGTTTAGAATTTTACTTTCATGATATTATAAAATGTTAGCTTACTGTTGCAATGGGTAGTCTTAACATGCTCAGTTCTCGCGAACTGATTCCAGCTAGTATTTGTGCAGATGGATTGTGCGAGTAGATTAAAGGAAAGAGTTGTAAAGGTTTCATCAGTACAATTTATGAAATTCCTTGTAAAAATTTCCAATGTGAGGAAAAGTTTGTAATAGTGATTGCAAAGGAATTTAGAAGACCTCTTGCCTTGGGTTGTTCAGAAATTGCGTGAAGATGTTATGTTGTCCTTCTGTAGGTAAACTGGTAACTTATCTTTGTGGGAAATGTTATTCAAACTTTCACTGGCATAAGCATTGTAAAACTATGGATCTTGAGAATTAAGTGTTAATTTAAATCTTTCTGAGACTCTGTATTGATGTGTTATATGTAAGTTGTAATGGGGTGGTTTTCCTTACAGAAGTTACCTAAAAGTTTTATTCAAAGAAATATGTTGTGGTTTAGATCCCCTTGAAAACAAAAATGCCTTAAGTAATCAAGAGTGAGACTATCCTTGCAAAGTGAGTTTATATAACGTGTTATCCCTCACTGAACTAGTAAACACTACTCTTTTGGTGAACGCTAAAGACAAGTTTAATGGAAAACAATAGTTAGATTCTAATAAATTTAACAAGTAAGAGAAGAAAGTTTTGAAACCACTCAATTTATCTCTCAGCCTATTTAAAAGTAAGTAGCTTCCTCTTGATAAGCTCTTTCGGTGAAGCCTAGGTAAGAGCGCTATTTAACTACGTATAAAACCTCGAGCTTCTATTAAACCTCAGTAATGAACTAATGTCTTAATCTTAAGGGTGAATTCATTTGACCTTCTTCCTTTAACTTTATCCAGGGTGTCTGAACAAAATAAATAACCTCCAATCATTTCTTACTGTGGCTTGCCCTAGCTGTGAGAGTGTCATGTGGTTGGGCTTCTATGTTGTTCTGCAAAAAAAAAATATTGTCCTTGATAGGTGTGGACGTTTCCATGCTGCTTTTATGGCCATCCTTGTATCGAGTTGTTCACAGAGTTAGTTGTATCCTTGGTGACGACATGTTGTGACATGTTATGTGTCAAGCAAGTCAAAAAAAAATGTTATCCTGTATTTCACTGTGTTGTTCTTGTGTGATTGTTTGGGTCGTTACACTTGGTATCAGAGCATAGGTTCATGCTCTCGAACCTATGGGCCGGATTGGTGTTATATGATGATGTTACGTGGTGGTGGTGGTGTTACATGATGATACTGCATGATGACGATGATGTTGCATGATGGTGGTAGATATTGGAAGAGTAATGTGCTTTAAACGTGATGTGATCCATGTCGTAATTGTGATTTTGTGAACGCACATGATGTGTATGTCACCTTGTGCGTGTTTGTGATCATGTTGATATGTTTGGGGATGGGAGTATTCTCTCTCCTTCTTGTGGATTCTATGAAGAGTTCACGTGTGAATTACTGCTTGTGATGTGTGAAAAGAATTATAAAGTGGATGACATAGTGTTGGAGCTTTGTGACATATTGTGCTATGTAGGTGTATCAATGTGTTGTATGACTAGATTGATGTTAAAAGAGATGAGTTGTATCATGATGTTTTTTACCATGTTTTGGAGAAATGTGTGTACCACCTTGTTATGTAGCAATGGATGTTATGTTGTGATGTTATTATGTTCATCGTATATCTGAGTTGTGTGATATGTAATGATTCATGTCGTGATTTAGGGTCATACGGTGAGTGTATGAACCCTATCGTATTGTGATTGCACTTTGGGTGCAGAATGTGGTAAAGTGATGTATTGCGCCCTGTGAATGTATGATTGTGATCTACCCCGTATACATACCATACGTGAGACATTATGGTAGCTATGTGTGTACCACCATGGTGTTAGTGATGTAGTTATATGTTATGTTGTGAGCCTTACACTAACCGAACCTGAGGGAAATCGGTAGACTGTGTATGTATGGAGTGAGAAAATGTGTACCGTTGACCAGTCACTCGAGCCGAGTACGAGATAGGAAGTGGAGCCTTACATAGGCTGAAAACCCACTTTCGTTTGTTTGGTATGTGTGACACTTGTTCAACGGGTGTCATACATATTGTGTTTCGCGGACACCTCAGGCTCAGTAGATGGTGACTTGTACTCTTTTCTCTCTCCCGATATGGTTGTCGTATGGATTTAACCTATGTGACTTTGACTATGTTGGGCCTTGTTGAAGTTGTGGCGAGATGATTCCGATTGAGATGATGACAGTTGTATTATTGATATGTATTTTACGAGCTGAGGCTCGATGTTCCGAGTGCTAGCAACTCGTTGAGTACCCCTTGGTGGCCAGATAAGGCCACACAGTTATCGTAATGTGACATTATTATAAGTTGATTTTATTCGTAAATTGAGCTTTTTACTTTATTTTGTGAGGACCAGCAGCTTTTCTTGATTGAAATGCATTACAATTTTGGGCATTTCCTTGGTTTGTGGCACTAACATGTGGATTTTGATACTAACTATGGCTATTTGGCCATTTATTTAGCTTGATTTGGGGTCTTCTTTTAAATTTGGAATTCTTACCGCCTTGCCCAAGGCTTGTACTTTGCCACTTGGCACTTTGGATTGGATTGTTGTGTTGGTTCTATTGTCGTGATGTGTGGAATAGGGTCATAGGATGCACCATGGATTGGTTGGACCTATGGACCCGCTTCGTTGTATGGGGGTACGCCCCAAGGAGTACATATAACTAGCGGGTTGTTGAACCACGCGTTATTATGTCACTTGGGTTAGGAGTGTTCGAACTCTATGTGTCTTGGACCATAGGGTCAACCGGCCTCCTTGAGGGAGGCATAAGAGTTTGAGGGAGGCATAAGAGTTTGAGGGAGGCATAAGAGCTTGAGGGAGGCATAAGAGTTTGAGGGAGGTATAAGAGCTTGAGGGAGGCATAAGAGATTTGAGGGAGGTATAAGAGACTTGAGGGAGGCATAAGAGACTTGAGGGAGGCATAAGAGTTTGAGGGAGGCTTATGATATTTGTCTGTATGGTTGATGTTTCAGGATATATGTTGAGTTATTGTGATGTTTTGGTAGTGGTCTTTTGATGTATGTGTTACTCATGTCAGATGGATATGTGTTGTGATGTTGTGGATATGTCATTGATTCCCTTGTGGACACTATGTACCTGTAGCATGGTTTGGTGTTATGTGAATTTTTCATTGATGCAAATTGAGGAAATGTCTGGTGGATTGTAGTACTCTTTTGTTTGAGTATTTTGGTATGTCAGTCATAGATGTGTGACGAGTACTATGTTATGTGGACTGTGCCTATTCCATTCCGTATTTGAGTAACCCTTTTGTGGTGTAATACAATCTTGAAGTATATACATGTGTGCTTGTGAATCTGTAGTGTCTTGTGAACCTGATAGGGTGTTGTGTTAGCAGTTCATGTTGGGCACCCACAATAAGGAATAAACCAAAACTCTTCAATGATGAAATTTTAAAAGAAATTAAACTAGGAATAATGCTAATGGAAAGGAGACTAATGAAATGATAAACAAGAGGGAACTGCTAATCTTCACAGAACCTTGAAAGTTAAAAATTCTACCAAATGATCCTAAGGCTACCTTGTGACCCTGCTTTAATTAACTAAAATTTTAAACCATAAAGTGTACTTTCTCCTTTGCATGTTGTTGGTTACGTGCCATTTCTTTTCCTCTGTGTTATGTCGCATCGAGGACGATGCTTTCTTAAGGGGAGGAGAATGTAATGCCCGTTTGGCGGTAAACCCTTTTCGAAGGTTGATTGGGCTAGTAACTTTCCTTGAAGCCATTTCCATCCTGCTCCTATTCGTTGTCGAGCCAAGGACTTTAACCCATCGACAAGGGTTGATGAGTTCAGACGTTAGTTTCATTAGTCTGAACCCCTATTAAGCTACATCATGTGTCAAAATTAGGTCTTGATTTCAGATTTTTCTTCTTTTGAATCACCTTCACACATGCTATCTCTAAAAGAATCATAATTTTTATTTTTAGTTAAACCTCTTTCATATAACTCTATATTTTTCCTATCCACATAACTCTTATCTTCATTGTTCACACTTACGATAGAATTCATGTTATCCATTGCCCACTAAAATTGTGATAGCATTCATTGACATTATTTTTGGAATGTCCACGTGATTCGCTTCAGATTCTCAAATGTAATCCACATATATCTGATCATTTTCCATGAGCTATCTTTCTCGTGTGCCCCGAACAAACCACCAGATGAAACATCTCCTCTGCAACCTACATACAAAATTATGTAATTCATTAACTTGAGAAAAGCCACATCTCTCATGTGTCACCTTGTGTAAAAATACAAACCAAAAAGCTTTACCATTAAATGAATATCAACTATGCTTTGGTTCATGACTGAATTGTTCCGTTTTTGTTGAGGAACATCATTCATAATTACTTCAGGAATGTTAGAGATTCCGACATAAAGTTTTCGTAATGAGTCTCTTTCATGATTACATTCATTTAATCTCAATGTTTTAGGCCACGCATCTGTGTCAATTATGGCAAGAGCGGTGGCTATATAGTTATCAAGTTTTACCATAGAAAACCCACCAAAGTGATTTCCATTTCCGTGTACGCGAACTAATGCGCTATGAAGATGCAATGAATAATTACTTTCCATGTCTTCGATACTAAGAAGACTCCTTTTTCACCTTTTATTTGTATATGTATATCTGACATGAATTCTCTATGATCATATGAGGACCTACTGTCCCTCACCCCCCTTCCTGCCTTCTAGACTGGTACGTGGCCATTCCCCACTGGCCTTACCTCTGCCAGCCGCCCCACCTCCTTTAATTCCTTTGACTTGCAATTTCTTGCGCCCTGTGCTACCTGCTCCCTTTGACCTGTTCTGGCCGCGTGAACAAGGAGGAGTGTTTTTTGTTGGGATTTGAGATGATTTGCTTCAGCGTGTTCTAGACAATGGATTCATTGATGGTGAAATGAAGGTCTGTCACCCTGTTATTGCGTGGGTGGGTGTGGTTTCTCAAATTCGTGTTGTACAGGCAGTTTCCGTGGAGCGTAGAACTAAAATTCTCCTAGGAAAGTGCCGTGAGGAATTAACTGGCTATATGCAGCAGCTACAGAGTCGAGACGAATAAAAAACAATCAACAGTCTTGTTTAGAGTAACATTTTGATGCTAGCAAGTCGAGCTCTAAAGGCGTTAGCAGGTAGCCGCCATGCTCAATTCAACAATACCCATTACTTCCAGTCAATTATCCATATCGATTTTTCAGGTATGAATGCTGACCAATTTCCATCTTAGATCTACATAATCATGATAGTAATAATAATGTTCAGACGAGTATGATATGCTACGAGTTTTCTGAAAATGAAACTCGTTCTAAAAGGCGGAGATACTAGATATATGTGGTTTATGAATAGAATGAGTTACATGATTTCAGGTCGAGGTGTAATAGATTTTCTTGATAGGAGAGCTCATCAGGGTCTTCTTCACATGAACACCCATGAAAATGGATTTATGTAGTCTAAGTGGATATGGGAATTAGCTACCGAGAATCGCAATTAACAAATACCATCTTTCCTTAACAGGACTAGACCCTCATAATTTTACATAGAACTTGGGGCTTGAGTTCTAGCATGGTTATAACAGCCCAAGGAAAGAACCCATGATGGTTTGCTTGATCAAGGGAAATGGTAACTCAGTTAGCAGTGGGACTACTTCTAGCCTTTAGGAGCCTGAAGGATGTGCAGAGAAATAAGGACAATTGTTCCATCTTGTTACTTCATTTCAGGGAGATCACTTTACTTAGAATTTTGCTAATGATAATGTTGTAAGGCATGGATCGGCTAGGACTCAAATCAAGGACCTCCATCAGCACTGCTGAGCACTCTACCTTTGAGACAACGGTCCTTCGCAGGTTTGGGGTTTGCTAGTTGATTGGTTTCCTGTAGGTGCAGGGTTTCCACTTTTGTGGGGCGAGGATCTCTCTTTTCTAAGAAATATAAGATGCACAGTTTTTTTTAAAAAAAAAACGCAGTCCGCATCAAGCATTACTGCAAGGTAGTATATGTTATTTGAGAAAATGGATGCTTTCCAATTAATAGCTGCAGCCTCTGGATTAGTTTCAAACATTGTGGGGTTGTATGGTCGTATTTACAGTTTCTGTTACAGTAAAATAAGGTCAATTTTTTTTAAGACAATATCCCAAGCATATGGAAAATTTTAGGACTTCAAAATTGTTAAGAATGTTCAATGGTTTTTATTGTTGGATTTTATCATCTGAAAGGACAATATAGAAAAGGAGAAAAAAACCATCAGGAGAATATTACCCGAGGGTAAGATAGACCCTCAAATTTATTCCCTGGAGTGAGCTGTAATAGAGTAGAGCAGACAAACCGTTACTGTAGGCAGGGTTCAACTTTGCAATCTTTTGAGGCCGATCTGTTTCATATCAGAATATTCATGAAACACAATTTGCTCTGCTATTATATGAGCTTCTTCAACGTCTCACTAAGTTGGCAGTCATAAAGTTTTCTGTTGGAATAATCATGCCTTACAGGCTGTAGCTGAAACGTTTGCACCGTGTGTTTGATGTTGTCCTCAATCTAATGAAGGAAAAGGTTTATTGGTCATCACGGTAGATGCCTACCAGAGCCAGGAGCGTGATGTAATCAGTATATCTTGTGTCCGAGCTTCAAATCTTGGGGTTGTCCTTGTAGCTGTTTTTCACCGCGTGTTTGGGGCGCTAGCACGAGCTCGCAGAGCACTTCGGGTTAAGGGCAAGCCGCTGCATTGAAACAATCAGATGCATGGAGATGGCGTTTTAAACCAGGCATGTTAAACCTGCCCTTGCAATCTTCTGCTACCCTTTTATTATGTCATGAATTGAATGTCCTTCTATTTTCTTTTATCTGTTATGGCATTTAGAATGGGCTTCTATTTTTTTTCCTTGCTCCTCAATTAATTGCTCTCTAGCTTCGAAAATGGTATTTTGTAGCATAAAATTATTTCACAATGGACAAAATGAATGAACTAGGTAAACAGTAAAACTTAACCTTTGTTTATGTTATTAGTTACTGCAATTGTCTGATCAATAATGGTAATTTATGAAAAGCTATCTCAAACCGATTACAATTCTAATTCCAGTTTTTAAAAAAAAAATTGGCTAGGTTGCTTTATGACTGCCTGATAATGCTTTTATTCTAAATGGATGTAATAGTGAAAGGCAGAAATTAAAATTGTAGAGTTTTCTCTTTCTTGGTAAAGTGTATGATGTTATAGACATTCTTTGTAAATTATCTTCCTTGAGAATCGAACTCTGTAGTAGCAGATGTTTTCTTTGGAGCGACTATGAGGATAGGTCGAGTAGACTGTCGTGAGATAGATGGGTATACCCAAGCTATTCATATGTTGTTTTAGAGACGGAAGAGAAGGCATAGTTTGTAGGAAGAGTATTTTGCTTTGTATTTTCCCCTTCACTGACTGTTAACCTTGTGATTGGTGACTCGAGTTGGGTCACGGTAGAGGATCTTGTGTCGATTCACTTATATTTTCAACAGACTATCCCTTGCTTGTTTAAATTAAGTATCGAATGAAATGGGTTTCTATTAAATCCATTTTGTAGCTTAGCAAACCTTCAATAATTCAGGTAGGGACTTTCTGAGTAAGTGTTGACTGAGGCATGTATGAAAATAGAATGGTTACCTTGCTTTGAATTGGGTTAGACTTGTATGATAATGGAAAGGGTAGGAATCGACTCAGTTACATACTTTAGTGAGCTAAGCCCTTAATCTCTTACAATGATCATACGAGGGGTGGATTACGGTTTATTACTGATTATGTGATGTAAGATAATAACAACCTTTGGTGAAAAGACTTCTTCTTGATCCTTGCCTGTGTAATCCAACTATAGTTGTTGTATGAAATTTTAGTTGGATAGAATCTAGTTTATTTAACTTCTTGATGAAAAATAATTAGGTTCGGTGAGAATTGCTTGGTATATTGAATCTTCAGATTTAGTTATAGTGTTGTGAGTATTATTTGTATGTTGGTTTATTCAGCCGAGTGAAGTTAACTTTAATCTTTGACTGATTTGTGTTCATATATGGTTGGGGCCTATATTCTTCTTAAAACATGGATGTGCGTTAATGCAGTCTTGTTAACAAGAAATTTTGAATATGTTAAGTCATTTGACTTATCTTTATCTTTTGGTTAATAATAATTAGAATGATGTTTGGGTGTTAGATTTCAATCACGTAATCCATAGGATTACATGACTGAAATCTCAATACTCTCAGCCTTGTTGTCTTCACCAATAAGGTCTCACCTTGTTTGTCTTTGGAATATCTCTCTCACTTGAATATTGGGATTCCTCCTTGTTGGCTGGTATAAATCTCGTCATCTTGTGAAACATGTTGATTAGTGGTTTGTGATTTGATCCATTCTTGAGTTTATAATTTTTACTTTCATGATATGATAAAATGTTAGCTTACTGTTGCAATGGGTAGTCTTAACATGCTCAGTTCTCGCGAACTGATTCCAGCTAGTATTTGTGCAGATGGATTGTTCGAGTAGATTAAAGGAAAGAGTTGTAAAGGTTTCATCAGTGCAATTTATGAAATTCCTTGTAAAAATGTCCAATGTGAGGTAAATTTTGTAATAGTGATTGCAAAGGAATTTAGAAGACCCCTTGCCTTGGGTTGTTTTGAATTTGCGTGAAGATGTTATGTTGCCCTTCTGTAGATAAACTGGTAACTTATCTTTGTGGGAAATGTTATTCAAACTTTCACTGGCATAAGCATTGTAAAACATGGATCTTGAGAATTAAGTGTTAATTTAAATCTTTCTGAGACTCTGTATTGATGTGTTATATGTAAGTTGTAATGGGGTGGTTTTCCTTACAGAAGTTACCTAAAAGTTTTATTCAAGAAATATGTTGTCGTTTAGATCCCCTTGTAAACAAACAGTACCTTAAGTAATCAAGAGTGAGACCATCCTTGCAAAGTGATTTTTTTATAGCGTGTTATCCCTAACTGAACTAGTAAACACTACTCTTTTGGTGAACGCTAAAGACAAGTTTAATGGAAAACAATAGTTAGACTTTAATAAATTTATCAAATAAGAGAAGAAAGTTTTGAAACCACTCAATTTATCTCTCAGCCTATTTAAAAGTAAGTAGCTTCCTCTTGATAAGCTCTTTCGGTGAAGCCTAGGTAAGAGCGCTATTTAACTACATATAAAACCTCAAGCTTCAATTAAACCTCAGTAAGAACTAATGATGGCTTAAGGGTGAATTCACTTGACCTTCTTCCTTTAAATTTATCTAGGGTGTCTTATCAAAATAAATAACCTCCAATCATTTCTTATTGTGGCTTGCCCTAGCTGTGAGAGTGTCATGTGGTTGGGCTTCTATGATGTTCTGTAAAAAAAAAAGATTTATTTTCCTTGATAGGTGTGGACGTTTTCATGCTGCTATTATGGTCATCCTTGTATTGAGTTGTTCACAGAGTTAGTTGTAACCTTGGTGATGACATGTTGCGCCATGTTATGTGTCAAGCAAGTCAAAAAACAAATATCCTGTCTTTTACTGTGTTGATCGTGTTGTGATTTTTGGGTCGTTACACCCACGGGCACAGGAGATCTATGCAATGTTGGAGAAAATGTCTTGGGGGATGAAGGTAGCAGGATATTTTTCAGATCCAGAGCATGCACTAAGTTTGTATCTCCAAAATTGATTTGTGACAGTGAGGGTGTTACCAACAGACCTGATGAAATTTATTTACAAAGATTCTCTATTGAGATCTTACTTGTTGTACGATGTAACTCATGGAAGAGAACCTCATAGAGGCCGATCTGTTTCATATCATAATATTCATGAAACACAATTTGCTCTGCTATTATATGAGCTTCTTCAACGAGTCACCAAGTTGGCAGGCATAAAGTTTTCTGTTGGAATTATCACACCTTACAAGCTACAGCTATAATGTTTGCACCGAGAGTTTGATGCTGTCCTCAAATATGATGAAGAAAAAGGTTTAATTATCTTTATGGTAGACGCCTATCAGAGCCAGGAGCGTGATGTAATCATTATGTCTAGTGTCCGAGATTCAAATCCTGGGGTTGGCTTTGTAAATGTTTTTCCACCGCGTGAATGTGGCGCTAGCACGAGCTCGCAGAGCACTTTGGGTTAAGGGCAAGCAGCTGCATTGAAACAATCAGTTGCATATGGAGATGGCGTTTTAAACCAGGCATGTTAAACCTTCCCCTTGCAATCTTCTGCTACCCCCTTTTTTTTTGTCATGAATTGAATGTCCTTCTATTTATTTTATTTGTTATGGCATTTAGAATGGGCTTCTACTTTTTCCATGTGAATCGACCCAGATTGAATGAAAGGAAGGACTGTTGGGAGTTGTTTGTTTGCATACCCTGGTAGCAACTATGATAGCCATGTATACACTCCCTTTCTGCCTCGTTTTTTTAATTTTCGAAATAAAAGAGTAACTGCTATGTGATAGCAAAATAATGGTTGAAGTTTTATACTGTGGGTGTTAGATCTTTAACCTAGGTGTTTCTTTCTTAATTCTTAAAATTCTGGTGACATTTAGAGACAATAGTGAACAATGGCTGTTGAGTTCGATTTCTAAACCAGCAGTAATAGATATAAACTGAGCCATGAATAACATTAGTGGATATTTGTAGATTTGTCGACTCATGGCCAGTTTTAGGCTAAATGTTTGTTTTTGTTTTGGTAAAAGCTTTTCTTAGGTTGAATCTGTGTGTAGACCTTGCATAGTGAGCATGACATGTTTTCTTAGAGGCCTACGTGAGTGAAATATTGACTACTCAATGATAGATCCTGTGACGTGAGTCACTGTATCATAAGATAAAAGAGTTCAATCGAACTCTGTAGTAGCAGATGTTTTCTTTGGAGCGACTGATGAGGATAGGTCAAGTAGATTGTCGTGAAATAGATGGGTATGCCCAAGCTATCCATATGTTATTTTAGAGACGGAAGAGAAGGCTTAGTTCATAGGAAGAGTATTTTGCTTGTATTCCTCCTTCGCTGACTCTAAACCTTGTGATTGGTGACTCGAGTTGGGTCATGGTAGAGGATCTTGTGTCGATTCACTTATATTTTCAACAGACTATCCCTTTCTTGTTTAAATTTAAGTATCGAATGAAATGGGTTTCTATTAAATCCATTTTGTAGCTTAGCAAACCTTTAATAATTCAGGTAGGGACTTTTCGAGTAAGTGTTGACTGAGGCATGTATGAAAATAGAATGGTTACCTTGCTTTGAATTGGGTTAGACTTGTATGAAAATGGAAAAGGTAGGAATCGACTCAGTTACATATTTTAGTGAGCTAAGTCCTTAACTCTTACAATGATCATACGAGTGGTGGATTACGGGTTTATTACTGATTATGTGATGTAAGATAATAACAACCTTTGGTGAAAAGACTTCTTCTTGATCCTTGCCTGTGTAATCCAACTATAGTTGTTGAATGTAATTTAGTTGGATAGAATTCTAATTTATTTAACTTCTTGAAGAAAAATAATTAGGTTCGGTGAGAATTACTTGGTATGTTGAATCTTCAGATTCAGTTATTGTGTTGTGAGTATTATATGTATGTTGGTTTATTTAGTCGAGTGAAGTTAACTTTAATCTTTGACTGATTTTTGTTCATATCTGGTTGGGGCCTTTATTCTTCCTAAAACATGGATGTGTGTTAATGTAGTTTTGTTACCAAGCAATTTTGAATATGTTAAGTCATTTGACTGATCTTTATCCTTTTGGTTAATAATAATAGAATGATGTTTGGGTGTTAGATTTCAATCACGTAATCCATAGGATTACATGACTGAAATCTCAATACTCTCAGCCTTGTTGTCTTCACCAATAAGGTCTCACCTTGATTGTCTTTGGAATATCTCTCTCACTTGAATATTGGGATTCCTCCTTGTTGGCTGGTATAAATATCTTCATCTTGTAGAACATATTGATTAGTTGTTTTTGATTTGATCCATTCTTGAGTTTAGAATTTTACTTTCATGATATTATAAAATGTTAGCTTACTGTTGCAATGGGTAGTCTTAACATGCTCAGTTCTAGCGAACTGACTCTAGTTAATATTTGTGCAGATGGATTATGCGAGTAGTCTAGAGGAAAAGAGTGTTAAAGGTTCATCTGTACAATTTATGAAGTTCCTTGTAAAAATGTCCAATGTGTTGTAAATTGTGTAACATTGCTTGTAAAGAGAGTTTATATGACCTCTTGCCTGGAATTGTTCGGAGAATTACGTGAAGAAGTAGTTTTGTCCTTTTTTGTAATTTGGCTAGTAACTCTTCTTAGTGAAAAATAATATTCAATCTCTTCACTGGCATAAGCATTGTAAAACTTTGATCTTGAGAATTACGTGTTAATTTAAATATTTATAAGACTTTGTATTGATGGGTTATATGTAAGTTTTAATGGGGTGGCTTTTCCTTACAGAAGTTACCTAAAATTTTTATTCAAATAAATCTATTGTAGAGGAGATCCACTCGAGAATAAACAATTCCCTAAGTGATCAAGAGTGAGACTATCCTTACAAAGTGAAATTTTATCACGTGATATCCCTAGCTAAACTAGTAAACCCTACTCTTTTGGTGAATGCTTAAAACAAGCTTAAAGGAAAACAATGGTTAGTTTCTAATAAGATTTAACAAGTAAGAGAAGAAAATTTTGAAACCACTGAATTTATCTCTAAGACTATTTAAAAGTAAGTGGCTTCCTCTTGATAAGCTCTTTTGGTGAAGCCTAAGTAAGAGCACTAATTAATTACGTATAAAACCTCAAGCTTCAATTAAACCTTAGTAAGAGGTAATGACGTCTTAAGGGTGAACTCATTTGACCTTCTTCCTTTAACTTTATCCAGGGTACCTTGTAATTTTCTCTTAAGTTTTTTGAACGTGAACCGATGTTGTCATAAGGGCATGAACGAGTTCTAGTAACGTAAGTGTGAATAGATGGCCCTGTGGAATTAAATTACCATCTTTATCAAATAAATATATAAAACAAATAATTGTTATAAAGGAGAAGACTTTAAGTGAACTACTCTACAGTGTATAAAAACATAACTCAGTTGGTAAGATGATTTGTACGAACCATATATTGAATCCTTCTGAAAACTTAAGTCATGAGTTAAAGGGTGTCTTATCAAAATAAATAACCACCAATCATTTCTGACTGTGGCTTGCCCTAGCTGTGAGAGTGTCTTGTGGTTGGGCTTCTATGTTATTCTATCAAAAATAAAGAAAAAAGTATATTATCCTTTTGGGTGTGAACGTTTACGTTCTAACCTTGTGGTCATCCCCATAACAAGTGGTTCCCAGATTTGGTTGTAACTTTTTGACGACATGTTGTGTCATGTCTTGTGTCGAAGTAAGTCAAAAAAAAAAAATCCTATCTTTTACTTTGCTCTGTGTGTGTTGATTTTTGGGTTGTTACAGCGACAACATGGAGAATTTTGTTATTGTATTTCATGTCTAGCAATGTGGCATCGATCACCTGCGAGTTATCCCATCAACGACCATTTCTTGGTGTGTGAGGAAACAACAGTGATCAAAAGAGTAAATAGTCAGGTGTGTGAGTGTACTCAGAGGAGGAAACCCGTGGTACAAGTGCGCAGTTCAAGAATTCAAAAATAAGAATATGTAACCAAAGAGGGAGAAGAGAGCATGTGGCAATGACCACTGACCAACTTATAAGCACTGTGTGGAGTTTGGCATGAGTGGAATCAACCATCGAAATCCCAGGTGTGTGTTGGTAGACTCCTTCCCCCAACATCTTCTCAACTATTTTTCACAAACCAAACAATACATTAACAAGTGCATCATACAAAATATCAAGAGACATGTGGAATTTGTTTGAATCAAATCGGAACAAAATGAGATTAAGCCCCTTCATTCATTCATCAAATTTTCTATCAAAGATGGACGCGAACAACCAACCTATGATCCCATGCAATAGTCTGAGAGCATGAAAGTTGTGCCGAAAGATGTTAGCAACATTGCAAGCAAACATAGAGACATGTCACATTTGAGAGAACCAAAATCAAGCCCACAAGAGCATCGGTATCTACTCTTTTCCAGTCTCTAAAACTTGCAATTCAAGGACATAATGGACTAAGTCCTATTCAACATATAGATGGGGAAGAGTTGTGTCGATCCAGATGAAAAATGTGAGATTAAATGCCCTCGGAAACATCTATGGTGAAACACACAATCTTTCAAGATCACTTCTTCATCTATTTTTTTACAAACAAGAGCACATCTATCACAGATATTTAAGAAAATCTAGATAAAGTCCTTGTTGCAAGAAGCAGATAGGACATTTTGCGATGTAACAAGATGATGAATCTAGGGATGACGAAGACAACGATTTAGGGGTATATTTGTAAAAACAATGTATTAAGGGGGGGAATTTTGGCATGATTAATACATTGTGTAGTTTAACTACATGTAACCAACCTTTCAGTTACAGGGGGTTACCTCCTAACTACATTCTCTCCTGTATTTCCTAACAATTGGTATCAGAGCCTGGTCTAGTTTAGTGAAGTGTTCAATCGCAGAAATTTTTTATCTTGAGTGGGAGTTATAACAGATGATGGAAGATCTAGGGTTGATAAATTCAATGGGAAAAATTTCAGTCTTTGGAAGAGATGCAGATGAGAGATTACCTTTATCATAAGGATCTTTATATTTTGGTGTTTGATAAGGTGAACAAACCCTCGAGCATGATAGATGCATAATGGGATTGGCTGGATAGGAAGGTACTTGGGACAATCCATTTGTGTCTTGCATCTTTGGTATTATTTAATGTTTCAAAGGAAAAGAGTGCAAAAGAAATGATGGATGCATTAGGGAAGTTGTATGAAAAAATCTCTACCTCTAATAAAATATTTTTAATGATTTTTTTTTTAATATGAAGATGTATGATATGGTTCAATAGTAGATCATTTAAATGATTTTAATATGGTTTTCAATATCTTAGCTTTGGTCACAATAGAATTTGATGGAGAAGTTAGGGATTTATTAGTTATGTGCTCTTTCCCTGAGAATTAGAATACCCTGGTAATGGCGGTAAGAAACTTGGTTCTAGCTAACTCAAAGTTGAAGTTTGAGGATGTTGTAGGGGTGATTCTAAGTGAGGAAATGCAAAGAAAAATCTCTAGGGAGCCTTCTACTTTAGGGAATTCTTTGACAGTGGAAACTAGAGGGAGACATAAGAATAGAGTAAATCGTGGAAAATCAAAGGATCGGGTAAGGTCAAAATCCAAAAGCAAGATAGTATGTTGGCACTATGGAAAGTATGTGCATGCAAAGAAGGATTGTTGTGAGCTTTGAGACAAGAAGAAAACAAGGAGGAAAATGTGGCAATGGGTAATGTATGTTAGGATGCTTTGATTATTTCCTTACACAATATTACTAAATCTTGGGTTTTAGATTCGGGGGCTTATTTCCATGATTCTCCACATATGCATTATTTTGTTGATTATGTTCAAGGTAATTTTGGGCATGTTTTTCTTGGTGATGATGAGCCTTGTAGCATATTTGGAAAAGGTTTTATTCAGGTTAAGATGTAGAATGAAAATACTTGGCTATTGAAGGATGTTAGACATGTGCCTACATTAAGACATATTTTGATATCGGCAGGAGAGTTGGGAAGTGATGGTTATACTGTGATATTTATAGAAAACTCTTGTAAGGTTACCGAGGGTGATCTTGTGGTGGCAAGAAGTAAGAAGGTTGGAACCTTGTATTTAACAACTTATAGCACTAATGTTTGTAATCTTGTGGCTTTAGAAGTAGATACAACATTTTGGCATTATAGGCTCGGTCATATGAGCCATAAGGGCATGGAGATCATAAAGAAGGATTTTCTCATATATACAGATACATGTTTAAAGCTTTGTGAGGACTGCATATATGGGAAACAGTAGCGAGTAAGGTTTCTCCAGGTTGGACCTACAAAGAAAGAGATTAAGTTAGAGCTGGTGCATTTTGATGTGTCGGGGCTATCTTAGGTATCATCACTTGTGGGTTCAATTTATTATATTACTTTTATTAACGATGCAATGAGGAAATTTTGGGTTTATCGTATTAGAAACAAATCTGATGTATTTGACACTTTTTTTAAATGGAAAGCCTTGGTAGAGAATGAAACAGTTCTTAAGCTAAAATGTCTTAGATCAGATAATGGAGGGGAGTATTGCAGTATTGAATTTGATGATTATTATTCTAATAATGGAATCTATAGGAAAAAGACAGTTCCACGAAATCCACAGCAGAATGAGGTATCAGAAAGGATGAAAAAAACAATAATGGAACATGTTAGGAGCAGGAGGCTACATGTAGGACTGCCTCTTATCTTTTTGGAAAGAAGTGGTGAGCACAATTGTGTACTTGATAAACAGAGGACCTTCAAGTGCCTTGAATGGAGGCATACCTAAGGAGGCTTGGTATGGTAAGAAAGTTGATTATTCATTTCTTAGATTCTTTGTATGTGAGGTGTTTGTCCATATAGCCAAGGATGATAAGACCAAGTTAGAGGCTAAATCAGAAAAATGTACTTTCATTGGTTATGGTGGTGATGAATTTGGATATAAATGTTGGAGTATTAAGGACAAGAAAATCATTCGATCTAGGGATGTGGTCTTTAATGAGAAAGTCATGTATAAGCATCAGTTACAGGAAAATAGGGAATAATCCTAGAAAGAATATGAAGTGGTAGAGGATCTTCTGAATGGGAAAGTGGCACATGAATCAGTTCAAGAACCTCCTCAATAAGAACCCCAAACTCCTATATTGAGGAGGTATTCTAGGGTAAGAAGAGAGCCTAAACATTTTTCTCCTTCTCTTTATTATTTACTACTCACTGATAGTGGAGAGCCAAAGAGCTCTGATGAAGCAATGCAGGTAGATGCCAGGAAGAAGTGGGAGTAAGCCATGGATGAGGAGCATCAGGCTCTCATGGATATCCAAACACGGGATTTAGTAAAGCTACCAAAAGGAAAAAGATCATAAGGCCCGATTGGTGGTCAAGGTGTTTGAACAGAAAAAAGGTATAGGTATTGATGAGATTTTTCCTCCTGTAGTAAAAATGATTTCTATTAAAATTGTTCTAGAAATAGTTGCAATAGAATACTTGCACTTAGAACATCTCGATGTAAAGACTACAATTCTCCATGGTGATTTGGAGGAGGGACTATATATGCAGCAACCAGAGGGCTATGAGGTTAAAGGTAAAGAGGAGATGGTGTGCAAACTAAAGAAAATCTTGTATGGCTTAAAACAAGCTCCATGTTAATGGTATAAGAAATTTGATAGCTTCATGATGGAGCAAGGTTATATTAGATGTCATTCTAACCATTGCATGTATACAAGGAAATTTGAGGATAGCAGTTATATTATCATGTGTCTGTATGTGGATGACATGTTGGTTATAGGTAAAAACATGCAGGAAATAAAAGTACTCAAGAAGCAGCTTAGTGAATCCTTTACTATGAAGGATTTGGGGGTAGTCAAAAAAATCCTTGGTATGAGGATATCTCAGGATAGGAAGGAATGGAAGCTGACTTTATCTCAGAAAGAGTACATTAATAAGGTCTTGGAGAGGTTTAATATGCAGGATGTTAAACTGGCTGCGACTCCTTTGGTAGGCCATTTCAAGTTATCAAAGAAGTGGTGTCCCAAGACAATGTAGGAGAGAAACCAGATGTTCGAGGTACCTTACTCATCAGCAGTTGGTAGTTTGATGTACACCATGGTGTGCACTAGCCCTAATATTGCCCATGCACTGGGAGAGGTGAGTAGATTTATGAGTGATCCAGGTAGAGATCACTAGCAGGCAGTAAATTGGATCCTTCAGTATTTGAGAGGGACCATGGGGACAAATTTTTGATACAATAGATTAGACACCACTTTGTGTGGTTATGTAGATTTTGTTATGGCTAGAGATGTAGACATCAAGAGGAGCAAAATAGGTTTTATTTACACTTTAGGTGGGACATTGGTAAGATGGATTTCACAACTACATAAGCTGGTGGCTTTGTTAACCACAGAGGTTGAGTATGTTGCTTCCACAGAGGAAAGAAAAGAAATGATTTGGTTATAGCAATTGCTTGAGGAGTTAGGGCATAAGTAAGAGGAAGGAAAGTTGCATAGTGGTAGTCAAAGTGCTATACACCTAGCTAAAAACTCTGATTTCCACTCTAGGATGAAGGATATAAAGTTAAGGTACCATTTCATCAGGACAACTTTGGAGGAAGAAAAATTGAAGTTGGAGAAAATTCATACCAGTCAGAATCCTACAGACATGATGACCAAGGTGGTCACAAGGGAAAAACTGAAGTTTTGTTCAGCTTTGGTTGGCCTTCACGGAAACTAGTGAAGGGTTCAGAAGTTTTCTCAGAGGAAAACTAGTCTCTAAGTGGGAGATTGTTAGGTTATGGAGCTTGTTTTCATGTGAGAAAGTGTTGAAGACTCTACACTAAGAGTAATGTACACTTTCCACTTAAAACGTGTTTGATATATCAAGAAAAGTGTTATTTCTCATATGGGTGGGCTTTTTGACCCACAGGTTTATGGGAAGGTTTTCACCCATGGTTTTAATACCCACGTTTGTAAAAATGCTTAAGCAGTTGTCTACTTATATGGTTTTATGCATATGGTAGGCATCATGTAACATTACAGATGTGTTTTGAATTCGGGTGTGAATTCTGTAGAGTTTGTTGAGCATAGCTCTAAACATATCTAGGTATTGTATTGAGAGAGCAGTGGCTTGTAATAAAATATGAGCAAGTGATTCTTGGTGGACATATCCTGTATTGGGTGAACCACATTACATATTGTCTCTTTGTGTTGTGTTATTTTATTCTACACTTTTATTTAAGATCTGTAATATTTTTCTTCATATTAGTTTCTACTGTTACGATTTTGTGAGGGATTATTCTGAAAAGTTTATCCCTTATTTCCTAACACATATCCAGCTTCAGTCAATTAAAATATCTTCTCCCGTCAAATGATAGAAATGCTTCGTAAACCCAAAATAGCTACGCACACTCAAAAGGTCGTAACTTTTGCATTTCTCAATGAAAACGCACAAAATTTATACCATTGGACTCATGGCTCCAAGTCTGATGCACAAAAATATATAAATTTAGGATTTGAAAAAGAATTGATGGTTATTTCATAGAAAGTGAACCCATTTTAGAACAATGTTTTATTGGGTAGTTGGGGTGCATTAAATGAAGCATAAGTAAACATTTCTCACTGGTACAAGTCATGGGACAACATGATGATCCTTCTGTAATAAAAAAGGCATCATTTAACTTCATTTACCACCTATTTCAAGTGGCGAGAAGACAAATTTCGGGATTTTTATAGTCCCCCCTCTCTCTCCTCTCAAAATTCTATAAATTTGAGCGTTGGGCTCATTGTAAAAGAAGATAGTTTTGAGTAGCAAAAATCTTTCAATTTTTTTTTTTGAAGCCAATGTGCCATAGGCCCTTGTAGTGGTCTCCTTTTATGGTGACATAGGTGCTTATTCTATAATAGATTGGATTTTTCATACCATGAAGCAATAGATACAAGTTTGTGGATAATTCTTCCCCTGTTGTGTTGTTTGCATTCTTCTTTCCCTTTCAAACGTATTACAAATATATTTTTTCTATCTTATAATCTTGCAAGGATTCATTTTATTTTGCATCTATGGAATATTGTTGTGAATTCATTTGTTGGAATGTGGAGAACTGTTATCACCCCTTCTAGTATGCACTTTACTTCTATTTTTCACACATTGGACAATATTCTCACACTCTCCTTCTTTGGTGTATCACCACTTTAGTGTAGGCTTTATTTTCATGAAATCTCTCTCCCTAGTCCCTTGGAAATTTATAGTAGGATTAGATAGTTTTCCCTGCATTACAGTAGATTGTGATAGGTAGTTTAGGAGAAAGAACCAACTTTATATGGAGGTTTATCTCAAGTATCAAGTCCAACAACTTGGATATAGTACCCATGTTATCCAGTCACACCGTGAGTTCAAGAATACACACTTGTTCAAACCCCAGGGTATGGTGATTCTAAGATAACAAGTAATAAGAAATGGGCTTACTATAGAGAATCATGTTAGAGACACTAAAACATGATTGTAGCTAGACCTATTCAAGAACAATGTAGAAAAATTGAAATATTTATATCCTAATAGCCCAAAGAAAAGTGGAACACATAATGCCTCATGTGCTTCTATGAATGAGAAGAACCACACTAGCTTTCATCAGTAGGAGAAACACAACATGAATGATAAATTAACAATAATATTGGGGATTAATTCACAAGAGCACACGTCATGGTGGATTAATGTGCAATAAGAGCAACAACACCACAAGAAACAATAGTGATCAATGTTGAACATGCCACTATTTCCATGCCCATTTTTCTGTAAATATGCCAATATTAACTGGCATTGACCCAAAATCTTACTACTCAAATCTAGGGTGCAATGATAAATTAAAGCTAGATGTAGACTAAATACTGCATCCCTTTATTTCAAACCATGGACTAAACATAAATCTAAATGAATTTCAAGGAGATTTTGATACAACTGATGAAAATAAAATTACATTTACCATGAAAATGAAATATGGATAAAAAATGTGTTTGTTGTTGCATGAAGTTACCTTGTGATGATCTTGGAGCAGAGTTATGGACCTTGAAAATGCATATGAAACCAGAGTCCTCCTTTGTCAAGGTGCAGCAGAGATGAAGAAAAAAAATCACCTCACCATAATTTTACACTTTGATGCCCCTAATGATGTAATTCCCACTTCAAAAACAAAGGACAACTAAATTAAAAAACATTCATACCATACTATATTATATGGGCCTATTATATAGATCCTACTGCATTCGTTGGACAAAACACTATTGAAATAAATAAAACTAAAGAGAGACAAAAATTCCCATTAGTTCTTCCATGCAGAAGTATGGATAAAACCATTTGTTCACTTACTAAGGGTGTTAAACAAGGGTGGATGAATGAAGACAGTTAAAGAAAAATAGGTCATTTGGTGTTGAAGGACCACCTCTACTAATATTATAATTTTTTGGGGTATGTACTTTTTATCTATAAAATTTGATAGAAACAATTTTTTTTTACTAACTACAACACCAACCACTATTGGTTCCTTTGAAACTTTCCTACCATCTCTCTTTCTGCCCAATTCGCAATACTATATTAATCAAGTGATTTCAAGTCATATTGTTTAATGGAAATTAAAAAGAAAAGGTCTATTGTTGAATTTCATGGCAAATTGTTGAATGGAAAATTTCCATATCACTTGATGAACCCATAAATTTGCCTCTATTTGTTCCTTACTTCATCTTTTAAGTTTAAGGTAGAGCTCCGTCTCTATCTTGTTGTCATATATGACATATCCTATTTTTATTATATTGTTATTTTAATTGGTTGTACTTAGGTTTGGCATATAGACCTCTATATATGTGAATTGATTTTTGCTGATGTTATTTCCTTACTAGGTACATTTTCATATTTTTGCTGACATGTGAAATGCTGGCTCTTAAGTTGCTCCTCAAGCATGCTTGGATCACAAGCATATATAAATGATTTCCTAAATATAACAATATGTTTATTTACATTATTCAATGTGAATTATTATTTTTCCTTTCTTATGCATGATGCCCAATGATTGTTAGGAAATAATAGTCCATAAGACATGTTATTTTGGTTGGCTACATATGGACAATCATTATGAGGAGAAGGTCATGCTTGGTAGAGCAAGGCGCGAACTGTTGCATTTGAAAAAAATATAAATGCAGAATACTGAGGGTCATTGATGACAAGATAAATCATAACACGAGTTAAATGGATGAGGTTATTAGGAGATTAAAACCTAGGTGTGGGGATTAACTCAAACATTTCATGATACCCATTGCACTCAATTCCTACTATGGTGTACAATATTGATGGGTTTCCAGTTTAAGGATTAGACATATTCATTCTAGTGTTTTTTTTGTCCCCCAGACATTTAATAGTATTTCGCACCAAATCAATGGGTTTTTTTTAGCCAAGGCCTTTCTAGATTACAAAACAAGGAAAATGACCTAGTGTTTAACCACTGGAACCATCTTCATAATTTGTTTCAATATATTCACATATTATTCACAATGCTGACATAGCTATTTTCATGGTCATGAAGTTGGGATCACCATTTTCTCTTCCTTTCTATGGGGATCCTTCACCATGCGGCATGGATTTCCTTCAACATAATCTTCCCATAAATCTACTAGTTGAATAAAACTGGGCGGTTTTTTTTCGAGTAGGATATTTCCCCTAATTCTTGACACCTATAAGTGTTCTTTTACAAAAATCTAATCCCCATTCTACACAATACCCTATCATTTCTTCCCAACTATATTCAATATTGAAAACAAGTAATAGCATTGAAAATAGACATGACACATAGTATTGAAAGGAAAATGAGGGGATAAGAAAACATGTATTTGGTTATGGGCAATCCAGAGGTAAGGAAGAGAGATGTGAAGAAAGAAACATCAATGGGCCCAAACAAACATAACCATATACAAACCAAGCTAGTGATTCTAGAGGAGGGTGTTGGTAGTCCGAGAATGCTATAAAGTAACCATGAGGAGGGTAATTGTAGGGTGGTGTCATGAAAGCTCTGGAACAAGTGAGATAGATCAAGCAGCAGTACGTCGTCATTAAAGACCTGACAGAATGGTAGCCACACCTCTGGTGTAAATAGAGGGATGGAAATGAAGTAACAATGAGTGATTATGAAGAGGTGGGTGGAAGTAAAATGAGAATGATAAGTGATTTCATTCGGATACTGAGGGAAACATAATCAATATTTTCCATAGATTCTGACTATCAACCAAGTTATTTATAATAATTTCTACTGTAATTCTTAATGAGGAGTTGTATTTCAGACTAAAAACTATTTGTAAGAAATCGCGAAAGCATCAAATCTCAAGATTTTCAAGTGTTTTGAAATTAAAAAGTTAAAATAGAGTCGAAAATAAATAAAAGAATTTCTTCAAAGCAGAGTTCAGCTCCAACACATATGGCGTTAAGATCTCACTCCTTTGCTTTAGGCCAAGATTTGTTCTTGTATGGTGTATTGTTATCCACTTTCTTTTTGTTGTCTATTTTTTAGAATGTTGTTAGCTTCATTGTAATATCTTCTTTTTAATGGCACTTGAGCCTTTCCAAGTATTACCAATCAAAAAAATAATTAAAAAATAAAATGAGTCTATTGACAACCTTTGACACAATTACACAATATTTCTTGACAGTTTGTAGGAGATCCGGTGATGTACTGAAGCGGACAATGTGTCAAAGCCTGGTCGAATCTTGTAGGGTTAAAACCAGAACCCTTTCTAACAAAATCAAGTTGAGATTGACAGCTGTACATGGAATCAAAGACAAGTGACACTGTGGCAGTGATGAAAACCGCAAGGAATCTATGCTTGGTCGGCGCATTTCATTGGATGCAAATTGAACTGAGCTGTAATTGAATATATAAATGCTTGCCCACATACCGTTAATATCATAGAGTTGTTATATTTAGGTTTATTTTATAAAGTAACAAGGTTTGCGAAAAAAGAGTACGTAGTTCAAGTGTAATGGCAAGTTCTTCAATGGTAAAGATGGGTTCATCTTTGAAGGCTGATGACGTGCAAGAGCTTGTAAAATCCAAGCCCGGGGCTGTACCAGAGAGATACATTCGACCCGAACAAGAGAGGATTGGATGCTCAGCATTAAATGCTCCAGCTGGCCTTCAAATACCTGTTATTGACATGGGGAAGATTGTATCAGGATGTCATTCTACGAGGCAACATGAGATGGCCAGACTTTCCAAGGCCTGTCAAGAGTGGGGTTTTTTCCAGGTTAGTTGGCCTAAATATATCTGTTTTTTACCACTCGCTAACATTTAAGCGTTAGATGTTTCCAAACGTTCGGTAATAATCTGTACAAACATGTTTGTTACTTAAATGGCCACAATAATTTTAGCAGTGTGTTTATTTTACTTTCTCAGGTTTTGAATCATGGAATTGACGGGCGACTATTGGAGCGAATAAAGAAAGTGGTGATGGAGTTCTTCAAACTGCCATTGCAAGAGAAAGAGAAGTACGCAATGATGCCGGGCACAATCCAGGGATATGGTCACGGTTTCATCTTCTCAGATGACCAGAAGCTAGACTGGTGCGACATGATGGCACTGGCTACCATGCCAAAATCTATTCGCAAACAAAACCTTTGGCCGGATAAACCCTTACATTTCAGGTTATATGTTTTTATTAATATTATACCCTGCAATACTACAATGGTAATGCTGGCTTATGTCAACTATCTATGCTGAGATGTTTTCTGCTTGACTTTTGTAGCGATACATTGGAATCTTATTCAATTGAGGTATTTAGACTCTGCCAACATTTGCAGTCTTTCATCGCTGAGAATTTGGGTCTAAAGCCCAACATTTTTAAAGAAATATTTGGAGAAAATGTGCAGGCACAACGGATGAACTTGTATCCACCCTGCTCTAGGCCTGATCTCGTTCTAGGCTTAAGCGCACACTCTGATGGAAGTGCTCTTACTGTGTTACTGCAAGATGATGAATCAGTAGGCTTACAAATTCTTAACAAGAACCAGTGGATTTCTGTAGAGCCAATTCCAGGCACTCTGGTTATCAATATTGGAGACACGCTAGAGGTATATATACCCAAGTTAGAATGTATAAAAATAGGTATAAATCACTTTAAAATTAGGTTGCAATGGACATTATAAATATTATATTTGTATAAAACTAGTTATTCATATAAAAATAGTTATAAACCAATACTAAATTTCACATTGTACTAAAGTGAAGAAGACGATGTCTGCAGGTTCTGACTAATGGGAAATACAAGAGTGTGGAACACCGAGCTGTAACAAATCCAAACAACGAAAGATTATCAATTGTTACATTTCATGCTCCAAGTTATAATGTGGAATTAGGTCCATTGCCACAGTTTATAGATGAACATCATCCACAGCTATACAACAAGTATATTCATGCTGACTACAATCGCCATTATCTCACCAACAAGTTACAAGGAAAGAAATCCCTTGATTTCGCAAAGATTGGAAATTGAAGAAGGCCGTCAATCTCTTAAGTTTCATACATACAACTTGAATATTAAGATTTCTTATGACAATGGCAGTGGAAGGTGGTGTTTACCAGTCATTGAAATTGTCTTATATAATGATTTGCTGTTCACTAATTTCTTTTATAACATTTCTAATTCAGCACTTTGTACCTCCATTAATGGAATAAAAATTTGAAAAAATCATGGTGCATTAGATTTTTTAATTCAATAAAATACAAATACTTTTAAAAAGTATGCAAAGATCTATCGCAACATAATGAAAATTTTGTGCTCGCTACATATGTGGAAGGAAATAAAGCAAGATTTTAAAGATTTCCGACATTCTCAAAGGTTGTTTGTACAAGTGTTTGGCTGGCTCTATATTGTAGAGAGTGTCACCATTTCTCTTTTACTCGCGATTCGTGAATATAGTATGGTACTCTTTTACTATTTGAACCACACAATTCAAATACATCATACACATACAGATCACGAACGTGGCAAGCATATTAGCCGCAACAATATATTCCATAATTTTATTTTATTTTGTGTTTTATGGTAGTTAAGAGATAAAAATGTTATCGAGTAGAAAAATACAATAGTAAGAGCAAGCGATGAAGATTATTAGATATGAAAAAGCTATTTCGAAATAAATTGAAAAGATATATCTGAAGTACATTATAAGGCATGCATTTAGAAGTACAATTTTTTGTTTTTTTTTGAATTTTCGAAGAAGGAGAGGGGAAAGCTTATCAACACTACATTCTCATCTTGTAGCCTACCAACAATTATATCAATAAGGAGACCAATTCTAATGCGGTATTCTTGTCATGGACTAGTTCAAATGTTGAAAATTATGAAAATTTTGAGTCATGGGTAAATTCTTTACATTTTCGGTCATGTCTACACTTTCTTGAGTCAATGTTTAATGCAATGGAAAAAGATTTGGTCATATTTTGTATCAATTGCAAGCTTATTGGCTAAGTCGGGTTTTGGAGGAACCTCTTGTTCCTCAAATCTCTGCCATATCCGGTTCGTTGATCAAGTCGAGCATGTCAGGCCCGAAAAATACACTGAACCCTTTTCATATATGCCTTGCTTTCCACGATTTTCTTATTTTCCTGATCCCCATCCTCGTCGGCTTTATCGTGCTCGAGAGGAACCATACAAACTCGTCCACATGGTTCATTTGTTCCCTGACGAGTTGTCCTGCCTGCTTCCAGTCGCCTCATCAATTAAATTGGATCCATTGGGAACCATGGGAACTTGTTCAGATGTTCCTTATGTACTATGCATCTCCGCTTCACCCACACCCCTTATAAATCAGCCAAGTCATGTTTGTGTGCCCCATTTGTCACTATTCCCTTTGGGTGCCATGTGATCAAATTTACAGATTTAAATATTTTTTTTGGGGAAAAACATTTAATTCGTAGGAATTTTCCATTGGATATAACATATAGTCCTGCTCTATTTTACCCCACATTTGAAAATCAAGACCTCGTCTTGCCTCGTCATTTTTCCTCGTGCCCTGAAATTAGTTTTGCGGCCATTTCTCTCTTATTTCGCATCCATTTCTGAAAATTCAAATTGAATTGTGATCCTTGTCTAAAATCCTTCCTTTCCTTCCAACTGGTAAGTTGGTTCATCACTGTAAGGCCCCCTTACAAAACCATTACCTATTTTCGTGCACTCCCTCTCAATTTTATCAAGTTTCTTTCTATGAGAGCTTATCATTCGATGTGAGTGCCCAATACAATCCCATTACTTCCCAGGAAACCTTAGTTCCTCAAATAACAGATAGTGACATTAAACACATGGACCTAAATGAGTTTTAGGAAATGATGAGAGATACCAATCCAACTCCTTTATCTCATAGAATCTTAGGTAGTTGTTTGGCCCATGCCAAAGGTTTCCCTAACTCTATGGAATGTATTAGGTCAATCTTAGCATGTGTTTATGTTTTTGATTGAGAAACTAAGGAATGGAAATATCCTCAAGTCTTAGGAAATGACATACTTAGCAACAATGAATACATAGATAGTTGAATAAAAAAAAAACAATTTATAGAGATAGAAATAAGTGAAATATACAAAATACCAAACTTTCAAGAGACGAACCCCATATTTACATGGTAAAACCTCAACTTAGTGTTTAATATCAAATTTTACACTTGACACTTTCACACTACAACATGGGGCCCTATTTTGAGACAAAATTTAGAGAAAAAAGTTGATTTTTGTCTCCAAAAGTTTATTTTTGTCTCTAACTTATTTTATTTTTAAACGCCGCAAAATAAAAAAAATAAAAAAAAGACGACACCACGCGACAAACAAACAACCCGAAAATGCGATAATTTTATTTTTTGTTTTTTTCCAAGGTAGTGGTTCTTGTTTGATTTATTTTATCCGCAAGTTTTGTGACCTGCTTGATATTGGGAACTGATAAGCTTCAATCTTTTACTTTGTATTCCGATCGCAAATCTAGAACTACATGGTTGTCGCAATTCCATTCACTCGAGCTTTACTTCAATATTTGTTGTATTCGTCTCTTCCTTAGTGGAGAATTTCCAGTTTCAAACATGGTGATACTTGATTGCATAAGGGTATCTGACAGCTGACCCCATTTTCACTTTAAGAACCATTTTATAGGAGGACAAAGGTGACCAGGGTAGATGTATATTATGACTTTTTGATGTTTTTTTTTTATATATTTTAATATATAATTGTAGAAATATGTTACCAGGATAGTATATTACCCATTTGTTATTTTATTGTCACTTGGAATGGTTAGTATTCACGAATGATATTGATTAGTTGTTTGAAGAATACTATACTTTACTTGGTTTATGTGGATTCAGATATTGACTAAGTAATATTTAGAAACTCTCTACAGGAACTTAGTTGATATTCAAGAAAAGGAAAATACTACGATTGTTTTCTTAAGTTAAATTTAATTTCTAATTTGAATTCTCGACTGTAGTAAAATGCAATGAATGGCTAAGTTGGATCATGAATAGTTTGGGCTTTTTCATGGTTTTTCGTTTATGTTAGGATAGATTCCCTGATATACTAAGTGATTTGGTTTCTTAGATATCTCTTTAAAGGGATTAGATACTTTTAATTCAAGTGGTATATATATAGATATATTAACAAATTTAAACACAAATCAGTCTATATGATTATACATACATTTTGAAATTTGAAATTAAATGATCAAGGTCAAATCGGGGGGAAAGTTTTTCAACCATGCTTAAATTTGTTTGGTTGGGGCGATGGGTATTCAATTTAACCACTTGTCCACCATTAAGACCTCCTCTCCTTGCGTGTAGACTGCTCTCCTTGCTGGCCGCATGTTTTCCTTGTTTTCATTTAATTGATTCCATGAGATTTGCAAATCTTATGTTTTACAAGTTGGCCTGTCGCTGATAAGACTGTCCTGGCCGCGTGGATACAGGGAAAGGGGGTAAAGGAGAAGCTAATAGCGCGTGAAGACACAGGCCAGTATACAGGCGTTTTTCCACTTCCAGTGGGTGCTATAAGGCATGTACATGGCGTGGATCTAGTCCTGGGTGCGTGGAAGCAAAAAGTGGTGACAGAAAGTAATCCTCGGCGCTTAAACCAGGCGACTACCTCCAACTCATTGGGTTCCGCATGTGAGCGGGGCAGTATTCAAGGTCAAGCACATAGCTCAGCGGGGAATTCAGGATGAGGCAACTAAAAGAGCAGGCTGACCAATTATGTTGTTATCTGTTCAGAAATCGATTGCACAGTGAAAGTGCCACAGTGTCTTGGTTGATATTTGCTTATCAAGGCGATTGAGCAGACAGGTAGTGGAGGCGCATAGCAGGTAGTTCGTCCAACTATGTTTTTATCTGTTCAGTATTGAATGTATCCTCAAATACAGTGAGTTCTCCTTTGTGATATTTTTATCACAAAATCGATTGGGGAAAAAACAGTGAGGACAGCGAGAATGATTCTTATGGAACTTACCATTATACAGCAGCGAAAAAAGAGTCTATCAAAATTGCGATTAAGAGACAGTGGGAGTGTTACACGATGACCTGAATAAACTTATTAGAAAGATATTCCATTGAGACCTAGCCTGTCTCGCGAAGAATAGCTCGTGGAGAAGAATCTCCTAGAGGTGGATCTATTTGCTAGCTGCGGTCAATGAAAAAGTTATGTTACTGATTATGCTTTGAGGGTTAAATTTATTAATATATATTCTGTGTTTCTCGTTTACTCTTGTGACAAACGTGAGTTTAAATTACATTTGACTATGTTTTGATTATAGATGTGTAAAAATATATATATATATTTAAATACAAAACTATTTTCCAACAATTTTATTAATGGAATAATATCATGTTTCTTTTTCCATTAAATGAGAAATCTACATGGAAAATATTTGGGATGGTCTAATATAGTTTTGGAGAACTAAAAAATATGATTCATTTAAGGAAGTATTATTTTGAGTGTTAAATAATGCTTGTAATGCAATTCAAGTATTAAGGATGTTCTAATGGGAAAAATTTGGAATAACATTAAAACCATATTTCCACTTTAGTGGTGCTTTCTTAGCTTTTGGAAATGAACATAATTCCCACCTTTATTGTTATAAAGTTAGTAAATGGATCAAACTCCTCTCTATTTTGAGCCCATTGATAAAATTGTTTATCAACAATATTCCCTTTTACACTAACATTCCACTTTTCAATACATCTCCTTTTAAGCAGCAAAATGAGATCTAACATGTATATTCTTTTGTAATTTCTTCCCAACATTCCACAAAAGAATTCAACCACATTTCCAATAAATTTTAGAGTAAGAAATACAATCATTTCAATGCAACTTTTCCTTCCAAATCCTTTTACAACATATCCTACTTCATGTGGAAACAAATTTGCAATAATGGAAGCTAAAGAAAGCAAAGCAATATTACATTTTTCCTCCACTCAAGGTGGGTAAATACATGATGTTTTTACATTGTCAACAACAAGGTTCTTGTGTTCTAAGGTGTTCTTCATCCATGCTCCAAGTTCCAAGTATTTCAAATCACAACCAAGATAGGGGGAGAGGCAACACTCTCCTCCCAACCAAAACTCAATGGAGAAGAGAAGCAATCTCCTCCATTGACCCCCGAGCCCCAAACACAACACAATGAAGGGTGGTCTCCAACTCAAGGCAACAATACTTGCTTCCACAATACAATTTTCTTCACAACATTCAAGGTTTAAAAGAAGAAACAAAAAGGAAACACAATTAACATAATACTTTTCACAACAAGGCTTTCATCCAAGCCAACAAGAGAAGGAACTATGGGAAAGTTTTCCTTATGCCTCCCCATTGAGATGAGATGCCCATCCAAACCCTCCACAATAAAACTCAAGCCCCTATGACTCTTATGCCTCCCTCAAGTACCCCTTTTTCCTCCCATACTCTTATGCCTCCCTCCTCTTATGGCTCCCTCAAGGACAAGGTAAGAATGTGAACATTCTTACCCAAGATGGGCATCCCTCTCAAACTCCCTCCACAATTTCCTATTCTACTCTTATGCCTCCCTCATGAGTTTTCCCATAGACCTCTCCTACACTACACATTAAGCATTCTATCCATTTTTCCACAATACACAAAAGTAACATACATTTTCCACAAATTTAAGCATAGGAACAACAACAATAAGAAAGCAAAAAGGGAGAAGGTTTCCTACCTCTCCATTGGAGAAGCCTAAACCAAGAAATTTGTCCAAGCTCCCTCCAAAACAATCCAAGCATGCAAGTCCAAGCTCCTTCTTTTTTTCTTTCTCCCCAATCTATTCTCTCCCCAAAAGAAAATAACAAAAAGAAACTCTCCAACAAAAAAACTCCAACCCCCTCAACAAGAGAGGAAGTTTCCGTAAATAGACAAAAAGGGAAGAGTGAGGGTGATGTGGCTCCTTGTAGGATGCCACATCACACATCCTCAAGACCACCTCCCATAGTCAACTCAACTCCCAAAACACAATAAATGGGTGGTTGGATTGAATGACATCTCTCTTCCACATCCATCCCTTCCCATGTGTCTTAAGGCACAAATAAATGCAAAAGGGAGAAAAGTGCACTCCAAAGTCATCATTTCCCTTCCCAAAACAATAAATAATCCCCTTTTTGGATTCCCAACCCATAGATATGGTTGGTAAGGGGTTTTGGGAAGTGTGGGACAAGTTCAACTTGTCCCACAAGTCCCCCAAAATTGCCCTAAATCTCAAATTCGAGATTCAAAGGATTTGGAGTGGTCAACACTCAAAACCAAGCATTCAATACATGAGGAAACACAAGGCTCAAGGAGCCAACCATCAAAATTAATTACACCCACAAGACTCCCCTCCAAAACTTAAAAAAAATAAAACAAGATGTTACATTAATCTAAACATACTTAGCAAAAGTAAATTTAAAAAAAAACATCACAAATGAAATCACCTACTAAAGTAAGTTAAAACAAGTAATTAAAATTCTTACCCCCTTGGTCACATTAGAAACTTTCCCCCTCAAGGAAATTTTTCTTAACAACATAAAAAGAACAAAAGTAACACAATACAATTTACTAGTTGCCTTGACGACCAAATGTTGTAACCACCCGACATCCTGTTGTGTTTGGTTCCCAATCCCCCTCATGGTTGTGATCATGTTGCGTTTCCTGCAAAATACAAAATACCTCCTTCGGCCTTGCGGCCATGTCAAAATGTCCAAAATAACCATATGCATGAAATTTATTAACATCTATACGTAATTCAATTATCCATTATTTCAAGGTTTAAATCACAACATAATTATGCATTCCATCATTGTCCAAAGTTATAGCAATGTAAATTCAACAACTACCTTCTACTTATCATGGCGAAGAAATCCAATGTTAGAACACATGCAATATATCCATATAAAAATAATATCAGTATCCAATAGTCTGTCCATGAGTCAGTGTAGATCATACTGAAAACAAAATCCAATCATAACCTAAATGCATCTAGTCACAAAACATCATGCTAATCAACGTAAGTATAAGTCATGTCCATATCCAAAAGTCTACATAACTCAAAATGATAATCAACTAAGTGTCATAGGGAAGTGGGCATTACATCCCCCTCCCCTTAGACTAGACTTCCTCTTGGAAGTCACTGAAATAAGTGTGGAAACTGAGCTCGCAATGATGTAGCATCCTCCCAAGTAGCAGCAGTCTCATCGTACCTGTCCCATTGGACCCGAACCTGATCAATCTCTCTGCCGCGAAGGCCCAGGGTCCTGCGATCTAAAATGCACACGGGCTCCACCATCACCTGCCCCTGATCCTGCACCTGCAATGCAGTCCAATCTAGCACATGAGAAGGATCAGAAACATATCTCCTAAGCACAGAAACGTGAAAAACATCATGGACGCGCGATAAGCTAGGTGGCAATGCTAGACGATAGGCCAAGGGACCGAGGCGCTCCAAGATCTCAAAGGGACCCACAAACCTAGGAGCAAGCTTAGAACCTTTTCCATAACGGATAGGGCTCTTATGCGGTCTGACACGAAGAAACACCTTCGTGCCTACCTCAAAACTGCGATCTGTCCTATGCTGGTCTGCATACTTCTTCTGTCTATCCTGCACCTCCTGCAATCTCTGTCTGATCAAAATAACCTGCTGCTCCATGTCCTGTAATAATGCTGGCCCAAGAGAAACCCTGTCCTCAATCCTATCCCAACTAAGGGGTGTCCTACACTCTCTACCATATAATGCCTGAAAAGGAGCCATGCCTATAGAACTCTGAAAACTATTATTGTAGGCAAACTCCACCAAATACAGATACTCCTCCCATCTCGACTGATGATCCATCACGTACATCCTGAGCATATCCTCTAAAATCTGATTCACCCTCTCTGTCTGTCCATCGGTCTCAGGGTGATAAGCTGTGCTGAAATTAATCCTCGTCCCAAGGGCATACTGCATGGTGGTCCAGAAATGGGATGTGTATAAAGGGTCGCGGTCGCAAATGATCTTCCACGGAATCCCATGTAATCTGACAATCTCATCAAGGTATACTCGTGCCACAGCACTTGGTGTATAGGTGGTCTTCACTGGGGAAAAATGAGCTACTTTCGTCAATTTATCCACCGTGACCATGATGGCGTCATGGTGGTATCTCGACGTCGGCAACCCAACAATGAAATCCATAGAAATGGTGTCCCACTTCCACTCCGGTATGGCGTGAGGATAGAGAAGGCCAGCTGGATGCTGATGCTCAGCCTTCACCCTCTGGCACTCTAAACAGCGGGATACAAATGAAGCTATGTCTCTCTGAAGTCCTCTCCAAAAATACAACTGTCTCAGGGTGGCATGCATCTTCTTCACCCCGGGATGGGCTGAGTAAGGTGCACGATGGGCCTCTGTCAAAATGTCATGTCTCAAGCCTCCATCTCTAGGAACATATATCTGACCTCTGTGTCTGAGAAGACCATCTGCCTCTAATGAAAATCCATCAAATCTCCCTTCAAGGGGTCTCTGAGACTCAATCTCTGCTCTGGCTGCAAGGTAGAAACTATCCTGAGGAAGCTGCTGTAAGATCCTACTCCGCAAATCTGTGCCCACTGAGGTGGCCATAGCCACATGTCTCCACCTACTCAAGGCATCTGCAACCACATTCTCCTTTCCTTTCACATGCTCTATCTCCATGTCATACTCACAGAGTAACTCCATCCAACGCCACTGACGAGCGTTGAGATTGGGCTGCGTGAAGAGGTGGCGAAGACTCAAGTGATCAGTCCTGAGTGTAAATCTCCGGCCAAGAAGAAAATGTCTCCACCGTACTAAGGCATGTACAACTGCTGCAAGCTCAAGGTCATGGGTCGGATAATTGAGCTCATAATCTTTGAGTTTGCGAGACTCAAAGGCAACTACTCTACCCTCCTGCATTAACACACCTCCAAGTCCTGCCAAGGAAGCATCTGTGCAAACGTAGAACTCACCCTGAGGATCTGGCACTGCAAGAATAGGTGCTCTCGTAAGGCATTCCTTCAGTGTACTGAAGGCCTGCTCACATCTATCTGACCATAAAAACTTCTTCCCTTTCCGCTGAAGAGAAGTGATAGGGTGCGCAATCCGAGAGAAGTCCTGTACAAACCTCCTGTAGTACCTTGCTAGACCCATGAAACTACGCACCTTGGTCACACTGGTGGGTGCTGGCCAATCCATGATGGCTCGAATCTTGGAAGGATCGACTGCGATACCTTCCCCTGAAATGATATGGCCCAAATACTGCACCTCAGGCTGAAAGAACGCACACTTCTCCAAGTTCCCGTAAAGGTGCTGCTCGCGAAGACACTGAAGAACCTGGCGAAGGTGCTCCTTGTGCTCCTCACGTGTGCGTGAGTAAATCAGAATGTCATCAAGGAAGATAAGCATGAAGCGATCAAGGAAGGTCCTGAATACCCCATTCATCAAACTCATAAACACTGCGGGGGCATTCGTCAAACCGAAAGGTACCACTGTGAACTCGTAGTGGCCATATCTCGTGCGGAAAGCTGTCTTGTGAATATCTGTCTCTGCAATCCTGAGCTGATGGTATCCTGACTAAAGATCTATCTTAGAGAAAACTGTAGCCCCCTTCATCTGATCAAATAAATCATCAATGCATGGAAGGGGGTAACGATTCTTGATCGTTACTTTATTCAGCTGACGGTAGTCAATGCACAACCGAAGAGATCCATCCTTCTTCTTTACGAAAGATCACTGGTGCACCCCAAGGGGATACACTAGGATGGATTAGGCCTTTCTCCAGAAGGCCCTCAAGCTGCAACTTGAGCTCACATAACTCAGGAGTAGTCATCCGATAGGGTGCTCGTGAGATAGGCTCTGCGCCTGGAACTAGATCTATATGGAAGTCGATCTCACGTGGGGGAGGTAATCCTGGTAACTCCCCTGGGAACACATCAGCAAACTCTGATAAGATGGGATGGTCATCGAGGGAAGGTCCTCTGGACTCATCCTCTGATCTGTCACTGACCGTAATAGCAAACATCTGACAACCCTGTCGCGCACACCGCTTAAGCTGCATAGCGGAGATGGTGCGAATGGATACAGCCCTCCTAACTCCGGATATCACTGACTCTACTCCAAGATCATCTATGCAAGCAATAGTCTTATGGTAACAATCCACTCTAGCTCTGTGAGCGGACAACCAATCCATGCCTAAAATGATGCCATAAGATCCTAATGGAAGGATCCGAAGATCAGAAGTAGTGGTGAAAGGTCCCAAATCCACTACACACTCCTTAACTAAGGAGTCTACAGAAATCTTGGCTCCAGAAGCCATCTCAACTTCCCAACTACGGCCCTACCTAACTGCCACCAGCCTACAATGCTCTACTAAGGATGGTGCAATGAAAGAATCAGAAGAACCAGAATCAAATAATATAGAGGTGGAAATACCACCAATACTACCTGTCGTCTCAATCACAGTACTCTGATGCTCAGCCTGGTGGTTCTCGACCGCTGCGTAGATCCGATGACTCTGTGCCATATCTCCAACAGTAGGCTCTGAGCTCTGTGTCTTACCCTTGGTAGGGTTATGTGGGCAATCTCTCCAAAGATGTCCAACAACACCGCAACCATAACAACTGCCTGGTCCTCTCCAGTGGGAAGCAGCTCCAGCTGGTACTCTAGATGACTGAGATACAGATCCTGACGATCTGGCTATGGACTGCTGAGGTCTCTGATGACGAGCTCCTACTGACTGAGCTCTCGGTGCACCCTGTGTCCTGATGGGACCCCTAGGAGGAGGCCCCATACTACGTCCTCTCTGTGCATCGAATCTCTGAGGAGGTCGGTAAGGTGGGCGGGTCTGCTGCTACTGCTGCTGCGGTGGTGGCCTGAATGAAGCTTGCCCTGAACTCTGTCCACCCCGTGGAGGAGGAACTGACCCCTTCGACCTACTATCCTGCATCTGCTGGATACGGCTCCGAACTCTATCTCTAGCCTGTTGTGTCTTTCCCCGTGTCTCCTCTGCAATATAGGCCTTCTCCACGGCCTCTGCTAATGTCTGTGGGCAGTGAATGTGCACTGCGCCACCTATATCCAAATTCAGGCCCCAGATGAACCTGTGAATCCATACCTGCTCATCCTGCATATAGTCGACGTACTGGAGTAGGTCCAGAAATCGACTCTCATACTCAGCTACTGTCATCGATGCCTGACGGAGGTCATGAAACTCGTCTATCCGCTACTGAATAAATCTCCTGGGTAAATACCTGCTCCTGAAACGCTCCTCAAACAGCTCCCAGGTAATCGTCTCTGAGTCGACATGGAGCTTCTGCTCCTCGGTCCTCCACCAGACTCCTGCTCCATCCTTCAGAAGATGGATTGCAACACGAGCTTTCGTGTTGCTAGTGCAAGGGCAGAGCTTGAAGCATCCGCTCAAGCTCACCAACCAGGCCTCTGCCTGAAAACCACCTGTATCACCCGAATAGTGAGATGGTCGCAGCTTCAGGATCTCCCTGATATGGTCTGCAGCTGACGTATGACGAATCCTAGATCTCTCTGTATGCTCCTCCCTCGGTCTAGGGCTCCGAGACCTGTCCCTATGTCCTGAGATCCTGTCCCCATGTACTCTCTATGGTGACTCTACCCTAGCCGACTCTGCATGGAAATTCTCTACCCTGTGCTCCTCGACTGTGTCGAGGGGATGCCTGAGCATCTACTGATGGCTCCAAACTATGTCTAGCAAGTCGTCCTCCCAAGGGCTCTCCGCGTATAGCGGCATTGACATCCTGGAGTGTCTGCAAAATCTGAGGCAGAAGGGCTGCTACGGCCTGCTCTGGCGGTGGTATGTCTAGGTCTATATGAAGAGACCCCTCGCCCAATCCACGCCTCCTGCACAGATCAAGGCGAGAGTTAGTTCATTGTTCTAGGTCTTGAGCCAGTTTTCTAAATTTGTTGTTTACTATAATTATCAACATTATGGCTTTATATTTTAAAGGTATTAGCTCTGTACTAAGTTGAATGTTCCTGCTTTTTGTTTTCCTGCGTGTGCCCAAGGGTCCCTAGCTTCGAACCCCTGGCTCTGATACCAAAATGTAACACCGCTAAAAAGACGATGCCACGCGACAAACAAACAACCCGAAAATGCGATAATTTTTATTTTTTATTTTTTTATTTTGCAAGGTAGTGGTTCTTGTTTGATTTATTTTATCTGCAAGTTTTGTGACCTGCTTGATATTGGGAACTGATAAGCTTCAATCTTTTACTTTGTATTCCGATCACAAATCTAGAACTACATGGTTGTCGCAATTCCATTCACTCGAGCTTTACTTCAATATTTGTTGTATTCGTCTCTTCCTTAGCGGAGAATTTTCGAGTTTCAAACATGGCGGTACTTGATTGCATAAGGGTATTTGACAGCTGACCCCGTTTTCACTTTAAGAACCATTTTATAGGAGGACAAAGGTGACCAGGGTAGATGCATGCATTATGACTTTATTGATGTTTTTTTTTTATATATTTTAATATATAATTGTAGAAATATGTTACCAGGATAACACGTATATTACCCATTTGTTATTTTATTGTATTCTTTTCCTCACTTGGACATGGTTAGTATTCAGTCGAATGATATTCACTTGATTAGTTGTTTGAAGAATACTATACTTTACTTGGTTTATGTGGATTCAGATATTGACTAAGTAATAATTAGAAACTCTCTACAGGAACTTAGTTGATATTCAAGAAAAGGAAATACTACGATTGTTTCTTAAGTTAAATTTAATTTCTAATTTGAATTCTTGACTGTAGTGACATGCATTGAATGGCTAAGTTGGATCATGAATAGTTTGGGCATTTTTATGGTTTTTTGTTATGTTAGAATAGACTCCCTGATATACTAAGTGATTTGGTTTCTTAGATATCTCTTAAAAGGGGTTAGATACTTTTAATTCAAGTGGTATATATATGTAGATATATTAACAAATTTAAACACAAATCAGTCTATATGATTATACATACATTTTGAAATTAGAAATTAAATGATCAAGGTCAAATCGGGGGGAAATTTTTTCAACCATGCTTAAATTTGTTGGTTGGGACGGTGGGTATTCATTCCAACCACTTGTCTACCATTAAGACCTCCTCTCCTTGCGTGTAGACTGCTCTCCTTGTTGGCCACATGTTTTCCTTGTTTTCTTTTCATTGATTCCATTAGATTTGCAAATCTTATGTTTTACAAGTCGTTCTGTATGATAAGACTAATCTTGGCAGCGTGGATACAAGGAAAGGAGGTAAAGGAGAAGCTAAGGCGCGTGAGGAGGCAAGGTACCTCCACTTCCAGTGGGTGCTGTAAGGCATGTGCATGGCAGTGGATCTACAGTTTCACCTGCACAGTGGACAGGCAGTAAGGGTATGCTTAGAACCAGCGACTGTCCAACTATGTGGTTATCTGATCAGTATCGAATACATCCTCAAATTTGGGATTCAAGGTCGTGATATTTTTTTTGTCAAAAGAAATCGGTTGTAGGGTCAGTGAAAGTGCCACTAGTTGTCTAATGGTCAGTTTTTCTTGCACTTTTATCCCAGGCGCTTTGAGCAATTTAGGTCAAAAAGATTAAGGGACAGAGCAGGTAGTTCATCCAACTATGTCGTTATCTGTTTAGTATTGAATGTATCCTCAAATACGGAGTTCTCCTTTGATGATATTTTTATCAAAAATGATTGGGGAGAGGACAAGCGAGAATGATTCCCACTCCCAAGACAGGTGAATTTTATTGGGGCTTAGAAAGAGTATCGTGGAAAGACTTAAGAGACAGTGGGAGTGTTACACGGTGAACCTGAATAAACTTATTACAAAGACCTCCATTGAGACCTGGCCTGTCTCGCACGAGGCTCGTGGAGAAGAATCTCCTAGAGGTGGATCTATTTGCTATACGGTCCATGAAAAAGTTATGTTATTGATTATGCTTTGAGGGTTAAATTTATTAATATATATTCTGTGTTTCTCGTGGGCTTTATTACTCTTGTGACATGTGATTTAAATGACATTTGACTTGTTTTGATTATAGATGTGTAAAAATAATAATTTTGGAGGTTTTTAAATAATGTATATATTTTAAAATAAAACTATTTTCCAACAATTTTATTGGTGGAATAATATCATGTTTCTCTTTTCCATTAAATGAGAACATCTCACATGGAAAATATTTGGGATGGTACTTAATATAGTTTTGGAGAGGGAAAAAATATGATTCATTTAAGGAAGTATTATTGTTACATGTTAAATAATGCTTGTTACAATTCAAGTATTAAGGATGTTCTAATGGAAAACATTTAGAATAACATTAAAACCATATTTCGACTTTAGTGGTGCTTTCTTCCTTTTGGAAATGAACATACATAATTGTGCCTTATTGTTAAAAAGTTATAAATGGATCAAAATCCTCTCTATTTTGAGCCCATTGATAAAATTGTTTATAGAATATTCCCTTTTACACTAACATTCCACTTTTCAATACATCTCCTTTTAAGCAACAAAATGAGATCTAACATGTATATTCTTTTGTAATTTCTTCCCAACATTCCACAAAATAATTCAACCACATTTCCAATAAATTTTAGAGTAAGAAATACCATCATTTCAATGCAACTTTTCCTTCCAAATCCTTTTACAACATATCCTACTTCATGTGGAAACAAATTTGCAATAATGGAAGCTAAAGAAAGCAAAGCAATATTACATTTTTCCTCCACTCAAGGTGGGTAAATACATGATGTTTTTACATTGTCAACAACAAGGTTCTTGTGTTCCAAGGTGTTCTTCATCCATGCTCCAAGTTCCAAGTATTTCAAATCACAACCAAGATAGGGGGAGAGGCAACACTCTCCTCCCAACCAAAACTCAATGGAGAAGAGAAGCAATCTCCTCCATTGACCCCCGAGCCCCAAACACAACACAATGAAGGGTGGTCTCCAACTCAAGGCAACAATACTTGCTTCCACAATACAATTTTCTTCACAACATTCAAGGTTAAAAAGAAGAAACAAAAAGGAAACACAATTAACACAATACTTTGCACAACAAGGCTTTCATCCAAGCCAATAAGAGAAGGAACTATGGGAAAGTTTTCCTTATGCCTCCCCATTGAGATGAGATGCCCATCCAAACCCTCCACAATAAAACTCAAGCCCCTATGACTCTTATGCCTCCCTCAAGTACCCCTTTTTCCTCCCATACTCTTATGCCTCCCTCCTCTTATGGCTCCCTCAAGGACAAGGTAAGAATGTGAACATTCTTACCCAAGATGGGCATCCCTCTCAAACTCCCTCCACAATTGCCTATTCTACTCTTATGCCTCCCTCATGAGTTTTCCCATAGACCTCTCCTACACTACACATTAAGCATTCTATCCATTTTTCCACAATACACAAAAGTAACATACATTTTCCACAAATTTAAGCATAGAAACAACAACAATAAGAAAGCAAAAAGGGAGAAGGTTTCCTACCTCTCCATTGGAGAAGCCTAAACCAAGAAGCTTTGTCCAAGCTCCCTCCAAAACAATCCCAAGCATGCAAGTCCAAGCTCCTTCTTTTTCTTTCTCCCCAATCTTTTCTCTCCCCAAAAGAAAATAACAAAAAGAAACTCTCCAACAAAAAAACTCCAACCCCCTCAACAAGAGAGGAAGTTTCCATAAATAGACAAAAGGGAAGAGTGAGGGTGATGTGGCTCCTTGTAGGATGCCACATCACACATCCTCAAGACCACCTCCCATAGTCAACTCAACTCCCAAAACACAATAAATGGGTGGTTGGATTGAATGACATCTCTCTTCCACATCCATCCCTTCCCATGTGTCTTAAGGCACAATTAAATGCAAAAGGGAGACAAGTGCACTCCAAAGTCACATTTCCCTTCCCAAAACAATAAATAATCCCCTTTTTGGATTCCCAACCCATAGATATGGTTGGTAAGGGGTTTTGGGAAGTGTGGGACAAGTTCAACTTGTCCCACAAGTCCCCCAAAATTGCCCTAAATCTCAAATTCGAGATTCAAAGGATTTGGAGTGGTCAACACTCAAAACCAAGCATTCAATACATGAGGAAACACAAGGCTCAAGGAGCCAACCATCAAAATTAATTACACCCACTAGACTTCCCTCCAAAACTTAAAAAAATAAAAACAAGATGTTACATTAATCTAAACATACTTAGCAAAAGTAAATTTAAAAAAAAACATCACAAATGAAATCACCTACTAAAGTAAGTTAAAACAAGTAATTAAAATTCTTACCCCCTTGGTCACATTAGAAAATTTCCCCCTCATGGAAATTTTTCTTAACACATAAAAAGAACAAAGGTAACACAATACAATTCACTAGTTGCCTTGACGACCAAATGTTGTAACCACCCGACATCCTGTTGTGTTTGGTTCCCAATCCCCCTCATGGTTGTGATCATGTTGTGTTTCCTGCAAAATACAAAATACCTCCTTCGGCCTTGCGGCCATGTCAAAATGTCCAAAATAACCATATGCATGAAATTTATTAACATCTATACGTAATTCAATTATCCATTATTTCAAGGTTTAAATCACAACTTAATTATGCATTCCATCATTATCCAAAGTTATAGCAATGTAAATTCAACAACTACATTCTACTTATCATGGCGAAGAAATCCAATGTTAGAACACATGCAATATATCCATATAAAAATAATATCAGTATCCAATAGTCTGTCCATGAGCCAGTGTAGATCATACTGAAAACAAAATCCAATCATAACCCAAATGCATCTACTCACAAAACATCATGCTAATCAACGTAAGTATAAGTCATGTCCATATCCAAAAGTCTGCATAACTCAAAATGATAATCAACTAAGTGTCATAGGGAAGTGGGCATATTATGACAAACACCCTAATCCATCTACAAAATCTCTGACGACCTTCAAATTGATTTCATTTGGTTTCAATTCCAAGTATTCTGGTTCCTCCATCACTTGCTTCATTAGTCTATATCTCCCATTTGCTCCATATCCAAACCATTGTCCAGGCTTCTGCCATCCTCAGATGTTTTTTCATGCTTTTTTTCTTTAACATTTGATACCCATTTTGTCGGTGGAATGCTAGTCGAAGGAGAAAAGAATGCGACACCTAAACCAAGTCGATGGAATGACGGGAGGTGGTTTGTTGTCATAGGTGGGAGCGTGTAAATTAGTCAGGTTGAGTGGGAAGAATAGTGGTAGTTGGGGAAAGTAATGGCTAGGTGGAATGGGAAGACATATGACTGGTGGGTGTTCATTCAGTGCTAGGAAGAGAATGTTCGTTCGGGTCGGATGGAGGCAAAAAAAACACAAACCCATGGCAGACCCGAGCTGGCCGCAACACATCCTCCTCTGTTTCACATTTTAGCATTTTTTTTTGCGCATGGGAACACCCAGATAAAGGGGGTAAAGGGTAGTCGGTAGCCTGGTTCATTAATTTTATTATTTTTCCAATTAGGGGATTCTACATTTTTACTATTGGTGCATAATGCTTGCATCAATGACCATGAAGTTACTGGTAGTGATAGAGATTGCTGAAAAGCTAAACAAATCAAAAAATCCATGTATCCTGATATTTGTAGTCGTTGTAGGATATGTGACCTTCCTTTTGTGTTTTTCAACAATATTAGGATTGATTTATTAGAGGTGTAAGAATAAATCTCTAGTGTTGGCTCCAAAAGCCATTGATAACAAAGGTATTTCATATGAGGAAGTTATTCCAGAAATGAGGCTATGCCAAGAAAACTTGTTAGGGATTGGCAGCTCCAGCTCTGTGTTAACAAGGTGTGAACCGGTACCTACAATCAATTTTTTCAACCGAAGTAGCTCATCACCAACAAAGAGGATGTAACAAACACCTTCAATAGGGCTCTCTACACCTGAAAGTAGTTCTACTCCAAATCTCACAACTACATTTTATTTTGTGTGTGTTTCATGTTGTAGGAGGTGGTACCAGTACATGTCTTAGATCTTTACTCGTAGAGAGGTTCTCAAGTAATGTGTCTGTTCTAATAGATAATGATGCCATTTATGACATCTATTTTTGTTCCCTTTACATAGAGTTCCCTACTAATTGCAATAACCTTAACATGCTTACTTACTAGGTCACTAATTATTTACATCTTTTGCATTATTTGCATGCCAATGTGACTCTGTTTTTTCATAAATTCGCAAACAAAACCTTTGGCCGGATAAACCCATACTTTTCAAGTTATATGTTTTTATTAATATACCCTGCAATACTACAATGGTAATGCTGGCTTATGTCAACTATCTATGCTGAGATGTTTTTGGCTTGAGTTTTGCAGGGATACAGTTGAAGCTTATTCAATTGAGGTATTTAGACTCTGCCAACATTTGCAGTCTTTCATCGCTGAGAATTTGGGTCTACAGCCCAACATTTTTGAAGAAATATTCGGAGAAAATGTGCAGGCACAACGGATGAACTTGTATCCACCCTGATCTAGGCCTGATCTCGTTCTAGGCTTAAGCGCACACTCTGATGGAAGTGCTCTTACTGTGTTACTACAAGATGATGAATCGGTAGGCTTACAAATTCTTAACAAGAACCAGTGGATTTCTGTAGAGCCAATTCCAGGCGCTCTAGTTATCAATATAGGAGACACGCTAGAGGTATATATACCCAAGTTACTATGTATAAAAATAGGTATAAATCATTTTAAAATTATATATATTTGGGTATAAAACTAGTTATTCATATAAAAATAGTTATAAATCAATACTAAATTTCACATTGTACTAAAGTGAAGAAGACGATGTCTGCAGGTTCTGACTAATGGGAAATACAAGAGTGTGTAACACCGAGCGGTAACAAATCCAAACAAGGAAAGATTATCAATTGTTACATTTCATGCTCCAAATTATAATGTGGAATTGGGTCCGTTGCCTCAGTTTATAGATGAACATCATCCACAGCTATACAACAAGTATATTCATGCTGACTACAATCGCCATTATCTCACCAACAAGTTACAAGGAAAGAAATCCCTTGATTTCGCAAGGATTGGAAATTGAAGAAGGCCGTCCATCTCTTAAGTTTCATACATACAACTTGAATATTAAGATTTCTTATGACAATGGCACTGGAAGGTGGTGTTTACCAGTCATTGAAATTGTCTTATATAATGATTTGCTGTTCACTAATTTCTTTTATAACAATTCAAATTCAGCACTTTGTACCTCCATTAATGGAATAAAAATTTGAAAAAATCATGATGCATTAGATTTTTTAATTCAATAAAATACAAATACTTTTAAAAAGTATGCAAAGATCTATCGCAACATAATGTAAATCTTGTGCTCGCTACATATGTGGAAGGAAATAAAGCAACATTTTAAAGATTTCCGACATTCTCAAAGTTTGTTTGTACAAGTGTTTGGCTGGCTCAATATTGTATAGAGAGTCGCCATTTCTCTTTTACTCGTGAATATAATATGGTACTCTTTTACTATTTGAACCACACAATTCAAATACATCATACACATATACATCACGAACGTGGCAAGCATATTAGCCGCAACAATATATTCCATAATTTTATTTTATTTTGTGTTTTATGGTAGTTAAGAGATAAAAATGTTATCGAGTAGCAAAATACAATAGTAAGGGCAAGTGATGAAGATTATTAGATATGAAGAAGTTATTTTGAAATAAATTGAAAAGATATATCTGAAGTACATTATAAGGCATGCATTTAGAAGTACAATTTTTAGTTTTTTTTTGAATTTTCGAAGGAGGAGAGGGGAAAGCTTATGAACACTACATTCTCATCTTGTAGCCTACCAACAATCATATCAATAAGGAGACCAATTCTAATGTGGTATTCTTATCATGGACTAGTTCAAATGTTGAAAATTATGAAAATTTTGAGTCATGGGTAAATTCTTTACATTTTTGGTCATGTCTGCACTTTGTTGAGTCAATGTTTAATTCAATGGAAAAATATTTAGTCATATTTTGTATCAATTGAAAACTTATAGGATAAGTTGGGTTTTGGAGGAACCTCTTGCTCCTCAGATCTCCGCCATCTCCATGTGGACCCTGTATGGATATACTCTTTTGAATATTGTGAGCCCATGACCCTTAACCTTCATACAACCATATCTTTTGACTGGAAGCTCGGTTTTCAGTGGGAAAGGACCCGTTGGAAATGTCTTGACCTCCTCTACGCCATGGAAACATAAAATATTATTTTTATCAAGAATTGGTGGGTAAAAAATAAGAAAACTTCTTTCAAACCATTAATATGCTATCCGATTAATCCAACAACCAGATCATATTTGATTTGATCCACCGTTCTTCCTTTTTCAACATGCCAACAAACATGGGCAACCAGGATTGACAGATTTTGGATGGATTTGTAGGGGGAATCGAAGGTTGGTAGTTGGGCCTTCAAGTGAATTCAATGTTCTCCTAGGAGTGGTTGGAGCAGAGTTCAAATTTTCCCTCTCTCTTTCTCTCTCATTCTTCTATATATTATAAAAGAGGGGCATTTTCTAGTGATTGGTCATTATATCTCTCCTGCCCCCCTTCTATTTCTTCCTTAGGACAGAATGTGGAGTCTAAGCGTCTTCTCACAGCTTTGTAATCACACTTTCTTGCCCCTTGCCCACTGAAGATGTACTATGTGACTTACGAAGCAATAAGAAATATATTTTGTGATGCGTCTATCAATCCTTTGCTTATTTTGTTGTCTCTTCTCGCTTCTCATCATTGCAGGGTATATCGTGCATATTCTAATGTCTATTGCAGGTTCGGGGAGCTATGTTTGGTAGGTTTTGAAGTGGTGTTCCGTGTGAAATCTATCGTTGGTCCTTGGTGCACCTTTTCCACCCTCTCAATTGATCACCTCTCTCCACTTCAAGCAGTTTGATTCATGATCAGTCACTTCCTTTTCTAGTGTATCCCCATTTAGTGTAGGCTCTCTTTCACCCTCTCTCTCCCTGGTAGGTAGATTAGGAAGTAGGAACAAGCCTTCTCTGCAGATCCATCTCAAGTCTTGCAATTCCCACAGCTTGGAAGATGGTCAAATGTTGTGCAATCACAACGAATGCCCCATTTCATACTCGGGCCATTCGGGTGTGTTGTGATTCTTCACTAACACATCCGACATAACCAAGGCCAAACCCAAACCCCAAAGAATAATAAATAGGTGGTTGGTGAAATGACCACCCTCTTACACACTCAACCCCAACCCACACCCCTTAAGGACAAAATTAATTACCCATGTAAGAAAAGTGCAATTAATTTCCCTTTTCCTTCATTAAAACACAAAATAGGACCTAAAATAAGTCCCTCACATTATAGGCTAGGTGGGTGGGTGACTTTACACAAGTCTTAGAAATAGCCTAAAAGGTCAAAATCCAAATTTCACATTGAAGATTGAGTACACACTACCCCAAAACAAATTAAATTAATTCCAAGCCAACATGCATTAAGGATACAATCTCACATCTATTTCCCCCCTTTCCGTCACATCCTGATTAGCACTATATAAATACTTTTAAATTAATTTAAGAGGGGTACTAAAAATAATTAATAAAAGTAAATCCATATGAAAATAAAAATACAATAACTCACAATTAAATAAAATCAACAAGGAAAATTTAAAAACATTCCCAAGGTCACTTTTAAGGTCACTCCCAATTGAGACCTCCTAACAAACTACAAAAACAAAGAACATACGAATACACATGTTTACATGGTGACATGTTGCCAATACTCCATATTTTTTCATTGTGTTGGCATAATTAATACCTTGTGTAGTCTAACTACATGTAACTGACCTTTTAGTTATAGGCGGTTACCTCCTAACCGCATTCTCCTATGTTTATTCACTCCTCAATGTGAATAAAATTATTCCGACATTTTTACTCTTCTCCTGAGCCATCAATGGTATCAAAGCATGGAAGTGGGAGTAGCACACTAGAGTAGTGTGGAGGATAAATTTTGTTTGGTGCAAGAGCATGGAGGAATAAAACGAGACTTGTCTTGACTTCCCACCAATCTCTGCGTGAAGACTTGTTTTGGATCTGGTGTTGCTACTCTCACTACACATGTAAGTTTTTTCTTAATTTGGAAGTTTCCTAGTTGGACCTTGTGCGTGGCAGCCTGCAAAATTTTTCTTTGGCATTTTGGAATAGCAGTGCAGACCTATTCTAGAAATTGGCTCAAAAATCATGAAGATCTTCACCACTTTTAGCATTTGTTGTCTTTCTTTGGCAGAGTGTTAGTAGCCTGGAAGTTTCCTAACCTTGCAGAGTCTATCATTGGAAGTTTCCTTTATTTCTTTTGTGAAAGGATAGGTTGCAGTGACTTGCAAAGTCTGCATTGAAATTATAGTGACTAGTAAGCGCACAGTTCAAGAATTCAAAAAGAGGAATATGTCACCAAAGAGGGAGAAGAGAGCATGTGGCAATGACCACTGACCAACTTATAAGCACTGTGTAGAGTCTGGCATGAGTGGCATCAACCATCGAAAGCCCAGGTGTGTGTTGGTAGACTCCTTCCCCCAACATCTTCTCAACTATTTTTCGCAAACCAAACAATACATTAACAAGTGCATCATACAAAATATCAAGAGACATGTGGAATTTGTTTAAATCAAATCGGAACAAAATGAGATTAAGCCCCTTCATTCATTCATCAAATTTGCTATCAGAGATGGACGCGAACAACCAACCTATGATCCCATGCAACAGTCTGAGAGCATGAAAGTTGTGCCAAAAGATGTTAGCAACATTGCAAGCAAACATAGAGACATGTCACATTTGAGAGAACCAAAATCAAGTCCACAAGAGCATCGGTATCTACTCTTTGCCAGTCTCTAAAACTTGCAATTCAAGGACAAAATGGACTAAGTCCTATTCGACATATAGATGGGGAAGAGTTGTGTCGATCTAGATGAAAAATGTGAGATTAAATGCCTTCAGAAACATCTATGGTGAAACACACGATCTTTCAAGATGACTTCTTCATCTATTTTTTTACAAACAAGAGCACATCTATCACAGAGATTCAGGAAAATCTAGATAAAGTCCTTGTTGCAAGAAGCAGATAGGACATGTCGCGATGTAACAAGATGATGAATCTGGGGATGATGACGACAACGATTTAGGGGTATATTTGTAAAAACAATGTATTAAGGGGGGGAATTTTGGCATGATTAATACATTGTGTAGTTTAACTACATGTAACCAACCTTTCAGTTACAGGTGGTTACCTCCTAACCGCATTCTCTCCTGTATTTATTCACTCCTCATTGTGAATAAAAAATTTTCAGACATTTTTACATTTCGCCTGAGCCATCATATTGTTGATCTCCTATCCCCCTTTGGTTTATTGTGTTGCAAACACATGTAAATTTCATGACAATACCTTTCTGGCTGTGTGGCCATATTAACATCAAAATAGTAAAAATACATGCATATACATATAATCAATTATCACAATTTAAACCAAGACAAGTAATTTTCCATCGTTCACAATTCTAATTATTTCAATTTCATTACTTTATCAACTAGTGATAAGATCACGACATCAAATACATCATCTAGCATCATATAATTATCGAAATGAATGCATTAGTCCTATATAAGCTCAAAATCAACAATTTGATATATCCAAATAGGCATATAATCCATCCTATAAATCATGTCATAAGTCCAACATCCATACTGTCCATAAATTAAGTAATCAAAATAACAGTGTCCATCTTTCGATATCTAAACTGTGATAGAAATGTCCAAAATTCTAATCTATAATAAGCAGAATCATAATCATATAAATTTTGAAGATGAGTAGGTACTCTACAAATGAAGCTCATATATAGGTTATCAGGAATTTTCAATTAAGTAACACATGGACTAAACTAAGATCAATGTCACACAATAAAATATTAAAATATAAAAATTTTATGGAAAAGGATTACCACGTCTTTTATCGTTGCACGAGGTGAAGACACAAGAATTAAAAATAGAATAATATTTGGGAAAAGAATAAAATCATCTAAAAATTTGAAACAATTTGAATCTAACATAACAAATCTTGACATATATTTGCAGTAAAAGTCAATCTAAATGGGTCTTCTTTTGGATCAATTCAAAAATAATGATGACAAAATTTCTTCCAATGAGTTAGAATAACTAAGACTCATAGATTTTTTCTTGAGAAAATTCTTGAGAGACTAAATTCCAATTCTTGAGGAGATTAACCCATATGCACCAAAATGACAGGAAAACAAATTTCAATCATGGAAGGATAACTTACGGATTTTTTGAGTAAAGCGAGAGAGTGTAGGTCTCTAGTTGCAGAAAATTTTCTCTCGTCCAAAGAAATTAAAAATTTAAAAGCAAAAAAAAATCATTCTCTAGTGACAACAACATAGATGAAATTAAATATTTTCTAGAAGAGATTGCAAAAGTATAGTAGGATAAAATTGTTCAGTATTATCCCGCAATCATGCAAGAGTTTTTGATGTAGATTGCATGTTAAATGTAACCTACATGTCATTATTTCTAGGAGATTTAAATTGAGGCACCTGCCAAACATGCCATGAACTAAGAGTTTTAGTTATTGCAACATTTCTTTGAAAAAAGATGTGGCATTTATCATATGCACATAGCAAATGAGGGCGGAAAAGCATTTAAAGGAGGGGGATTGAGTTTATGCAGAGCAAAGAAACAAAGTCCAAACGCATGTCCATTTACGAAGTGGTGGCATTGCCACATTCCAATACAAATTCTTGGGATCCACGACCAATCCAAAGCAGGACTTTCTGACTTGGCAATTGTTAATTTGTTTTAAATAATGTATATGTATTAGGAGGGCTTTATAGGTTAAAGAAATAAGGTTAGGTTTTAGTTTATATAATATTTTTAAGAAGGTTTGAAAAAATGTTTTAAACAAATGAAAAAAGGTTTTAAACAAATAAAGGGAAGTGCATAACATAAAAACTCACATATGTTAAGCATAAACAGAGGGGTGGTTACAAGAAAATATGGAAGTGATCCATCAAAATATGGAGCTGTTAAATATTTATGACACATTTTCTTGTTTGCTAATAAGGGGATTAAGTAGAGAAATCTATCAACCAATCACATATGAGAAAATTAGTATTTGTAAATTAATTAAATAATATATTGTTAAAAACATTTTCGAAAACCATTTAAAAAAAAAATGATTGTGATTGGTTGAAAAAAGAATATGTAATAAGAAAATGATTACTACTGTTGCCTTGCCTCCATATGGACTAATAATAAGAATAATTATAATTATACTAATAATTAATATTATAGTAATTAACAGTTGTTATATGTGTGTGTGTGTGTGTGTGTGTGTGTGTGTGTGTGTGTGTGTGTGTGTGTGTGATGTATGCATGTGTGTGTGTATGGATGTATGCATGTGTGTGTGTGTGTGTGTGTGTGTGTGTGTGTGTGTGTGTGTATAAGAGGGAAAAATTGACATAGGAAAAATATATTGTATATTTCTAAAGAGAACATAACAGTATAATGACTTATCCATGTTTAAAAATTGAATTAAAGACATAACTAAGTGGATTAAGATGGATATCTCACATCTTAAAAAACAATGCATATCTCTAAAGTGGAAAACCTGTATAATAATATGTGAAGGCTAAAAATTTAATTGTTTACATGGATCTAAAAATACTCAGTAAGAATTTAGAAGGATGTGACAAGATAAATGAGTACTAATGTTGTGGTTGGATGATGTAGCAGTGATGTTAGAAATGGGTATGGATGTGGAAAGGAAATACAAATAATCAGAGGGTGATTAGGAAGAGGTAGGTGGAAGTAAGATGAGAGTGATAAGTGATTCCGTTCTATTAGTAACAGAAATAGAATCAATATTTTCTGTAAATCCTTACTATCAGCTAGGTTATTATAGTTCACTATAAGTGTTATTACTTGTTATCCAAAATAAGCCCCTTGCTCATTTTTGGCTAACTTCCTTCATTCCATCCTTCCTTGTGCCTCAGTTGAATTTTTTCACTTTTTAGGCCCTCAAAATTTTATGGAAATGGTTTCATTGGATAGAGAATCTCCTCAACTTTCCAGAAAGGTAAAGTTTTCCTTCTAACTCTTTGTATTTTCCAAGTTATGGCTCGGCGGAGTTTGGGAGGGAAATTTTCCCTAGAGGGGTCCGTGGACCAATCATAATGCATCATGTGGTAGTGAAATGGCGGGAGCAGAGATAAATTTGATATTTTTACCAAGGATTGGTCGGGGCACACAGAAGAAAATTTTTGCCCCAAGGCCCACCAGCCAATAGGAAGTGGCCATGTGTCCAGGGGGCTGTCGGAGGTCAAACTGGCGGGGAGAAGTTTGAAGATTTTCCAAGGTTGGCGTAAAAGGGAAATCTCAGCTTGAAGGTCCACCAGCCAATAGGAATAGGCAACATGTCCACAGACCGGCGGGAGGTACAGGCGCAGGGGGAATTTTTCCATTTTTTCAAAGTGTGACAAATGACGCAATAAAACTCCACTCCCGATGGCCCACGCCAATGGAAAGCTGCCACATGTCCTATTTGAGGAAATGGTCGGAGTCAATGGAAAATTGGAATCACGTCCCACGCGCCAATGGAAAGGTGCCATGTGGCATCAAACTGGTGGGGTGCGGAGTGACAAAGGAAAAATTTCCAAAAGTCCAAAAAGGGGGTAAAGGGACCAGGCAAACTTGCGAACCAATCAAAACATGCCACCTGGCATCGGAGTGGTGGAGGGTGGAGATTTTTAGGGAAAATTATCCCAAATTTCAAAAAGGGGAAAATTTTCAACTTTCATCCAGCCAACCCATTTTTGGCCCTTTTTTTTGCCTTAAATCTTCAGAAGGGCATAAATTTTGATCCAGAGCTCAGATTTTCACGTTCTTAGTGTCATTTGAAAGATGGTGAAATTATCTACAAATTGGAGGGTTCAATTTTGTATTTTGACAGATAATTTTGGGAGAAAATTGAAGAAATGTCCCTGGCACAGAAAAAACGTAGAATTGACATTTTACCACCAAATTTAATGAAGTATGTTTATTTTTTTAATCTATAAACCAATGTAATTCTAAGTATCGGTTCATCCATGAAGCCCATCACTCTATAGGAAAAATTTGAGGAATCTGGTCAGTGGTTGAATTCATAAATCCATTTTGCCCGCATTTTCTACTTTCTCTCCTTCTGCTTGACCATTAAAAGCAAGATTTGGCTCATTTGTAAAGGGTTGGACATATGTTTCTCTAAAAAATCTCTTTTCTTACTGAATAAGCAGATTTGTAGAGTTCCATACCTCTCATACAGACTATAACATGTTTTTTTTGCCTCCTGGCCATTGTAATGCATTGTATTGAACTTGGAAATGATAATGTATGTTCTATGATTGATGTTTTTAATCTTTCATGTATTTATCATTATCTTTTGATCTCTCATTACATTCTAGCAATCTGTTCATATTGTGTGTTGTATTTCTTATGATATGTGTAAATCTTGCAAAGTAGATGTTCACCACTCCATTGGTGTATCACCACTTTCAATTAGTTTTATTTCTTCTGCATCCTTTATCTCTATCCCCTTGGAATTTAGAGTAGGGTCTAATGTTCAACCTCTAAAAAGTTCATGTATACACCTAATCAGAGGAGTGAAGGAACCAACCTTTAATCTAGAGGGTCTTTTCCTAACTTTTGCAAGTCCCATACTTGGGGAAAAGATTCAATGTTGTGTAATCACACTGGATGCCCATTATCAAACTAGAAATCTAAGAAAACATCCAGGGGGGTGTTGCTGATTTGCACTAACAGTATTTGGCACGCTCGGTGGGACCTTAGAGGTCTTCATCTTCATTGCAACAAAGTTGATGTGATTTTTTTGTAATTTATTGCTTGAAAAGAGCCCTGATCTACACATCTGGCGACTCCCAAAAGAAAAATCAACTTATTTTAGCAGCCCAAGTCTAAAAATTCATGAGAAGGATCCACACAAGGTCAAGGGCTAGAGAAGAAGGGTTGTTTGAGTATCTACATCTATCCCTGAGAAGAAGGCAGAGGGGAAGAAGAATTCAAAGGTCTCCATCTCCACCAAATAGGACTCTATCAACTCCTCCACCTGGTAGACATTTCACCCAATCAAAAAGGATTCTTAGGCCAATCAAAATGGCATAAGACAACCCTTATGTCAACTTCACTGGCAGCAGCCCACTTACTCTCAATGCACAAAATCTAGTTCCAGTTGCAGCTTTGAAGAACATTCCATATTTCACTGGAGAAAATCAAACCACTCCTGGTGACCATGTTCAAGACATTGCTAATTTTTACACAATCCATGAGATTGATGAGATGCATATTGCTGTCAAATTGCTAACATCTTCATTCAAAGGGAAATCCTTGTAAATGGTTCAGGAGCCTAGGGGCAGGCTCTATCCAAAATTAGAACCAATTCTGCATAGCTCTCTATGAACAGTTTGGAGAAAAGGGAGATAATTTGTCTCTACTAGAAAAATTGACAACTATCAAGAGATTCCCTAATGAGCAGCTAACAGACTTCAACTTCATATTTTAGAGAACATGGGATAGAATCCCAGTGGTAGTAAGGCCAATAGCTGAAGGTGCTTTTCTATACTATCTCAAAGCTTTAAATTATGATATTTCTATGTTAGTTCAATCCATGGGAGGTACAACTATACCTGCAGCTTATAGCATCACCATTAGAGCTGAAAATCATCTGATTCAAGCTGGTAAGCTAGCTCCTAGGCCTCCCATGCCCTTATATCCAAACCTGGAAAGTACAAGTATTAGCCAAGCACCTACTTTAGCTCCTATTTCCACTCCTATAAATCAAAGTTCAAATGAAACTTCTACTTCATCCTCTAATGCCTCAAATGAACTTCAAGAAGTCATGAAACAATTACAAAATTTAGGCAATGAGCTAGTCACACTCAAGAGGTAGCAAGCCCAAAGTTTTAGACCTTCTTATCAGTCTCAAGCTCAACCTAATAGGTAACATATCATCCTAATAGGCCACCCAATCACGCTGCAAATCAAAATCAAGTAAGGCCTCCTGCCAATAGACCATTTCAGACCTATAATCCCAATGCCACATCTGTCTCTAAATTCTTACTGCTAGTGCAAAATAATATAGCACAAGAGTATGATTGGTGTTTTCCATGCAATGAACCTCACAACCAATCCATGTGCTCCAATGGTGCTTTGAACCAAGGCTTGATGGTAAAAAAAATTGGCGTAGAGGGTGAGGTGAGTCAATAAACAAACCAACAACAAGAAACATCACAGAAAAATACAACTCCAAATGAAACTACAGTTGTGAATTGGAAAGCTAAGGATTTTTGTGGTATGAATCAAGCAATTTCTCAGAATGTAGCAGCTAACACAAGATCAAAGAAGAGGAATATTGGTGAAGGGTAGTCATTGGCTCCAGGTGATCCACAACATTCCATCACTCCCCAAAGTGTTGGTAAGAAAAATGTAGTTACAAATATGCAAGGAAAACCCAAGCCACCTTCTAGACCAGCTCAAATACTAGTTGTTGTAGCCCATGTATAAGAAAAGAGTGTATATGCTAGGTGACAACAAAGAGATGTTTCATCCCCATTTAGCATCATTGAACAAATGAAGAAAACAAATGTGAATATATCTATGTGGGAATCATTATCCATCCCAGGCCAAAGCCATCTCCTACAAGCTGCCATGGAGAATTGGTCAACTCCAAATCAACAAGCTCATATGCAAGAGAAGGTACTCAAAAATTCTACTAAGCCTAAAGGGAATCATGAAGGATAGCAAGGTAAAGTTTTGAAGCCCCCTCCATTCTATGTTTCATTGATCATTGGGGATAAACTAGTACATAATTATATGATTGACTCTGGGGCAAGTAGTTATGTAATGCCAAAGAAAATAGCTGATCAGCTGGGTCTCCAATATGAAATCATATCCAAAGGAGTGGTGCACCTGGATGGGACAGTAGTAACAACAGTGGGAGTAATTAAATATCTAAGCCTTACTTTGCATGCATGCCCCAATGTCACTGTTTTGCAAGATGTTTCAGTGATAGATTTACCACCACTTTTTGCCCTATGTTTGTTCAGAGATTTCACAGCTAGAATTAGAAGCTAGTTATCTGTTGATTGGTCACACATGTTGTTTAGAACAAGATATGGAACCAAGTCCAAAATTAGGTCTGAACCTATTGCAAACTTTCACATTGAGCCTCATACCCCAAGTCAAATCAATGCCAATTGTTCAGCATTTGATCAAGAGGATTATCCAAGCACAGATGAAGCTAACACCAAGGTTGGAAGCATCTCAGATTTGACTCTTAATGAATGGGAAAGCAAGGTACATGCTTTTGACCCCTGTAAGAAAATAGAGGAACCTGAACTAGGATTTTATTGCATGCATGAAAAAAATCAGCTTATTCCTAGCATCACCAAGCTAGACCATAAGGATGACAATGAGGTGTGGTAGCTATTTTTTTATGGATCAAGAAGTAGACGAGGTGCAGGTGGGGGAGCTATGCTTGTTTCACCTAAAGGAATTAAATATTATTCATCTTTTAGATTTCATTTTGCATGTTCTAACAATACTTCTGAATATGAAGCATTGATACAAGGATTGCATTGGTCAAGGAAAAGAGGTATCAAAAACTTACAAGTCTTTGGCAACAGGGAGCTGATTGTTAATCAAGTTAAGGGGCAACATGTTGCCAAAAATGACCTGCTCAAATGTTATAAGAATGGGGTGTGGGACCTCATTGAGTATTTTGAAGGCTTTGGCATCAATTCTATCCCTAGGAAAGAAAACCAAGCTGCTGATACACTTATAGCAGCTGGGGCAATGGAAAGTATCAAGGAAGACAAAGTGCAACCAAGAATTCATGTGATTGTGAGGCCATCAGTTTCAGATAATAATGTAAGTTGGTAAGTGTTTGAAAGTGACCAACAAATCATCAATTTCTTGCAAGAAGAAGCTGAGTTCTCAGCCAAAAATAGGAAAAGTTAGAACAACAATATGGTGATCAAGTGGTACAACTAAAACAAACAAACTGCTAAAAGGACTTGTCACCTTAGAGTCCATTTTTATTTCTAATGATCAATTTAGGAAAGAGAAAGCAAACATCCAAGTCAAATGAGAAGATTCAGTGCCCATCTCAGTGGGAGAAGGAAAATCACTTCAAATTGGTAAAGTAGCAACTGAGCAAGAGAGGTATTAGTTCAGGAACCTTTACCAAGAGTTCCCAGATGTGTTTCTTGGAGCTATGAATAATTCAGAGGTTTCAATCCAAAGCTAGCTCAACAGATAATTGAACTGGATCCAAGTGCTAAGCCCATCAGGCAAACACAAAGGCCAGTTAATCCACAGATGGAGACTCTCATGTAGAGGGAATTGAATAAGTTAATAGATGTAAGTATCATATTTCCCATCAAACATTCTAGCTGGGTAGCAAACTTGGTTCCAGGTAGAAAGAAGAGTGGAGAAATCAGATTGTGTGTAGACTTTAGAGATTTGAATAGAGCATCCCTTAGGGATCATTACCCACTTCCCTCTATGGAGCATATTTTACAAGTTGTTGCTGACTCTGAGAGGTTTTCATTGCTAGATGGTTATTCAAGGTATAATCAGATCATGGTAAAGGAAGCTGATCAGTTCAAGACTACCTTCACCACAAAATGGGGAACTTATGCATATAGAAAAATGTCATTTTGGTTGTGCAACGCTAGAGCTACCTTCAAAAGGGTGATGAATATGACATTCAAGGAATTGATGAACAAAACGGTGCTGATATATCTAGATGATATTACTGTATTTTATAAAAGTGCAGTAGATCATCTCTTTCATTTGAGACAAGTGTTCCAAAGATGTAGAAGATTTGGGGTATCCTTGAATCCCAAGAAATGTATCTTTCTAGCTCATGAGAGAAAGCTCCTAGGCCACATTGTTGCCAAAGAAGGATTAGTAATTGATCTAGAGAGTTTTGAAGCAATAAAAGCACTGCCATTACCAAGTAATAAGAAGGCCCTTCAAATTTTCTTGGGAAGAATCAATTTTATTTGGAGGTTTGTTCCATATTTTGTAGCCCTTGTCAAGCCAATAACCCTGATATTGAAGAAAAGTATGGCTTTAAAATGGATAGCTGAAGGTAAGACAAGTTTTGAGACAGTCAAAGAGGCTATCTCACAAGCTCCAACTCTCATTAACCCTGACTTCTCCAAGGATTTTATCCTTTATGCATTTGGAGGTGATGATACAATCTCTGTAATTTTGGTACAGCAAAACAAAGAAAATGCAAAGCGGCCAATTACCTTTTTTAGCTAAAGCCTTGAGGACTATGAGGTGAGATATAATTTCATTGAGAAGCATGTTCTTGCAGTGATTAGGAGCCTGAAGAAATTTAAGCATCTAGTTTCAAATAACAAGGTTCAGCTGCGGGTTTCTCATGTGGGAGTTAAGGACTTCCTCCTCAACAAAGACCTAAATGAAAAATGTGCAGGGTGGATTACTCGTGTCATGGAGTATGAAATTGAGATCAAAGTCACCAAGTTGGTGTGAGGAAAGGGATTATGTGAACAGACGGTCTTGAGAAAATCAATGAAAGCAAGCAATGAGAAGGATGTTGTTTTTGCATTGCAAGATAACCAAGAATGAAGAGGTGTTCAAGAAGATAATGATAGTGTCCTCACTCCTTGCTAGACCCAAGACATAGTTCACTTCCTACAAATAGGCCTATGCCCTCTAGAGATGAACAAAACCAAGAGAAGACACTTCAGATTGCAGGCTGTCCCATATGCACTTGTTGATGACATTTTCTTCAAGAAGGATGTAAATGGAGTGCTGCTGAGATGCATTGGGACAAACCAAATTAATAGAACGCTAGAAGAGTTCCATGGTGGATCAACTCGGGGCCACTTTGCTCCAAGAGTGATAGCCCTCAAAATTATGAAGGCCGACTATTATTGGCCCAAGGTTTTTGGTGATTGTTATGCATGGATCAAGAGGTGCGAAAATTGTGCATTCTTCACAGGCAAGGAGAGATTGGCTATCCTTCCATTGCACCCAATTTCAGTTGACCATCCATTCATGCAATGTGGTTTAGACTTCATTGGAGTCATTAACCCAAACTCAAGCCAAGGACATAAGTGAATTCTAACAAAAACAGACTACTTCACCAAATGGACTGAGGCAGTGGCACTTAAAGAAGCAAATGAATCTAGCGTTCTACACTTCTATGAGGGGATAGTAACCAGATTTGGTATACGTGCCACTATAATATCAAATAATTCTTTGGCATTCATAGGATCAAAGGTAACTGAATGGACAGTTAAAAATGGGATTTATCTAAGCACTTCATTAAATTATTACCCTCAAGGTAATGGCCAAGATGAGTCTACCAACAAGAACTTGTTAAAGATCATCAAGAGGACTCTTGATGAAAACCAGAGAACTTGGCACACCAAATTGAAATCAGCCTTGTGGGCTGATAGGATAACTCCCAGGAGATCCATAGGTAGCTCTCCATTCAAACTTGTTTATGGAAGAGAGGCAATCTTTCCCATGTCACTTGAGTTGCCAACATTGGAACTCATGAAGCAATTGGAGTTGTTGGAATTTGAACCCATGGAGATTAGATATGCAGAGTTAATGGAGCTCCAAGAAATCAGAGAGCATACAGCCTAAACAACGAAGGACCAAACTTTGATCAAGAGGACCTTTGATAGGAAAGCCAAGGCTAGAACCTTCCAAGTTGGAGATTTAGTGTTGAAATGGGATGCAGACCGAGAAAAGCCAGGAAGGCATTCAAAGTTTGATGCTGACCCTTATATAGTCACAAAATAGAAGAACAACAATGCCTTCCAATTGTCTACATTGGATGGTGAAGAACTGCAGATTCCAGTTAATGGAATCCATTTAATGCATTGCTACTAGAAGGAAAAATCTCCACCTTGTACATATTATCTTAGATTTTCATTCCTCTAAGTGCTTGTGCACATTGTTTTGTTGTAGCTTAGTTTTCCATTTTCCTAAGTGCTTTGGCACAAGATTTGATGTCCCAAGAATGCATTTTTGTAGGCCATGTTCCAGATCAAGTGATGTTCTACTCTCACATTTTCCTTCTTAAAATTTTTCTCATGAGTTGGAAGTACCAAACAGTTATTTTGATGACCCCATGCCCAATGGATTGTTTCAGGAAACTAGTAACTTCATCCAGCAGGCAGATGACCCCTCTGAGTCACCAAAATTGTTATCCAAATTAAGCCCCTTGCTCATTTTTGGCTAACTTCCTTTCATTACTTCCTTCCTTGTGCTTCAGTTTAATTTTTTCACTTTTCAGGCACTCAAATTTTTTTGGAAACGGTCTCATTGGATAGAGGATCTTCTCAAATTTCCAGAAAGGTAAAGTTTTCCTTCTAACTCCTTGTATTTTGCAAGTTATGGCTTAGCAGAGTTTGGGAGGGAAATTTTCCCTAGAGGGGTCCGTGGACCAATCACAATGTGCCACGTGGCAATAGAATGGCAAGAGCGGAGGTAAATTTGAAATTTTTACCAAGGATTGGTAAGGGCATGCAAAAGAAAATTTTGGCCTAAAGGTCCACCAGCCAATAGGAAGTGGCCACATGTCCAGGGGTCGTCGGAGGTCGAACAGGCGGGGAGAAGTTTGAAGATATTCCAAGGTTGGTGCAAAAGGGAAATCTTGTCCCGAATGCCCTCCAGCCAATAGGAAGAGGCCACATGTCCACAAATTAGCGGGAGGCGGAGGCGCGGGGGGAATATTTCCATTTTGCCAAAGTGTGGCAAATGGCGCAATAAAACTCTACACCCGATGGCCCGCGCCATTGGAAAAGTGCCACGTGTCCTATTCAAGGAAATGGTCGGAGTCAATGGAAAATTGGAAGCGCGTCCCACGCGCCAATGGAAAGGTACCACGTGGCATTGAACCAGCGGGGTGCAGAGCGACAAAGGAAAAATTTCCAAAAGTCCAAAAAAGGCGTAAAAGGACCAGGCAGACCTGCGAACCAATTAGGATGTGCCACATGGCATCGGAGCGGCAGAGGGTGGAGATTTTTGGGGAATTTTTCTCAAATTTCAAAAAGAGGAAAATTTTAAACTTTTTTCCCGCCGACCCATTTTTGGCCCTTTTTTTTTGCCCTAAATCTTCAAAAGAGCATAACTTTTGATCTAGAGCTCGGATTTACACATTCTTGGTGTCATTGGAAAGCTGGTGAAATTATCTACATGTGGGATGGTTCAATTATTTATTTTGACATATAATTTTTAGAGAAAATTGAAGAAATATTTCTGGCATGGAAAAAACACAGAATTGACATTCAACCACCAAATTTAATGAAGTATGGTCATTTTTTTAATCTGCAGAACAATGTACTTCTAAGTATGGGTTCGTCCATGAAGCCCATCACTCTATAGGTGAAATTTTAGGAATCTGGTTTGTGGTTGAATTCATAAATCTGTTTTTCCCGCGTTTTCTGCTCTCTCCTTCTGCTTGACCATTAAAAGTGAGATTTGGCTCATTTGTAAAGGGTTGGATATATTTTGCTCTGCAAACTCTCTTTTCTTCCTCAGCAGGCAGATTTGTAGAGTTCCATACCTTTCATATAGACTACAACACTTTTTTTTTTGCCTCTTGGCCATTGTAATGCATTGTATTGAACTTGGAAATGATAATGTATGTTCTATGATTGATGTTTTCAATCTTTCATGTATTTATCATTGTCTTTTGATCTCTCATTACATTCTAGCAATATGTGCATATTGTGTGTTGTATTTCTTATGATCTGTGTAAATCTTACAAAGTAGATGTTCACCACTCCCTTGGTGTATCACCACTTTCAATTAGTTTTATTTCCTCTGCATCCTTTATCTCTGTCCCCTTGGAATTTAGAGTAGGGTCTAGTGTTGAATCTCTGCAAAGTTCATGTATACACCTGATCAGAGGAGTGAAGGAAACACCCTTTAATCTGGAGGGTTACTTTTACCTGTGTTTGCAAGTCTCACACTTGAGGAAAAGATTCAATGTTGTGCAATCATACTGGATGCCCATTATCAAACTAAAAATCTGATAAAACACCTAGGGGGTGCTGCTGATTTGCACTAACACTACTATTTATAGTAATTTTTAAGGATGAGTCTCGTACTTCAGACTGAAAAAGACTTCGTAAAAAATCTGCAAAAACATCAAATCTCACGATTTTCAAGTGTTTTGGAATTAAAAAATTAAAGACGGTTGAAAATTAAAAAAACGAGTACATTCACAACCTTTGACATAATTACAGAATATTTCTTGACACATTGTAGGAGATCTGATGTTGTATTGAAGCGGATAATCTGTCAAATCCTCGTCGAATCGTTTCGCCAATAACTAAAGAATTATAGGGTTAAAACCAGAATCATTTACAAACAAAATCAGGTTGAGATTGACAGCCGTGCTGCAATCAAAGACAAGTGACATTGTAGCAGTGATGACAACCGCAAGGAATCTATGCTTGGTCGACGCACTTCAGTGGAATATGCAAATTGAACTGAGCTTTAATTGAATATATAAATGCTTGCCCACATACCGTTAATATCATAGAGTTGTTATATTTAGGTTTATTTTATAAAGTAATTACGGTTGCAAAAAGTGTAGTTAGCTCAACTGTCATGGCAAGTTCTTCAATGGTGAAGATGGGTTCATGTTTGAAGGCTCATGATAAGGTGCAAGAGCTTGTAAAATCCAAGCCCGGGGATGTACCAGAGAGATACATTCGACCCAAACAAGAGAGGATTGGATGCTCAGCATTAAATGCTCTAGCTAGCCTTCAAATACCTGTCATTGACATGGGGAGGATTGTATCAGGATGTCATTCTACGAGAGAACAAGAGATGGCAAGAATTTCCAAGGCCTGTCAAGAGTGGGGTTTTTTCCAGGTTAGTTGGCCTAAATATATATGTTTTTTACCACTCGCTAACATTTAAGCCTTAGATGTTTCCAAACGTTCAGTAATAATCTTTACAAACATGTTTGTTACTTAAATGGCAACAATAATTTTAGCAGTGTGTTTATTTTACTTTCTCAGGTTTTGAATCATGGAATTGACGGGCGACTATTGGAGCGAATAAAGAAAGTTGTGATGAAATTCTTCAAACTGCCATTGCAAGAGAAAGAGAAGTACGCAATGATGCCGGGCACAATCCATGGATATGGTCACGGTTTCATCTTCTCAGATGACCAGAAGCTAGACTGGTGCGACATGATGGCACTGGCTACCATGCCAAAATCTATTCGCAAACAAAACCTTTGGCCGGATAAACCCTTACTTTTCAGGTTATATGTTTTTATTAATATATCCTGCAATACTACAATGCCATGCTAACCTGTGTCAAGAATCTTTGCTGAGATGTTTTTTGCTTGACTTTTGTAGCGATACATTGGAATCTTATTCAATTGAGGTATTTAGACCCTGCCAGCATTCGCAGTCTTTCATCGCTGAGAATTTGGGTCTAAAGCCCAACATTTTTGAAGAAATATTCGGAGAAAATGTGCAGGCACAACGGATGAACTTGTATCCACCCTGCTCTAGGCCTGATCTCGTTCTAGGCTTAAGCGCACACTCTGATGGAAGTGCTCTTAGTGTGTTACTGCAAGATGATGAATCGGTAGGGTTACAAATTCTTAACAAGAAACAGTGGATTTCTGTAGAGCCAATTCCAGGCGCTCTGGTTATCAATATAAGAGACACGCTAGAGGTATATATACCCAAGTTAGAATGTATAAAAATAGGTATAAATCATTTTAAAATTATATATATTTGGGTATAAAACAAATCAATAGTAAATTTAACATTGTACTGATGTGAAGAAGACGATGTCTGCAGGTTCTGAATAATGGAAAATACAAGAGTGTGGAACACAGAGCGGTGACAAATACAAACAAGGAAAGGTTATCAATTGTTACATTTCATGCTCCAAGTTATAATTTGGAATTGGGTCCGTTGGCTCAGTTTATACATGAACATCATCCACAGCTACACAACAAGTATATTCATGCTGACTACAATCGCCATTATCTCACCAACAAGTTGCAAGGAAAGAAAGCCCTTGATTTCGCAAGGATTGGAAATTGAATGAGATCATCGATATCTCCACCTTGAATATTAAGATTTCTTGTGATATTGGCAGTGGAAAGTGGTGTTTAACAGCCATTGAAATTATTTTATTTAATGATTTGGTGTTCGCTAAGTTCTTTTATAAGAATTGGAACAATTATGGTGCATTAGATTTTTTTACTCAATCAAATAGAAATACTTTTAAAAATTATGCACAGATCTATCACAACATAATGTAATTATTGTGTCCGCTACATGTGTGGAAGGAAATCAAGCATCATTTTAAAGATTTCCGACATTCTAAACGGTTATTTGTACAAGTGTTTGGCTGTATATTGTTTAAAGAATCGCCATTTCGCTTTTACTAGTGAATATAATATGGTACTATTTTACTATGTGAACCACACAATTCAATAAGTCGTTAGATTTCTGCTGATTTTTATTTTGACCCCCACACACATATACATCACGAACGTGGTAAGCATATTAGCCGCAACAATATATTCCATACTTTTATTTTATTTTGTGTTTTATTGCAGAAGAGATAAAAATGTTATGGAGAGGCAAAATACAATAGCAAGAGCAAGTGATGAAGATTATTAGGTTTGAAGAAGCAATTTCAAAAAACACTAAAAAGATATATTGACTTAGATAATAATACATGTGTGTAGACGTAATTTTTTATTTTATTTTTAAAATCAGAAAGGAAGAGAGAGGAAGGTTAAGTAAGAAAACATTCTCATCTTGTAGCCTACCAACAATTAAATCAATAAGGGGACCAATTCAAATGTAGAATAGTTGTCATGGACCACTCGAAATGTTGATTTTTTTAAAACTTTCGAGTCATGGGTAAATTGTTTACATTTTTTGTCAGCTCTACACTTTATTGAGTAAGTGTGTAATACAATGTAAAAAGAGTTGGTCAAATTTTGTGTTAATTTTGAGCTAATCAACTAAGTCAGGTCTTCGAGGAACAAGAGGAACTAGTCCATTGTTCCTCATGTTCCCCGGATCTCTGCCATCTCCACTTTGTCAGTCAATTCGGGCATGTCAGGCTCAGAGAATACAGTCAACGTACCCTATTCCAATATGCCTTATATTTGCCAATTCTTTTATTTTCCTAATCCCCATCCTTGTTTGATTTATCATGCCGCATAGGAACCATAGGAACTTGTCCCCATGTTTTTTTTGTTCCTCGGCGAGACGACATGCCCACTTCTAACCACCCAGTCAGTTAAATTGGATTTGTTGGCAATGATGGGAACTTGTTCCCATTTTCCTTAAGTACCCCACATCCCCGAATCTCCAACACCTCTTTTAAATCATCCAAGTCAGGTTTGTGTACATCATATTTACAAATCGAGAGCTCTTCTTGCCTCGTCATTTTTCTTCATGCCATGAAAGTTGTTTGCAGTCATTTCTTCCCTCTTTCTCATCCGTTTTTGAAAATTCAAATTGAATTGTAGTTGTTGTCTAGACACCTACCTTTCCATGCAACTCGTAAGTTGTTTCATCACTGGATGGTCCCCTTTAAATTATTTTGTCTATTTTGGTGCCCGCCCTCTCTATTTTATCAAGTTTCTTCATGTGATATCATATCCTTCCATGTGAGTTTCAATTACGATCAAAATAAAGTTTCAATATGTTAGATATGAACCCATTTCTTCCATAGAAACATTAGTTCTGAAATTGGAGATAGTGACATCAATCACATGGACCTAAATGAGTTTTGGGAAAGGATGAGTAATGCCAATCCAAATCCTTTACCTTGGAGTATCCTAGGTAGTCATTTGGCCCATGCCTGAGGTTTCCCCAACTCCATGTAATGTGCTGACACAATCTTATAATGTGCTTTTGTAATGCTCCCACTTCCACCCTCCAATAACGATGGGTCATTTTCAAGCATTGTTATTATAAAAAATTAAATAAAAATAAAATAAAAATATATTAGGATACTCGCTATGAAAAAAAGACAACGGAGTGTGTCAGGTCATTGCAGCGTACAGAAGGCATGGGTCTCTTCATGGGATATTTGGCCCATTTCTCCATATGCAACAAACAAGTTTCCAATCTAGCCAATTCACCTCTTCTAGCATACTACCAGCCTGTGCCAAAAATAGAGATTCTATACTGGGTGTGGACATCTTTCAAACAAGTAAAAAGAAGGATTTTTAACATATGTATAAGTTATAATTTACCTACCATAAATGTCTATACAAAGTAGATTTGTCGAAAAGACTTTGTTAAATTTAAGGAAATGCGAATGGAAGGTGGGAAACTAGGTTTCTCAATCATTTTACCATGTTTGATGCATATGGATTAACCCTCTGGACATGCAGGATATCTTTTGGACACCGTAAAATTTATCATTTAGATGTGAGTTAGCGCTATGTATAAAAATGTTACATGGTGTTTTAGCGCTATGTATAAAACTGTTACATGTTATCCATAGATTTGAGATGTTGAAAAGAATTTTAAAACATCCAAGAAAACACTATTTGACAGGTGTGAAGATGATCCCCCAAAATCCTTTTCTAACATCCTTCTCCAATAGGTGCTTTTTTTAAGAGTATAAACACCTAGTAAAGTGTGTAACGACCGAAAAAATCCACACACGAACAACACAGTGAAATACAGGATAATTTTTTTTTGACTTGCTTGACACATAACATGACGCAACATGTCGTCACCAAGTATACAACTAACACTGTGAACAACTTGATACAAGGATGGCCATAAAGGCAGCACGGAAACGTTCACACATATCAAGGACAATTTACTTTTCTTTTTGACAAGACAACATAGAAGTCCAATCACAGAACACACTTATAGTTAGGGCCAACCACAAAGAGTTATTCTTGAGGGTTATTTATTTTAATAAGATATCTTGCAATTCTTAGCTTACGTTTTCCAAGGAGGCTCAAGATATGATCCGTATAATTCAACTTGCCAAGCCAAGATTATTCCTTTGACATTGAGTAATTATCTTTAAATCTTCTCTATTATGACATTTATTTACTTAATTCATTTATCAAGAAAAAGGAGTATTTAAATTCCACAAGGCCATCTGCTCACCACTAACGCTACTAAGATTCGTTCTTGCTCACAAGACAACATGGTTTTAAGTTCAACACACTTAAGAGAAGAGATACAAGGTGCCTTGAAAAAGGGTTAGAGGGAGAAGGTCGAGATGAAACATTTTTAGGACCTCATTAGTTATTGCCAGTATTAAATTGAAGCTAGGGCTCTTAACCAGAATTATCAACAACTTTACTTAGGCTTCGCTAAAAGTATTAACAAGAAGTAAAAATTTACTTTCCAAATGGCGGTGAGAAAGATGGTGAGGTCTCCAATTTGTTTTCTCTGGCTTATTAAATCTTATCATCTTCAAACAACTAACAGTTCATTTCACCTTAGGGTGATTTTACAAATTTCACCATGAAAGGAAATAATGTTCACTAGAGGAGATAGGGTTATCATGATATAAAGTTTACTTGCAATGATAGTCTTGCCCTTGTTTACTTAGAGAATTTCTTGCTCTCAAGTTGGTGACCCCTACGTTACTTTATTGAATGCAACTTTTAATTTAACTTCCAGAAGTATTAAACAATCCCATGTTAGTTTACTTATGACACTTTATTACTAAGTCATATCAAGGTTTAACTCAAATTTATTCTCAAGGCAAGGTTGTAGCAACACTCATTTACAGGAACAAAACAAGATTACATAAATTCTTAAAATACTGATACTCCAACAAAGTCACTCAACAACCATAACCAAATTTTCTTATAATTTCAATGATGGTCAAACAATACAAGGTTTCCAAAGTTCAGATGACAGAGTCCACAATGCTTTATACTAAGACATTAATCCTCTTTTAAACTTTCCACTGGACGTTAACAAAAGTTGAACAACATAAAAAGGTTTCGAGCAAAGAATCTTCTCAACTGAGGTTGATGACAAAAGTCTACAAATCTATCCCTCATCTACATGCAAAATCCATCTGCAGCAAATTTTCTACAAGAGTCAGTTCACGAGAACTGAGCAAGATAAGGCTACACAAAACCACCATAACTATTATCTAACAATACCACGAAAAGGAAGCACTTTATTACAAGAATTGGTTCAAACCTCTAAACACTATCAACACATCAAGTTATAATAAAGTCTTCATCATGCCAATCAAAGAAGGAGAAGACCTTGTACTTCAGTTAGGAGCAAAAGCAACGAAAGTAATAATCGTATGAGAATGGCCCTTGGCCCTATAAGGAGAAATAAACAATCTAGCAAAGAACAGAATTCCCATCAAGTAAGTAAATAACAATAATTACAAGATTGAGATTTGATATATATACCAACCATCTAGAAAATTTATCAAAGGTACCATACGCATAGACTAAAATAATATATTTCTAAAAGAACAAGAGTTGATCGGCCCAAGAAAGGGGAACCACGGGTTTCAAAAATTAACACAAAAAGCCATGTATAATTGAGTTTCAAACCGGAAATCAAATAGAGTATACACACAACATAAGTTTCGAAGCGAAGGCAAGGTATACTAGTTTTGACCATTAACTACAAGATTTTCCAATCATCCAAGAAGGGTCAAAGTCTTACAGGCTAGTAGCAAGCATGCGAGAGAAGAAGGGGGTTCCGTCACACAAGAGTATACAATAATGTCATCAACAAATTTTATAACACTAAAGATTTGCAAACCTCCACTAACAATACTAATGTTTGGTTAATTTAAAAATAAATTACCCATATCCCAAAACAACCATATTTTATAGGCAACCCTTGGTAACACAGTCAACCGTCGCAAAAATAGATACAAACATAATTTCTAAGTGACATTATCAAAACAAAACCTTCCGCTATGAATCCATAAGATTATCAAATGAAAGCTGAGTTTTTCCCGAAGATTAATCACATTTAAGGAAATTTCCATCACAAACTATTACGGTAATTACGTGCATAAAAACCGACCAATATTAATTAATAGCATTAACATTACAAGGGAGAAAATAATGCAAGTTAGGAAAAATAGAAGAGCGCCATCAGCAATAATTCTGAGAGGGGGATTAGACCAAACTATTCTAGTATCAACGAGGTACTGGATTCGCACAATGAAACCTCAAGCTTAGTTGATCCGAAAAGTTAGTTATGGTTCAAGTTGATAGGGATGGTCAAGGTACTTCCTGAGGATGGCCTTAAAAGCCTAGAAACAAGATGAAAGATAGTATAAGAGTCTAAACACGCGAGACGGACAAAACACATTGCACACAAACCTTTTTATTCTACCAGTTTTAATACCAAAACTCTACGCTGGCTAGCCCACGCATTGCTCACACAATCCTACAACCTTTCTTTCTCGATGCCAAAAGGTTATCAAAGGGACTTGCGAAGGGGCTAACAAAAAAAATGTCAAAAGACAACTTGGGTGCTAGGGAGGAGCTTCATAGTTATCGTAACTTACTTCCATAATATCGAAAATACTAGTTGATCAACATAATAACTTGCAACTCAATCGCAGAGAAGAATTAATACATAAACAAACAGACGAAGGTCTATCATTCGAGTAAGAGTAACATAACATTCAGAGGAGAGGGCACACGCATCCTTTCGACCCACATACTATCAACGATAAAAGCTAAAATAAGAAGAAACAAGCAGAAAGGGAAATCTCCCATCATGACATCCAACTGACAAATCAATGCAAGGAAAAGTGGTTCAATTTCGCAATAATTGTAAATATAATAGCAGTAGAAAGGTGTAGAAATATCTTGCCTATTTCTCCAGCTTCAACAGGTCGTACAGACTCCGCACGGGTCAGCATAAGAACTGTAGGCACTGGAATCTGGGTGCATCAGTTCTAAGTGGTCCACATTCACGATCCGCGAGACCATGCAATTGAAGAGGATTTTTGTCAAACAGTTCACGAGCATTGTTGTAATCGAAGGGATTCCATGCACTTGTGCTCAACTATTGCTTTCCTTGAGCTTTTACTTCTTGTGGGATTCGACAACCAACCCACATACCCTATGCGTGCTACCACAAACACAAGTGATCTACACAAGGCTGGAGGAGATATTTTCAGAGAAGAACCTGTCGCAGTGCCGAATTTGCATTTTGTTGTTGGTTCTTGCTAGACCACTGGACAACATCCATAAGCGCATCCCGTAAGAGACGCACAATTTCAATGTCAGGAAATTTTGACTCTTTGTGGCGTTGTTTCATAGTTTCAAACACTTCATCAATATCAGTATTTTCATTAATCAGAGTCATTAACACAGCTTTCACTTCCTTCAACTTCACATCAAATATTCTCTTTTCATTGTATTTAACAAGAGCTGTAAGCCCCTCCTTAATGAAATGCTCTGCAAATGCCTCAGTAGTACGCTTCTGCACTGGAAACAACTCGAGGAACCACTTTGCCTCTCCCACAAAAATTTACGTTGCAACAATCATGGGCAAACCTGGATGCAGTGTCAGAGGAATACTTTTACTTTCCCAAGTTCACTTCAGCACAAGTTCTGAATGATGACATAAAATCAGGAATGCTACCTTCATCTCCCAAGACATTTTCTCCAACATTGCATAGATCTCCCGTGCCTCTATGGATACAACCCATATTGAATGAAGGAGCAGTAGGTAAACTGGTCGCCACATCAATGGTGCCCCCAAATTGAGTCCCAGGACCCACATTCCACACTCCATGGAAGGCTTCCAACCACCATTCATATTTAAAAATCAACTGACGAATTGACAGAGAAGATGGATGAGAATATCACTAAAATTTATCTCACAAATCAGCCTTCAAAATACTCTCCACCCTAAATGACTGCCTCCTTCAAACACCAATGGAGTTTTTCACGTTGAATCTGTAAATGCCATGGACAATCTGTGAAGGCCTCGCTTCTGGCCGGAGTTACACGGCTTCCAAAATCCAATGCCCTAAATTAGAAAACAACTGAAACTAGATTATGTCCATCTAAAGAGACAATCCAGTGAGTACAATTCTTTTAGATTTAATGACAAGGCATCCCAGTGGGTAATATCCTTCTGGATTCAATAGCATTAAGCCGTCCCAGTATTGCAGTATGAGACGGGTAAAATGCTCCACCAACTCTCTCAGTAGTACTCAAAGGTTTGATCTTAAGCTTTGGAGGTATATCAAAATGGTGCAAAGATAGGGGAAGACACCAAGCAAGAAACCAAGCTTAAATTGCCGAGCTCCAATAGAGGAAGAAATAGTGGCTGTAAACACAAGAACAAGTACCTGCTTGAGGAATGCTCAATCAAAAACACTGATGCCACTGTATCAGGCCGATCAGAAAAATACATATATGATGGAGGCCGAGAATTCCTAGTGCACTCAAATGCAAAGACTCTCAAGACCCATCGAGCAGAAACAGAAGCGAAAACTCCTACTCCTCCCCAGGCAATATCATACACCTCCTTATCGTGCGCAATCAGCTGTGTATCCACCACTGCATCCGCAAATGCTGCAGGGTCCAAAGGAGCTGCAATATTCCGTTTGCGGGTCTTAATCCGCGCACCTCCAAGAGTGGGCTTCTCCTTCGAGCTCAAAAACTACGACTAGGAAGGATCAAAAACCTTAAACAATCGGAAGCCAAAAGGAGCAGCGAGAGACCTTTATGCCTGCCAACTTAGTGACTCGTTGAGGAAGCTCATATAATAGCAAAGAAAATAGTGCTTCATGGATACACTGAAATGAAACAGATCCACGCCAATGAGATTCTCTTCCATGAGTTACATCGTAGAACAAGTAAGAAGTCAATAGAGAATATTAACAATAAATTTCATCAGGTCTTCTGGTAACACTCTTACTGTCACTTAATTGATTTTGATGAACATATCTTGAAGGAGAAACCCGAAATGACCTGTTGCAGGTCGTTGCAGTGGATTCCTGACAAGAACACACCTCGCAGCATTCAAGAAGGTGGATGCAACACGCCTCCTCCACTAGCCATCAAGTCAATTCTGTCTATGTCCAGTGCATTGAATGAAAGGATCAAAACAAAGATTTAGGTGAAGAAAACAGGCCTCCACCGACTCCATCTTTCTCACGCAAAGAATAAAAAAATGTAGTGGTCATTACAGCTTGCAGGTTGGGTGGTTGGGTGGAGACCAAATGCATCCACGTGCGAACAGGACCTGCCTGGTCGGCCAAGGTGGCAGTGGAGGGCAGGTGGTAGAAATGGGATTCGATGCCCACGGGGCATTACATAGATATTATTTTTGAAGCGTTATGTGGATAATCACTCCCTACTACATTATTTTATTGCCTGCCACCACTGCAAATTCTGTATACCACATCTAAATTTAAATTAGATGTAAGAAAGGAATTTTAGATTAATTTAAATAAATCTGTAGTTATATGTAGGATATTTTTAAATATTGAAAGTTCCTTTCACAATTCAATAAGTGCATTGTCAAAGTTTAATGGATATTAAGATATGTCATCATACATTAAGCGGATGCGAGATGTAGGGGTTAAAAGAACACTGCATATAGAAGTGAGCATTCATGGACAAGTGCATTTGAGTGTGTTCTACATGTGAATTTACTTTGTGTGATGTGTGTAGTTGCAGGATATAGCCAAAGTATTTTAAATACTAGCAATCCCACATGGGTAGCGCAATATATATATCAATAGTGTTGGTACCCAAATTTAACCTCCTTCAGAGACTGAGGAGCATCATGGGTTTGACAGGACACTCAGAGGCAAATAGACAATCATGTATTTTGTTTTGTAGTCGGGGAAGTAATCTATCTGACTTGTTAGCACTCGGGCTCTGAAGGTGGAATGCCCCATTTGGCGTACCCTAGTCCTTGTTTCAGTGACCCTGTTGCTAAACATTGAACATTTGCGAGTGTTCTCTTTATTCGTTAGATGACTTCTTTCCTTTTCATTTTTAGAATTCATTAATCAAATCCTTTGTCTGCTATAGAAATATCTTGCCTCCTGATATTTTGTTGTCGTTGCTCTGGTTGTACAAGTACCTCGTAGTGTCCTTTACATGAATACCCCTGTCCTAAAGGCATATCGTGTTCTATTATCCTAGTAGAGGGCTTGGAATGACATCCTATTGGTGTGTTAGGATGTGTTCGGTTAAAGAGGAATATCCATAATAATAATAATAAGTTTTTTTTCTCTGATTGTCGAGCTTGACTTCTGACCGTTACGATTAATAATTAATAACTATTTTAAGCTGACAAAGTAATAATAATAATAATGGAAGCATGGACAAGGCTCGCGAAGTGTTTTTTTAATTCCTCAAAGAAATGTGCCAAGGATATGTGGTTTATTGGACTCTAATAATTATGGAAGCGCACAAAATTGAACTATAGAAAAGACCTTGGAAACTAAAGTCAAATGTGTTCCCATAAAACTATGTGTGCAAAATATGCAGACATACACAGTGTAGATGAACTATTTGTCAAAATTCCTTGAAAGGATGTGACGTTCTTGGTGTGACCATTCTATAATGGCTGAAGAAAGGAAAAATAAATAAATAATTCATCTACTTAAGAGACAACTAAGTAAATGGACAAACAATGGATGGAAGAAAAATGTATAAGAAAAGGTTTTCTGATAAGGATTTGAGAGATACCATGAAATGCACCATATAGACAGTGTACATCATCATGAAAGGGACAACCATCATTGCCAGTTATTTAAAGGCTTTGCATAAGGATGTAAACCAATCTATCATAATATGCATGGCAAGGACATTAGATAGATAAAATAATCTCCTTCTATACCACGTCAATTAATGGAGCAACGAAATTATTCCTATGACTATCTCGTTTGTTTTCATAGGAATAATTGCCATTATAGATATGCATCGATACCGAGGAGGATCACATTTATGGAATAAGGATGGACATTAGATGAGTCTATAGTGGCATATATGGAACCTTCAGCTCCTCGAGTGGAGCAGCATTACCCACTAGGATCTCATATGGGTGGTTGGATGATCGAGCATGGCGACAAGTGATGTAACACATTTAAAGCACTACTCCATTACCATGATCTAGATTTATTTCATTATGTGTTATCTCGGATTAAGAAACATGTCGAAGATAGCAGGTGATGTCTATGTACCTATGCTTGATATAATATTATAATGTATATGGGTTGTATGGAGACTAAACCGACATGTGTCATGCATACCCTTAGTTAGTCACCTCATAGGCCTTTTTAGTTATATTGGGTAATGATTCAGCCTGCATTGGGATTAGGTGTTACCCAGTCTATGGTAAGAGTAGCATTTTTTGTATGTCTATATCAAGGCCTAGGTGAGCCGATCTATGTGATAGCGATATGAGTTGAGTACTTATACTTGGTAGAGGTACCCTATTGGACGGTGCCCCCCTCAAAGTGGACTTCCCATGAGTTGAGATATTAATTGGAGTTAGGTCCTTCCTTAAGAGAGCGTTGGTATAGGTGTTACCCCACCTTGAAGGGTATCCATAATTCTGTGGGTATATTAAATATTTAGGCACTCTTGGCCAGGCCATATCTCTTGTGACAATTGTGTTATATTCTTCAGGTTTCATTGATTTATTATATGTTTCAAATATGGACTTACACCTCCAGAATGACGCATAGTACATCTAGTGCTTTTGACTAATGTAATACATGTTGAGTAAACTATTATTATCATTAGAATTGGAGGTCTAAAAATAGACCTTCTCAAAATTCCATGTTTACAATAGGAACAATGTTATGGATACCCTTCATCTGAATATAAGAATATATGCATCTGGGTTGGTTATTTGATCTAAAACTCAGTAAACATCAAGTAAATAACCACACATGGCATGTTTTATAACTAGTTTAGTTTACACAAAAGAATACATGCCTGAACAAGTGTCATCTAACCACACCCAAAGTTACCTTGAGTCATCGCCCATCTTAGCCACTAATTGATGTATTCATTAGTATTAAGAATCTTTGAATTCAATCAATTTATTCTAATAATTTCAACTTAATTCTTTCTTTTCCATTGTATAAGACTTCTTTTCCATTTTGTTGGTGTAAAAATGACTAAGTATGTTTGGGGGGGAAATTTGTTAGACATATGATTTCATAACTAGCTAGATGGGTGACTGATTCCCTATCGGCTTAGTGCTAAGACCATGTGGATGGAGGTTGCAACACATGATGGATTAACATTGTTCTATGCTTCTAATGATTACTTTTTTTATGCACATCCTAACATTATATATACTAATTATAGGCTAATTATGCAGAGAGGCATCTACAACTATATATATGGAGTGAAAGAGTCTGTTGTCATGTCCGTGAAAGAATTTTGTGTCTTTGAAATAAAAACTAGGGTCCACTAACATTTTGAAAATAAATAAAAAAGTAATTTTACATGGTGTATTTAAATAATTACATAATAAAAATATATACAAATGTAATCTTACTTGTTGCACTTAAATAATTACTTAAGAACTAAAAAAAATTAAGAATGCAATTTTCCTTGCTCCACTTAAACAATTAGATAAGAAAAATGCATTTCATGGTATTGTTTTGGTAAAAAATAATTATTATAATATTATAATGTAATAGATTTATAAATTATAAATTATATAATATAATAAGATTATAATAAATTAAAATTAAATTTATAATATAATAAATTATAAATAAATTACAAATTTGATCTTAATTAATTATAATAAATTAAAATGTGGTATGTAAAATATGGGGAGAGGTATCATTCACAAGAACTATACCTCTCAACATATTTTGCATAGATTTAAATAAGATATGTATCCTAGTCTACCCATAATATTGTCCACAAAATAATTGTTTTGTGGAAAAATTGTGAATTCTCAAGATTTGATGTAAGCTTTTAAATATAGATATAGATATAGTTATAGATATTCCACAATTTCGTAATAGTCAAATTTAAGATTGTTGAATAATCATTTTTCTTAAAAAAATATTGTGGATAATCACATTGTCTCCTTATAGTTTGAAAAAACATAGAGTTTTGAAACTAGGATTATGGATTGTCTAAACAAGCCAACACAAACATATCTATATCTAAGTTTATCACTACTTGTAGTTCGAAGGAAACTTATAAAATGTCTGCTTATTTTTTACTATCCACAAATATAATATATATGTTTTGTGGAAAATGCAAAATTTGAATCTATGAGTGTTGATAATTTACAATATATATTGTTGCACCATTCTAACTATTTTAATGCATTTATAAGCTTAAAAAAATATGTAAAAAAATATACTCTATTAAAAATAGTTAATTGTGTATTATCCACACTATGTTAAATATATGTACCATGGGGAATTCATTACAAAACATAACTCTATGTGTTGGTAATTTACACTATCAAAATCTTAAAAGAGTTAATTGTGTATTATCAATAATATGTTAAATATATGTACCATGGGAAATTCATTACAAAACACAATTCTATTTGTTTATAATTTACATTATCGAAATCTAATGAATTTTTATTGTGAATAATCTCTGCTACTAAAATTAATAATTTGTTAATTAATTATGTAAAGATATATAATCATGAATTATCAAATCAACCCAATTATAAAATTAATGTTTTGAATAATCCACATAGTAAGAAAAAACTAAGTATTTATGTCAATAATGTACTAAAATATTAATTTTTAATTGTTTATACTACATAACTTCAAAGCACCCAAATTATAGAAAATTCACACTTATGCTAGTTTCATATAGTAGTTGAAAATTTTCGCTATCCCAACAATATGTTTAGATAATCCACACTATCCAAAAATGTTGAAAATAATTTACGGCATTAAAATTTGATTATTGGAATTCATTCTCATGCTACAATTCAAATTGTTATTTAATATTAGAAATACAATCTTTTATCAAAATTCTATCCACAAAAAGTGATTTTGTGGAAATTTTTTGAAGTGTCTATAATATCTTTTCATATTTATTAAGGAAATTTCATGGGTTCCAATTACTTGGATTCAAATGATCTCTTATAACATCATGTTCACTCAGATAATAGTCCCATCAAGTCAATCATATGAACTTATGTTAATCAAAACTCCTTAACAATGTACTCAAATAGAAGGTCTTAATTAAACACAATATTAGTGTAGATTGGGAGATATAGAATGGATTCAATAATTTTTCTCCAATAAGTGCTTATAATGGGTTCAATACTTGTGAATCGATGTAGTGCCCACTCCCCTTTGACACCTTTTTGATTATTGACTTCAATACTACTAGCTACACTTATGGATATGATTATGGCTTTTTGATTTAGTATGATGTTAGATGTTAGAAATATTTGAATTTTGTTCATTTGATTCATATATGATGCATGTGGATCATTAGAGACAGTTCATATTGATGCTGATATACTATTGACATGTGATATATTTTGACATATTGAGTAGACCTTTGATAATTGGATTAATGTTGTGATCAGTTTGACATGGATGAAATGTGGAACAAAAATGTTTCTAGATATTGTAAATGATGTCGTATTTACCTAGATGATATTTAATTCCTATATAGATGATTTTGGATTTATAAGTATATTTTATCATAAATGTTTTAATGTGGCCACGTGGCCGAAGGAGGTATTTATGTGTTTTGCAGGTAAAATTATTCACAACAAACATTGGGGGGCTTGGAGACCAACCACATTGGAATTCTAAATGAATTCAACAAGGTTCACCATGGCAACATGTAATTGTGTGTGTGTTAGAGTTATTTGGTCAAGGGAAAATTGTGACTAAATGGTCATGTGTTGTCTTTTATTTTAGTTTCTCTTTGTTAATGTTAGTATGTGTTTCTTTTAGTAATTTAATTTACATATTTTATTTATTTATATTTTATGTATGTTTTTCCCCTTTGTCTTACTGGTTTTAAGTGTCTTATTAAATTTTATAAATCTTGTCTTAACTAATTAAAGATGTGACAAAAGGGAATAAATTTATTAGAGTAGTTTTCTCTTGGGTTTGGTGTTGAAAGTTGAGTGCTTGGGGATCTAGAGTGTTGTACACTTTACCCCTTCATGGAAATTCAAATGTGGCATTAGAGGCAAAGTTTGGAAGCTTTTAGGACAATTCAAACTTGTTCCACACCTATTAAATAGCTATGTGAACCCTACCTATGGGTTGGGGGTACAATTTAGACCCCATTAGGTTTTTTGTGAAGATAAAATAGTAAAATTTTTATTGCACTTTCTTTCAAGTAATTAATTTTGTCCTTATGGGGTGTAGCCTTAGTTTGTGTGTGTAAGTAACTTGTCATTCCTTCAACCTCTTATTAATGGTGATTTATAATATGAGGTTGACAAGGGTGATGTGGAGAGGAGAGGAATGTAACGACCCAAAAACCACACACATGAACAACACAGTGAAATACATGATAATTTTTTTATTTTTTTTTGACTTGCTTGACACATAACATGACGCAACATGCCGTCACCAAGGATACAACTAACACTGTGAACAACTTGATACATGAATGGCCATAAAGGCAGCACGGAAACGTTCACACCTATCAAGGACAATTTACTTTTCCTTTTTACAAGATAACATGGAAGTCCAACCACATGACACACTTACATTTAGGGGCATCCCACGATGAAATTCTTGTTAAATTTTCTTGTTTACTAAAGTGTCTCTTAATTCTTAACTTACATTATTATAAAATTTCATGTAATGATTCACACAATTCTTTTCACAAGGGAGAACTTCTTTCTTTTCAACTATTGACTGAATAGCTTAAGGCCAAGCTTTCTAAACTAGGATCATCAATTTTATGTCCAAATATTTCTTATTCATTTTATTTTAGAACATTTTCCATTTCTTACAAGGTTAATTAATCTTACTCAAGCTTCTAACACATGTTCCACAACTCTATTGCACAGGTGAAGGCATAAGCTCCAATTGAATGGAAAGTACCGCTCAGGGTTCGTAACAATAACCTTCTTGTTTAAGGATCAAATTATGACCTTTCTTAGGAAATATCACCATGAATCATGGTAAGGGTTAACGGAACAGGACAACAGAATTTAGCTTCAAGGTCACATTGTCCACTATCCGTCTTTTATTGAGGCTAAGAGTTTATCAAGATTGGTTAAATGTTCCATCTAGACCTTACTTTATTAAGTTTGACAAAGGATAACATTTCAAACGATAGAGAGATATTTAAGGTTTTATTAATCAATTTACCTCCTACTCAATAAATCCTATCATCTTCTAAAATCTAACCATTGATTTCACATGAGATCATTTAAGGTTTCACACAAAAAAGATAGTGTTTATTAGTTTAGCTCGGGGGAAAAAACAAGTAATCATATTTTGTTTACAAAAGATATATTCCTCTTGATTGTTCTAGGTCTCAAAGGTTTCAAGTGGATCACATCTACATTAATATGTTCATATACATAAATTTTCATTTAAATTTTATAAGGACTATCCAGTCCACTTTATAGTGCTTACAAACTCGTTGCTACTATGCCTTAGTAGGATTTACAACTCAACATTTTAACTCAAGAGAAAAGTTTGACAGTTACAACAACAATATTCTACAATACATTTACTAAGGCACTGACCCTTCTTCTAAATTTTTCCACTAGATGTTATCAATAGTTTAAACCATAAAAGACAATGTACAAGCACCAAAGTGGATATCATCTATGCAACTACAACGGCCACTTCTTTCATACTTGAGCTCGGAAAAACAACCTGCAAAAACATGTTAGCTTTTGTCAGTTCAAAAGAACTGGCATGAGCATGCATTCCCTTTTCCTAGATATTTCATCAAAATTAATTGAATGACTAGTGCATGATTTCCATTCCAAGGCATAAGGAAAAGTAATTTGTATGAAGGTAAACAAAACAGATATCTAGTTAACAAAAGGCACACTGCAGAACATATGAAATCCAAAATTGTGCATTTGCTATCCAAGGTTACCCTTACACCCTACATTCTAAATTAATAACAATTTCCCACATAATACAACCTTTTTATTTTCCTTAAGTAAGATAGCGATAGTAGCTTCACATTCACAAAACAGAATAAAGGAATTGTACTACAACCACCTGATATAAAATAGTGAATTCTCCTGATAATGTCAAAAAAAAGGTAACAAGATTATTATTCCGAACATCCTACTCAGAGCAAGAATGCCCACACAAGTCCACTAAAACTCTACAGCCTATAAGGGGGGGGGGTTATGGCACTCAAGGACCCAATTCAAAGATCATGTAAAAAGGAATGCATTGCACTTGCGTACACCTTAAAAAAATGTAGCTGACATTTTTGATTACTATACCCAATGTTTAATTATATTCAAGATTAACAACTTCCCTGCAATGATAAGTTTGAAACTTTGAAAGCTCTCTTAAGCCGAAGTGCCAACTCCGCACTCCCTCAACTAAAACGCTTCATTCCCAACTAATTAAAATATTTTCAATGTTATACACTACTAACTTACTTACTGATATGACGAAGAAGGGTCTCATAAACATTGTTGCTTGGGGGGGGGGGGGGGGTAAGTAAATTAACCTTTCCCGGTCCCCGAAAGCATCTAAGCCTCAGACTTAATTCTATTAGGTCCCTAGAGATCTTGGTATAGATGGTAACTATTTTGAAGTATCCATAATTTTGTGGGTTACTCGTATGCACTTTTTACAAGGCCATTTTGTGGACAATTGAACTATATTACAGGTTTCAAACTACAATGTTTCAACTTGGACTTACACCTCCAGAATGCGCATTGTACATCTAGTCTTTCCATAGTTAAATCTAGTCATCTTGTGTTTATAAATTGGAGGTCACAAAAATGACTTCTCACTTTACATATTGTCTCACCCCGATTATGAGACATTTTGCATCCTATTGTGGTTATTTGATATGTATTGTAGTTCTTGATCTTGGGTCACCCTTTTTACTATCCGGTCACTTTATTAATATAAAAAGTGTTTTTGATTCGTAAAGACTCTTTTTTTCATATAATTCACCTTTGCATGTTAAATATATTAATATAAATAGGTGAATTTTAAAAAACTATTGTATATTTCTCTCTACCTTCTCTCTAAGACTAAATTATAAATGAAATGAGGTATAACATTTTATGAATTAATTTTTACTCTGAAGTCCTCATTTTTACTCTCTCTAAAACTTCTAAATTTGAATGAAATAAAAATGACTAAGTATGTTTGGGGGGGAAATTGTTGTTTAGACATAGATTCATAACTAGCTACGATGCGGTGACTGAGTCCCTAGCGGCTTAGTGCTAAGACCGTGGATGGAGGTTGCAACACATGTATGGCAGAATTAAACATGTTCTTTGCTTCTAATGATTAACTTTTTTTATTGCAAAATCCTAACATTATATATGACCAGCAATAGAGGCTAATTATGCAGAGAGGCATCTAATACTATATTATATGGTTGAAACGAGTATGTTGTATGTCCTGTGAAAATACATTTGCTTCGTTGTCTTTGAAATAAAAACTAGGCGTCCACTAACATTTTGAAACTAATAAAAAGTGATTTACATGGTGTATTTAAATAATGATCCATATAAAAATATATACAAATGTAATCTTACTTGTTGCACTTAAATAATACTTAAGAACTAAAAAAAAAATAAGAATGCATAATTTTCTTGCTCCACTTAAACAATTAGCATGAAAAACTCAAAATGATTCATGGTAGTGTTTGGTAAAAAGAATTATTTATATATATAATGTTAATAGATTGAATTCACTGTATAAATTATATAACTATAATAAGAATTCATAATAAATTAAATTAAAATTTATAATAAAAAATTATAAATAAATTAAATTTGATTAATAATATAAAATTAAAATGTAGGTATGTAAAAATATGGGGGAGAGGTATCATCACAAGAACTCATACCTCTCAAAATATTTTGCATAGATTTAAAATAAGATATGTATCCTAGTCTACACATAATATGTCCACAACATTAATTGTTTTGTGGAAAAATTGTGAATTCTCAAGATTTGATGTAAAGCTTTTAAATATGATATAGCTATAGTATAGATATTCCACACAATGGTCGTAATAGTCAAATTTAGATGTTGATTATAATCCATTGTTTCTTAAAAAATTTGTGGGATAATCACATTGTTCCTTATAGTTGAAAAAAACATAGAGTTTAGTTTTGAAACTAGGATTAGGGAGTTGTGTCTAAGAGCCAAACACCAACATATATCTAATATCCTAAGTTTATCATACTTGTAGTTCGAAGGAAAATTATAAAATGTTGCTATATTTTTTACTATCCAACAAATATAATAGATATGTTTTGTGGAAAATGCAAAATTTGAATCTATGGGGGGTTTTTTTGTTGCTAATTTACAATATAATTGTGGCAACCATTCTAATATTTTTAATTGTGCATTTATAAGCTTAAAAAAATATGTGAAAAACAATATACTCTATTAAAAATAGTTAATTGGTATTATCACACTATGTAAATTTATATGTACCATGGGGAATTCATTACAAAACGATAACTCTATTGTTGGTTTAATTTACACTATCAAAAATATTAAAAAGAGTTCATGTGTGTATTACAATATAGTTAATATATGTACCATGGGGAAATTTCATTACAAAACACAATTCTATTTGTTTATAATTTGACATTATCGAAATCTAATGAATTTTTATTGTGAATAATCTCTGCTACTAAAATTAATAATTTTGTTAATTAATTATGTAAAGATATATAATCATGAATTATCAAATCAACCCAATATAAAATAATGTTTTGAATAATCCACATAGTAAGAAAAACTAAGTATTTATGTCAATAATGTACTAAATATTAATTTTTATATTGTTTATACTACATAACTTCAAAGCACCCAAATTATAGAAAATTCACACTTATGCTAGTTTCATATAGTAGTTGAAAATTTTCGCCTATCCCAACAATATGTTTAGATAATCCACACTATCCAAAAATGTTGAAAATAATTTACGGCATTAAAATTTGATTATTGGAATTCATTCTCATGCTTACAATTCAAATTGTTATTTAATATTAGAAATACAATCTTTTATCAAAATTCTATCACCAAAAAGTGATTTTGTGGAAATTTTTTGAGAGTGTCTATAATATCTTTTCATATTTTATTAAGGAAATATTCATGGGTTCCAATTACTTGGATTCAAATGATCTCTTATAAACATCATGTTCACTCAGATAATAGTCCCATCAAGTCAATCATATGAACTTATGTTAATCAAAACTCCTTAACAATGTACTCAAATAGAAGGTCTTAATTAACACAATATTAGTGTAGATGGGAGATATAGAATGGATTCAATAATTTTTCTCCAATAAGTGCTTATAATGGGTTCAATACTTTGTGAAGCGATGTAGTGCCCCACTCCCCTTTGACACCTTTTTGATTATTGGACTTCAATACTACTAGCTACACTTATGGATATGATTATGCTTTTTGATTTAGTATGATGTTAGATGTTAGAAATATTGAATTTTGTCATTTGATTCATATATATGATGCATGGGGATCATTAGATACAGTTCATATTTGATGCTGATATACTATTGACATGTGATATATTTTGACATATTGAGTAGACCTTTGATAACTTGGATTAATGTTGTGATCAGTTTGACATGGAATGAAATGTGGAACAAAAATGTTTCTAGATATTGTAAATGATGTCGTATTTACCTAGATGATATTTAATTCCTATATAGATGATTTTGGATTTATAAGTATATTTTTATCCTAAATGTTTTAATGTGGCCACGTGGCCGGAAGGAGGGGTATTTATGTGTTTGCAGGTAAATTATTCACAACAACATTGGGGGGCTGGGACCAACCACATTGGAATTCTAAATGAATTCAACAAGGTTCACCATAGGAACATGTAATTGTGTGTGTGTTAGAGTTATTTGGTCAAGGGAAAATTGTGACTAAATGGTCATGTGTTGTCTTTTATTTTAGTTTCTCCTTTGTTAATGTTAGTAGTGTGTTTCTTTTAGTAATTTAATTTACATATTTTATTTATTTATATTTTATGTATGTTTTTCCCCTTTGTCTTACTGGTTTTAAGTGTCTATTAAATTTTATAACTCTTGTCTTAACTAATTAAAGATGTGACAAAAGGGAATAAATTTATTAGAGTAGTTTTCTCTTGGGTTGGTCTGTTGAAAGTTGAGTGCTTGGGGATCTAGAGTGTTGTTACACTTTACCCCTTCATGGAATTCAAATGTTTGGCATTAGAGGCAAAGTTTGGAGCTTTTAGGACAATTCAAACTTGTTCCACACCTATTAAATAGCTATGTGAACCCCCTACCTATGGGTTGGGGGTTACAATTTAGACCCCTTAGGTTTTTTGTTGAAGATAAAATAGTAAAATTTTATGCACTTTCTTTCAAGTAATTAATTTTGTCCTTATGGGGTTGTAGCCTTAGTTTGTGTGTGTAAGTACCTTGTCATTCCTTCAACCTCTTATTAATGGTGATTTATAATATGAGGTTGACAAAGGGTGATGTGGAGAGGAGAGGAATGTAACGACCCCAAAACCACACACATGAACAACACAGTGAAATACCATGATAATTTTTTTATTTTTTTTTTGACCTTGCTTGACACATAACATGACGCAACATGCCGTCACCAAGGATACAACTAACACTGTGAACAAACTTGATACATGAATGGCCATAAGGCAGCACGGAAACGTTTCACAACTATCAAGGACAATTACTTTTCCTTTTTACAAGATAACATGGAAGTCCAACCACATGACACACTTACATTTAGGGGCATCCACGATGAAATTCTTGTTAATTTTCTTGTTTACTAAAGTGTCTCTTAATTCTTAACTTACATTATTATAAAATTTCATGTAATGATTCAACACAATTCTTTTCACAAGGGAGAACTTCTTTCTTTTCAACTATTGACTGACTAGCTTAAGGCCAAGCTTTCTAAACTAGGATCATCAATTTTATGTCCAAATATTTCTTATTCATTTATTTTAGAACATTTTCCATTTCTTACAAGGTTAATTAATCTTACTCAAGCTTCTAACACATGTTCCACAACTCTATTGCACAGGTGAAGGCATAAGCTCCAATTGAATGGAAAGTACCGCTCAGGGTTCGTAACAATAACCTTCTTGTTTAAGGATCAAATTATGACCTTCTTAGGAAATATCACCATGAATCATGGTAAGGGTTAACGGAACAGGACAACAGAATTAGCTTCAAGGTCACATTGTCCACTATCCGTCTTTTATTGAGGCTAAGAGTTTATCAAGATTGGTTAAATGTTCCATCTAGACCTTACTTTATTAAGTTTGACAAAGGATAACATTTCAAACGATAGAGAGATATTTAAGGTTTTATTAATCAATTTACCTCCTACTCAATAAATCCTATCATCTTCTAAAATCTAACCATTGATTTCACCATGAGATCATTTAAGGTTTCACCAAAAAAGATAGTGTTTATTAGTTTAGCTCGGGGGAAAAACAAGTAATCATATTTTGTTACAAAAGATATATTCCTCTTGATTGTTCTAGGTCTCAAAGGTTTCAAGTGGATCACATCTACATTAATATGTTCATATACATAAATTTTCATTTAAATTTTATAAGGACTATCCAGTCCACTTTATAGTGCTTACAAACTCGTTGCTACTATGCCTTAGTAGGATTTACAACTCAACATTTTAACTCAAGAGAAAATGTTTGACAGTTTACAACAACAATATTCTACAATACATTTACTAAGGCACTGACCCTTCTTCTAAAATTTTTCCACTAGATGTTATCAATAGTTTAACCATAAAAGACAATGTACAAGCACCAAAGTGGATATCATCTATGCAACTACAACGGCCACTTCTTTCATACTTGAGCTCGGAAAAAACAACCTGCAAAAACATGTTAGCTTTTGTCAGTTCAAAAGAACTGGCATGAGCATGCATTCCCTTTTCCTAGATATTTCATCAAAATTAATTGAATGACTAGTGCATGATTTCCATTCCAAGGCATAAGGAAAAGTAATTTGTATGAAGGTAAACAAAACAGATATCTAGTTAACAAAAGGCACACTGCAGAACATATGAAAGCCAAAATTGTGCATTTGCTATCCAAGGTTACCCTTACACCCTACATTCTAAATTATAACAAATTTCCCACATAATACACCTTTTTATTTTCCTTAAGTAAGATAGCGATAGTAGCTTCACATTCACAAAACAGAATAAAGGAATTGTACTACAACCACCTGATATAGAAATAGTGAATTCTCCTGATAATGTCAAAAAAAAGGTAACAAGATTTATTATTCCGAACATCCCTACTCAGAGCAAGAATGCCACACAAGTCCACTAAAACTCATACAGCCTATAAGGGGGGGGGTTATGGCCACTCAAGGACCCAATTCAAAGATCATGTAAAAAGGAATGCATTGCACTTGCGTACACCTTAAAAAAATGTAGCTGACATTTTTGATTACTATACCCAATGTTTAATTATATATTCAAGATTAACAACTTCCATGAATGATAAGTTGAAACTTTGAAAGCTCTCTTAAGCCGCAAGTGCCAACTCCGCACATCCCTCAACGAAAACCTCTTCATTCCCAACATAATAAAATATTTCAATGTTATACAACTATAACTTACTTACTGAATATGACGAAGAAGGGTCTCATAAAACATTGTTGCTTGGGGGGGGGGGGGGGGGGGGGTAAATGTAAATTACCTTTCACGGGTCCCCGAAAGCATCTCAAGCCTCAGACTTAATTCCATGTTCACCACATCTGACATATACTTCATTATTTGTTGCTCAGAAGGCGTAAAACATTGTTCCTACACACACTACCGTGGGGACGTACGACAAGGAAAAGATTTTCTTATAATAATAAAAAGATTTAAGTAACTTACACAGTTATGTCGGGCGCATAGGGTATCCCATGTACAAAACGAGAGTCCCTTGAATACTTTAAGTATTTTCTCCAAAGGTTTGAGTAAGGTTTTCCTTATAAAAAACACTCAAATTTTCCATCTCAAAGAAGCCGATGGACCTTTCATAAGACCAGTTAGGGAGGTAATACAAATGTAGGACTGACGAGGATATCCCTTGGCCAGGGTACTAAAATTTGTAAGGTCGTCATAAGCTAGGTAAGTAAGTTAGATTTGGCCAAAACATATTTGCATAAGACGGCGTCGCAAACCACTATCTAGTCATATCCCGTCACATCCGAAAAGCATAATGCACAGTTCGTTAAAGCTTCAAAAAGGGAATAGAAATTTACATTTTTCCAACATTGTAGTCGACCTCCCAGGGATGAAATTGGGATGAGATTATACCAAACTAGATTGCTAAAAAGAAAAGGATGAGCAAGGGTCGCTCTAGTATCATTACCAATACGAATTAATATTAGACCGTGATAACAACAAAAGGGCAATAAATACACTTCTTCTCCAAAGGTAAATAGTTTTATTCATTTATCACCTGCTCTCCTCTATAACCATAGGGATACATAACAGAGGTAAAAAGCAACTCACATTTTTTTTGGTTTTCTAAAGAGGACAACACTTAAACAAACAACTCCTCATTGCCATGCTGAGGAAGGTCCCAAACCAGGTTGCAGAAGGAAGAAAACTGCTCCTACAGGCCTAACACAGATGTATCTAATAAGACCCCTCACACATCTAGCAAAAGCAAGAAAATACACTCTTGGCGGGGAAGGCGTGCAAAAGCCACATAGCATTTCAAATGATAAAAATCTCACGCAGAGCTTACCTCCAACCAACACAACACACAATTACTAGAAGAACAAGCAATAATCATGCATTTAATTATAAAAGGAAATAGCTAGAAAAAAGGGAAAAAGTAGCTCATGCCTGTTCCTCCTGATTCAACATCACTCCTGGCTCTAAAAGGCATCTATTGCAATGGTAATTAAACCTTTTCCTTCATCAGATTTAAGGACAACATCAAACTCTCGATGCAAACACTTCAGCTATAGCTTGTAAGGTGTGATACTTCCAACAGAAACCTTTATGCCTGCCAAATCAGTGACTCATTGAAACAGCTCATAAAATTGCAAGGTAAAACATGCTTCATGAATAATCTGATATGAAACAGGTCGGCCTCTATGAGGTTCTCTTCCATGGGTTACGTCGTAAAACAAGCAAGGTCTCAGTAGATAATCTCTGTAATAAATTTCATCAGGTCTGCTGGTAACACCCTCACTGTCCAAGGTCGATTTTGGAGAAACAACTCAGTACAAGATCTGGATCTGAAAAAAAATATCCTACTACCTTCATCTCCCAAGACATTTTCTCCAACATTGCAAAGATCTCCTGTGCTCGTGGGTGTGATCTGCCACTTACACAAAGGCATGCACCATTTTATTTCCTTTAAACAAACTACATCCGAGTTTCTTTTTAATTCCTCTATCCTTCATCGATCTCCTTCCTACACCCTCTCTCTCCTTTCACCCCTCGCCATGAGAGCCTGCCTACTTAGTGAGTCGATGAAGAAGTTCATATAATAGTAAGCAATCGTGCTTCATGAATATACCAAAATGAAACAGATCCACGCCTATGAGATTCTCTCCCATGAGTTACATCATAAGACAAGTAAGAAGAAATAGAGAATCTTAGAAATAAATCTCATCAGGTCTTCTGGTAACACTCCTGTTGTCACTTAATCGATTTTGATACAAAATATCTTGAAGGAGAATCCCAACTTTGAGGATGCAGTCGAAACTAAAGGAATAACATCATAGTTGGACAACCTGCTTGTTGGAGGCGCTCACGAAGGCTTCCACTATACTGTAGCGTGCCTACCGCCTAGCCAATCCTGCTGTTGTAGGCTATTGCTGTCTGTTGCTGTGGATCCCCCACAAGAACACACCCCACAGCATCCAATGAAAGGGGAGGTAACACGCCTATTGCAACAGCTTGTAGCTTCATCTATAACAACCATACCAAACCCACGCGGCCAGCAGGGAAGGCACCCAACAGTCCTCCACGCTCAGAAAAACCTTCCTCCACGTTTCTAAATGCCCCCCCCTTATCCTCTGCAATACGCACGAAAAATGCCACTCTAGGATCCTCCATTGAAGGTGCAACCAGAAGAAGGAGGTATCCTGCTGCTATCCAACACTGTGAATAGAACTAGCTTTTGAGCTTCAATGCCCATCACAAACCCCAATAAAAGACTCACCCTCCAACCTCACGTGGCCAGAAACACGGCATGAGTAGGTAAGAAGACAAAAACACAGAAGATTTAGTGATAAAATCCCATTTTGAAATGCAAGCGGCCAGCATGGAGGAAAGTACATGGTGGGTGGGTAATAAACAAAGTTTCATTAACTCCCAACAAATGTAATTCCAAACAAGGCACCAAAAGAAATACAAACAAAATATGGCAGGAGGCCATACACTCTTCCACGCACCCCCCACTTGCCAGGAAACAAATAAAATAAGGAAACCTTCAACCCCACGCCAACCATAAGGAGTAAGAACCATAAAGGCAGTCGGTGGGTGAAGGCACACTTCCATATTATGAAATAAGGTATGCATGGATGCCAGAAGGGCTTAGTAAATTTAAATAAAGCAAATTTTTATGCAGATTCTTATGTCTTTATATATATAAAAAAATATATAGTCATATCTCCACGCCAAGTAGTCGAGAAGAAAAAGACCAAACAATCTTACAAGTCGGTGGATGAAAAAAAAAATAACATGGCCTGAAAAGGCTTAATTTATTCCACATAAAATTTTATTTTTTATTTACAAAATTAAAGTATAATTGATACTGATTCATTTATTATCTATTCTTATTACGCTTTAAGACGTCGTGACACCTAAACGGGGTTCGAATAATCGTTTAGGAACTAACACGATAGTGACAAAACAAAATAATTTGATTGAGGGGTCGGGCAAAAGAGAGATCAATACTATGGTTGAAAAGCTTGCAAGTAATTAATAACTATACTGCTAAAAGAAAATGACACTAACATAAATAATCACCAATTGACAAAATAATTTAAAATATTATTTTTATCATTATTTTTTTTTTTCATGACTTTTATTAAAAACATAAAATTATTAATCATATTACTAGCGATCAAAAGGAAAGTTCAACAAGGCGAAGACACAGACGTTTCAAAGGAAACACAATGGCATTCAACTCCTAGAAGCATGGTCGTCGCAGAAGCAAGGGAGCGACGATGAACGGCATTACATTCTCCTCCCCTTAAGAAAGCATCGTCCTCGATGCGACATTACACAGAGGAAGAGGAATGGTACGCATCAAGGTACATATAAGGAAGAAAGCACACCCCAAGGTTAAAATTTTAGTTGATTAAAGCACAGCCACAAGGTAGCCTTAGGAACATTTGGTGGAAATTTGACTTTCAAGGTTCTGTGAAGATTGACAGTTCCCTTTTATTTGTTATTTCATTAGTTCCTTTCCATTAGCATTATTCTTAGTTCAATTTATTTTAAAATTTCATCATTGAAGAGTTTTGGTTTGTTCCTTATTGTGGGTGCCCAACATGAACAGCTAATACAACACCCTATCAGGTTCAAAAGACACTACAGATTCACAAGCACACAAGTATATTCTTCATGTCTGTATTACACCACAAAAAAAAAAGGTTACTCAAATACGGAATGGAATAGGCACAGTCCACATAACATAGTACACGTCACACATCTATGACTGACATATAAAATACTCAAACGAAAAAGTACTACAATCCACCAGACATTTCCTCAATTTGCATCAATGAAAACTCACATAACACCAAACAAATGCTACATGTACATAGTGTCCACAAGGGAAACAATGACATGTTCACAACATCACAACACATATCCATCTGACATGAGTAACACATACATCTAAAGACCACTACCAAACATCACAATAACTCACCATATATCCTGAAACATCAACCATACAGACAAATATCATAAGCCTCCCTCAAACTCTTATGCCTCCCTCAAGTCTCTTATGCCTCCCTCATACTCTTATGCCTCCCCCAAACTCTTATGCCTCCCTCAAACTGTTATGCCTCCCTCAAGTCTCTTATGCCTCCCTCATACTCTTATGCCTCCCTCAAGTCTCTTATGCCTCCCTCAAGGAGGCCGGTTGACCCTATGGTCCAAGACACATAGAGTTTTAACACTCCTAACCCAAGTGTCATAATAACACGTGGTTCAACAACCCGCTAGTTATATGTACTCCTTGGGGCATACCCCCCATACAACGAAGCGGGTCCATAGCTCCAACCAATCCATGGTGCATCCCATGACCCTATTCCACACATCACGACATTAGAACCATCACAACAATCCAATCAAAGTGCCAAGTGGCAAAGTACAAGCCTTGGGCAAGGCGGTAAGAATTCCAAATTTAAAAGAAGACCCCAAATCAAGCTAAAATAAATGGCCAAATAGCCAAAGTTAGTATCAAAATCCCCATGTTAGTGCCACAAACCAAGGAAATGCCCAAAATTGTAAAGCATTGCAATCAAGAAAAGATGCTGGTCCTTTCAAAATAAAGTAAAAAGTTCAATTTACGAATAAAATCAACTTATAATAATGTCACATTACGATAACTACGTGGCCTTATCTAGCCACCAAAGGGGTACTCAACAAGTTGCAAGCACTCGGACATCGAGCCACAGCTCATAAAATACAAATCAATAATACAACTGTCATCACCTCCATCTAAATCATCCCGCCACCACTTCGACAAGGCTAAACATAGTCATAGATACACTTAGGTTGCATACATACAACCACATAGGGAGAGAGGAAAGAATCACATGTTATCTACTAAACTAATTTTTGACTCGAGTTAATGACCCATGGTACACCATTCCTCACTCTCAACATACACTTCTACCGATTTCCCTCAGGATCGGTTAGTGTAAGGTTCACAACATAATATACAACAACATCACTAACATAACGGTGGTACATATACAAGGCGGGTCACAATCATACATTCACTGAGTGTAACACATCACTTTACCACTTTCTACACCCAAAGTTCAATCACCATATGATAAGGTTCATACACTCACCGCATGACCCAAAATCACAACATGAAGCATTACATATTTCACACAAATCATACATACGATGATCATAGTACATCTCAACATAACATCCATTACTACATAACAATGTGGTGCACACATTTCTTCAAAACATGGTAAAAACATCATGATACAACTCATTTATTTTAACATCAACCTAGTCATACAACACATCGATACACCCACATATCACAATATGTCACAATGCTCTAATACTATGTCATCCACTTTATAATTCTTTTCACAGCTCACAAGCAGTAATTCACCCGTGAACTCTTCATAGAATCCACAAGAAGGAGAGAGAATACTCCCATTCCCAACATATCAACATGATCACAAACACGCACAAGGTGACATACACATCATGTGCGTTCACAATATCACAATTACGACATTAATCACATCACGTTTAAAGCAAATTACTCTTCCAATATCTACCACCATCATGCAACATCATCATCATCATGCAGTATTATCATGTAACACCACCACCACCATGTAACATCATCATATAACACCAATCCGGCCCATAGATTCGAGAGTATGAACCTACGCTCTGATACCAAGTGTAACGACCCAAAAACCACACACACGAACAACACAGTGAAATATAGGATAATTTTTTATTTTTATTTTGACTTGCTTGACACATAACATGACGCAACATGCCGTCACCAAGGATACAACTAACACTGTGAACAACTTGATACAAGGATGGCCATAAAGGCAGCACGGAAACGTTCACACCTATCAAGGACAATTTACTTTTCCTTTTTACAAGACAACATGGAAATCCAACCACATGACACACTTACATTTAGGGGCATCCCACGAGGAAATTCTTGTTAAATTTTCTTGTTTACTAAAGTGTCTCTTAATTCTTAACTTACGTTCTTATAAAATTTCATGTAATGATTCACACAATTCTTTTCACAAGGGAGAACTTCTTTCTTTTCAACTATTGACTAAATAGCTTAAGGCCAAGCTTTCTAAACTAGGATCATCAATTTTATGTCCAAATCTTTCTTATTCATTTGATTTTAGAACATTTTCCATTTCTTACAAGGTTAATTAATCTTACTCAAGCTTCTAACACATGTTCCACAACTCTATTGCACAGGTGAAGGCATAAGCTCCGATTGAGTGGAAAGTACCACTTAGGGTTCATAACAATAACCTTCTTGTTTAAGGATCAAATTTTGACCTTGCTTAGGAAATATCACCATGAATCATGGTAAGGGTTAATGGAACAGGACAACAGAATTCAGCTTCAAGGTCACATTGTCCACTATCCGTCTTTTATTGAGGCTAAGAGTTTATCAAGATTGGTTAAATGTTACATCTAGACCTTACTTTATTAAGTTTGACAAAGGAGAACATTTCAAACGATAGAGAGATATTTAAGGTTTTATTAATCAATTTCCCTCCTACTCAATAAATCCTATCATCTTCTAAAATCTAACCATTGATTTCACCATGAGATCATTTAAGGTTTCACCAAAAAAGATAGTGTTTATTAGTTTAGCTTGGGGGAAAAACAAGTAATCATATTTTGTTACAAAAGATAGATTCCTCTTGATTGTTCCAGGTCTCAAAGGTTTCAAGTGGATGACATCTACATTAATATGTTCATATACATAAATTTTCGTTTAACTTTTATAAGGACTATCTAGTCCACTTTATAGTGCTTACAAACTCGTTGCTACTATGCCTTAGTAGGATTTACAACTCAACATTTTAACTCAAGAGCAAAGTTTGACAGCTACAACAACAATATTCTACAATACATTTACTAAGGCACTGACCCTTCTTCTAAAATTTTTCCACTAGATGTTATCAATAGTTTAACCATAAAAGACAACGTACAAGCACCAAAGTGGATATCATCTATGCAACTACAATGGCCACTTCTTTCATACTTGAGCTCGGAAAAACAACCTGCAAAAACAAGTTAGCTTTTGTCAGTTCAAAAGAACTGGCATGAGCATGCATTCCCTTTTCCTAGATATTTCATCAAAATTAATTGAATGACTAGTGCATGATTTCCATTCCAAGGCATAAGCAAAAGTAATTTGTATGAAGGTAAACAAAATAGATATCTAGTTAACAAAAGGCACACTGCAGAACATATGAAAGCTAAAATTGTGCATTTTCTATCCAAGGTTACCCTTACACCCTACATTCTAAATTATAACAAATTTCCCACATAATACACCTTTGTATTTTCCTTAAGTAAGATAGCGATAGCAGCTTCACATTCACAAAACAGAATAAAGGAATCGTACTACAACCACCCGATATAGAAATAGTAAATTCTCCTGATAATGTCAAAAAAAAGGTAACAAGATTTATTATTCCGAACATCCCTACTCAGAGCAAGAATTCCACACAAGTCCACTAAAACTCATACAGCCTATGAGGGGGGGGGGGGGGTTATGGCCGCTCAAGGACCCAATTCAAAGATCATGTAAAAAGGAATGCATTGCACTTGCGTACACCTTAAAAAAATGTAGCTGACATTTTTGATTGCTATACCCAATGTTTAATTATATATTCAAGATTAACAACGTCCAGGAATGATAAGTTTAAACTTTGAAAGCTCTCTTAAGCCGCAAGTGCCAACTCCACATATCCCTCAACGAAAACCCCTTCATTCCCAACATAATAAAATATTTCAATGTTATACACTACTAACTTACTTACTGATATGACGAAGAAGGGTCTCATAAAACATTGTTGCTTGGGGGGGGTAAATGCAAATTACCTTTCACGGGTCCCCGAAAGCATCTCAAGCCTCAGAATTAATTCCATGTTCACCACATCTGACATATACTTCATTGTTTGTTGCTCGGAAGGGGTAAAACATTGTTCCTACACTCACTACCGTGGGGGCGTCCGACAAGGAAAAGATTTTCTTATAATAATAAAAAGATTTAATTAACTTACACAGTTATTTCGGGTGCATAGGGTATCCCATGTACAAAATGAGAGTCCCTTTAATACTTTAAGTATTTTCTCCAAAGGTTTGAGTAAGGTTTTCCTTATAACAAACCCTCAAATTTTCCATCTCAAAGAAGCCGATGGACCTTTCATAAGACCAGTTAGGGAGGTAATACAAATGTAGGACTGACGAGGATATCCCTTGGCCAGGGTACTAAAATTTTTAAGGTCGTCATAAGCTAGGTAAGTAAGTTAGATTTGGCCAAAACATGTTTGCATAAGACGGCGTCGCAAACCACTATCTAGTCATAGCCCGTCACATCCGACAAGCATAATGCAAAGTTCGTTAAAGCTTCAAAAAGGGAATAGAAATTTACATTGTTCCAACCTTGTAGTCAACCTTCGAGGGATGAAATTGGGATTAGATTATACCAAACTAGATTGCTAAAATGAAAAGGATGAGCAAGGGTCACTCTAGTATCATTTGCAATACGAATTAATATTAGACCGTGATAACATCAAAAGGGTAATAAATACACTTCTTCTCCAGAGGTAAATAGTTTTATTCATTTATCACCTGCTCTCCTCTATAACCATAGGGATACATAACGGAGGTAAAAAGAAAATCACATTTATTTTTGTTTTCTAAAGAGGACAGCACTTAAACAAACAACTCCTCAGTGCCATGCTGAGGAAGGTCCAAAACTAGGTCGTAGAAGGAAGAAAACTGCTCTTACAGGCCTAACACAGACGTATCTAATAAGACCCCTCACACATCTAGCAAAAGAAAGAAAATAAACTCTTAGCAGGGAAGGCGTGCAAAATCCGCACAGCATTTCAAATGATAAAAATCTCACGCAGAGCTTACCTCAAACCAACACAGCACACAATTACCAGGAGAACAAGAAATAATCATGCATTTAATTATAAAAGGAAATAGCTGGAAAAAAGGGAAAAAGTAGCTCATGCCTGTTCCTCTTGATTCAACATCACTCCTGGCTCTGAAAGGCATCTACCACAATGGTAATTAAACCTTTTCCTTCATCAGATTTGAGGACAGCGTCAAACTCTCGGTGCAAACACTTCAGCTATAGCTTGTAAGGTGTGATAATTCCAACAGAAACCTTTATGCCTGCCAAATCAGTGACTCGTTGAAACAGCTCCTAAAATTGCAAGATAAAACATGCTTCATGAATAATCTGATGTGAAACAGGTCGGCCTCTATGAGGTTCTCTTCCATGGGTTACGTCATAAAACAAGCAAGGTCTCAGTAGATAATCTCTGTAATAAATTTCATCAGGTCTGCTCGTAACACCCTCAATGTCCAAGGTCGATTTTGGAGAAATAACTCAGTACAAGATCTGGATCTGAAAAAAAATATCCTACTACCTTCATCTCCCAAGACATTTTCTCCAACATTGTAAAGATCTCCTGTGCCCGTGGGTGTGATCTGCCACTTACACAAAGGCATGCACCTTTTTATTGCCTTTAAACCAACTACATCCGAGTTTCTTTTTAATTCCTCTATCCTTCATCGATCTCCTTCATGCACCCTCTCTCTCCTTTCACCCATCGCCATGAGAGCCTGCCTACTTAGTGACTCGATGAATAAGTTCATATAATAGCAAGCAAATTGTGCTTCATGAATATACTAAAATGAAACAGATCCATGCCTATGAGATTCTCTCCCATGAGTTACATCGTAAGACAAGTAAGAAGCAATAGAGAATCTTAGAATAAAATCTAATCAGGTCTTCTGGTAACACTCCTGCTGTCACTTAATCGATTTTGATACAAAATATCTTGAAGGAGAATCCCGACTTTGAGGATGCAGTTGAAACTGAACGGATAACATCATAGTTGGACAACCTACTTGTTGGTGGTGCTCACGAAGGCTTCCACTATACTGTAGCGTGCCTGCCACCTACCCAATCCTGCTATTGTAGGCTATAGATGTCTGTTGCTGTGGATCCCCAACAAGAACACACCCCACAACATCCAATGAAAGGGGAGGTAACACGCCTACTGCAACAGCTTGTAGCTTCATCTATAACCACCATACCAAACCCGCGCGGCCAGCAAGTAAGGCGCCCAACAGTCCTCCATGCTCAGAAAAACCTTCCTCCATGTTTCTAAATGCCCCCCCTTATCCTCTACTATACGCATGAAAAACGCCACTCCAGGCTCCTCCGTTGAAGGTGTGACCAGAAGAAGAAGGAGGTATCCTGCTGTTATCCAACACTGCGAATAGAACTAGCTTTTGAGCTTCAATGCCCATCACAAACCCCAATAAAAGACTCACCCTTCAACCTCACGTGGCCAGAATCACAGAAAGAGTAGGTAAGAAGACAAAAGCAAAGAATATTTAGTGATAAAATCCCATTTTTAAATGCAAGCGTCCAGCATGGAGGAAAGTACACGGTGGGTGGGTAATAAACATAGTTTCATTAACTCCGAACAACCGTAATTCCAAACAAGGCACCAAAAGAAATACAAACAAAATATGGCAGGAGGCCATACACTCTTCCACGCACCCTCCACTTGCTAGGAAACAAATAAAATAAGGAAACCTTCAACCCCATGCCAACCATAAGGAGTAAGAACCATAAAGGCAGTCGGTGGGTGAAGGCACACTTCCATATTATGAAATAAGGTATGCGTGGATGCCGGAAGGGCTTAGTAAATTTAAATAAAGTGATTTTTTATGCAGATTCTTTTGTCTTTAAAAAATAATAGATATTCATATCTCCACGCCAAGTAGTCGAGAAGAAAAAGACCAAACAATCTTACAAGTCGGTGGATGAAAAAAAAAATAACATGGCCTGAAAAGGCTTAATTTATTCCACATAAAATTTTATTGTTTATTTACACAATTAAAGTATAATTGATATTGATTCATTTATTATCTATTCTTATTGTGCTTTAAGACGACGTGACACCTAAACGGGGTTCGAATAATCATTTAGGAACCAACACGATAGTGACAAAACAAAATAATTTGATCGAGGGGTCGGGCACAAGAGAGATCAATACTATGGTTGAAAAGCTTGCAAGTAATTAATAACTATACTGCTAAAAGAAAATGACACTAACATAAATAATCGCCAATCGACAAAATAATTTAAAATATTATTTTTATCATTATTTTTTTTTTTTTGCATGACTTCTATTAAAACATAAAATTATTAATCATATTACTAGTGATCAAAAGGCAAGCTCGACAAGGTGAAGACATAGACATTTCAAAGGAAACACGACGACATTAAACTCCTAGAAGCATGGTCATCGCAGAAGCAAGGGAGCGACGATGAACGACATTACAAGGAAATTAGGTGGCCTCCTACTTGGAGCCACATCATCCTCCTCTCTCCCTTTTCTATTTATGGAAATTCTTTTTTCTTGTTTGGAGGTTACTTCATTATTTTTGCTCTTGCATTTTTGGAAGTGTTAGAGGATTGATAGGATTTCTTGTGGATTTTTGGAGCTTGTGGATGCTTTCTTGGTTTGAAGAAGCTTCATTTTTTACTCCTAGAAAAATATCTACTATGGAAAGGTAGGAGCTTTACCTGGCTTATGTTATGCTTTATTTTGTGTTTATATGCTTGTGTTGAGTTTTGTTTTCTGTGGAATGCTTGTTGGGTGTGGGTAGATTCCCTATGTTTGAAGTAGGAGGATACTATGGGGATATTTCATGTAGGGAGGCATAAGATTTTATATTTTTGTTGGAGGGAGTTTAGATTGAATGCCCCACCTTGTACAAGGTATGTTTGCATTTCTTTCTTATTTCTTTTATGAGGGAGGCATAAGATATTGGGGGAGGCATAAGATTATGTGGGATGTATAAGGGGTACTTGAGGGAGGCATATGTGTATGTACGGTATTTGAGATATGCATTGGAGGCTTTAAGGTGGGTATCCATTCCCATTGGTAAGCACAAGTGGCCTCCCCATAGGTCTTGCTCCTTTGGCTTTCATTTTAAGCCTTGTTTTTGTTGCTTGGTTGTTCTCCTTTCCTGTGTTGATTGTTGTTTTGAATGAGGTTGAAATTTTTGTGAAATATTTGTTGTGTTGGTGGAATCTTGTTGTTGTCCATGTGTTGGAATCATCTCCCATTGTAATGTTGGTTGAGGCTCGGAGGCCAATGGAGAGGATAACTTCTCCTCTTCATTGTATATCTTGGTTGGATGGAGAGTGTTTCCTCTCCCCTCCCCCCATTTGGTTTTGAATCAAAAAAATCTTTGATGAGCTATATTGTTCAAGATGTGAAGCTTGGAGTTTTATGGGAGACCTTGTGAAACTTATTTTGTGCTATTCCCACTTACAATGGAGGAACTTGTAATATTGTATTCCTTTTAGCTCACATTCTTGTATGATTTTCCCACCTAAGTGGAAGACATTGTATTTTATTTGTGAAGAAAAAAAAATGGTTCAACCTTGGTTTTCAAGGTTATGGTTGAAAAGTTAGTTTGTTGAAATAGAAAGGAAGTAATATATATATATATATCTTTTCATTGAAGTTGGTTTATTTCTCAAAAATATGTTGTTATTGTTCTAAATATATTGTTGGAAATATTATTACAAATTCTCTTTTGGAAAGTTGGAAAGTGTATAAGGAAATGTGTGCATTTATTTGTGTCACTAGAAAAGCATTCATTGGAAAAGTTGCACTGCCTTCTTGCATTTTCTTGCAATATTGTAGGAAAGTTAAAAATTTATTTCAAATGGATGGAAAGTATTTAAATATTAAAATTGTTACTTGATTGATCTACAAAATGTAGAAATTCTTAATGCTAGTACGGGGAAATGAAATTTAGTCCTCCTCTACCTTCCATACAAACTATACCAAATTGTTAAAGAAGAAAGCTTTAGTGTACAAAAAATATGTATATTTAAAACTCAAATTGTTAACACTACTACCTAGAAATTTCTTATGAAGTGGTAGTATTATTAATATTTTATATGTTATTGACAATGAAATATTTATTAGAATGAGACATTTTCTTTGGAAAAAAAAATTATACTAATATCAATGTCCTATTAATATTATTATAAGAATATGCTATTGATTTTAATTAATTAACATATTAACCTTATTATGTTATTAAGAATTTTCTTTTATCTAATAATTTTTAAAATGTTACTCTATATATATATATTTTATTTTTTTCTTTTATATATATATATAAATTATATACTATATAAAATAAATATTTTTTGTTATTGATAAGCTTTCAGAAAAAGGGGATGAAATCACATTTTTTTATTGCCATAGTGCGGGCTACAGTGTAGGGTAGAGTTTATTTTAGTTTGTGACGAGATTGGGGTGGGGACGGGTCGACGACCCCAACCCCTACCCCATTTAATATAAATGGGGTGAGGGTTGGGGTTGCCGACCTCTCCCCACCCCCCATTTCAATAAAACACCACATTATTATTGCAGCCAGTCGCATACTATAACCTGCACAATTTTTTATATGCGGCCTGCACGTATTTTCAAACCCGTAGCCATGTTAACACAGACACACACCCACACACACACACACACACATATTCTGCTCATATCTTGGATTCGTGTTTTTAACCCACTTCTATTGTTTATATATATATATATATATATATATATATATATATATATATATATATATAACAAATGATTACTTCAAATAAATAATTATATACACAATTACGTAAAAGTATATATACACATATATTTATATATACTTTCTCAAATTGAAATTATTGATCTAATGTAGTTATTTCAACAAAATAGAAAAGTACCCGCAAAATCTATTTGGGCAAATACAAGAAAATGAACTAAGTAAAAGGAAAAAGTACATTTTCAAACCCTAATGAGGTTATCAACAAAACAAACAAATAATGGGGCTTGAAAGCCTTTCCAAGAGATTGAGGTGGTCTCTAATGGTTTCTCTTCCTCCTTCAACCTGAAAGACAAAAGAAAAATAATGAATCAAATGAAATGTGAAAGAAGACTGCATAAGGATGTTTTAGGGCAAGTTACCCTTTTCCCACATCAAGGGACCAAATTGAATCCATTCAAGGGATGAGATTCATCCCTAAAGAAGGTAGGTAGAGAGTGGGTGAGTGGAAATTACTTTTTAATTTAAATGTTTTAATTTCAAAATATGGGTTGACTTTTTAAGGGGTCACTTTATGGGGGAATGAAGTGTTTACTATTCTAACCCCGTGGAAAATGGAATCCTTGTTAATTGTTTAAACCTTGTGGAGTTACATACCTTGGGTATTTAATTAATTTGACCCCCTTTAACCCTCTAGATTTGATTGTGGAATATTTAACTATAGCCATAATTTAATTATTTATTAAATTAACACTTAGAATGAACTAAACCTTGCTTGGACTAAATCCACTCACTAGTTTTAATGCAAGTTTAATATTTGGTTATAATAGCAAAATGTTATTTATTAAATATAATTGACTGTGAGATATTATTTCCACAACTATAGTTTCGAAGCCTGTATGAGGGTACACTTTTCAAAAAGAAATTCGTAATTTTTTATAACTAAACATAGGTTGTTCTTGAGTCTTGTGTGGGTGTTTTTAATGGGCATTACACTTGGTATCAAAGACATGGGTTCAAATCTTGGACCCTTGGGAACACAAGAAAACGTGAGAGATGAACATTAAACCTAGTACAATATTAAACCTAGCACAATGCTAAACCTAGAAAACAACTTGTCTGAAAAATTCTATATTTTAGTAAACCTAGAAAACTAGAGTAAAACCTAAAATGATGAACTAACTCTTGCCTTGGTCTATGCAGGAGGCATAGATCATAAGAGGGGTCCTTTCACATAGACCTAGATACACCACCTCTAGAGTAGGCCGTAGTGCCCATTCTACCCCAGATTTTACAAATGCTTCAGGATGTCAATGCCTTTATATGCGAAGGTTCCTTAAGAGGACGATCAGCCATAAAAGATAGGGATCAATCCATTGAGGATCATGTATCTCCTCGAAATAGAGAGGAGAATAGCGTAGAGAGCTCCCGCGTGGAGTTAGCCAAAGCAGAGCCACCATAGAGGGGACATGGAGAACTTATTTTAGGACACAGGGATATGTCTCAAATCCCTAGACCTAAAGATGAACATGCAGAGAGGCCTAGGGGTTGCTAGTCGACAAATGAAAACCATATCAGGAAGATCCTGAAGCTACGACCATCTCACTATTCTGGAGATACAGGTAGATTTCAGGCTAAACCCTAGTTGGTGAACTTGAGTGGGTGCTTCAAGCTCTGCCCTTGTACTATTGACACAAAAGCTCATATTATGATCCATCTTTAGAGGGATGGAGAAGGTGTTTGGTGGAGGACTAAGGAGTAGAAGCTCAATGTTGATTCAGATACGGTTACCTGGGAGCTCTTTGAGGAATGGTTCAGGAGCATGTACTTATCTTGGAGGTTTATTCAGCAGTGTATAGATGAGTTCCACGACCTCTATCAAGCATCTATGACTGTAGCTAAGTATGTGAGTCAATTTTTGGACCTACTCCAACATGTCAAATATATGCAAGATGAGCAAGTATGGATTCACAAGATCATCACGGGCCTGAATTTGGATTTGGGTGGCGCGGTGCACATTCACTGCCCATAGACCATAGTAGAGGCCATCGAGAAGGCCTATTTTATAGATGATACATAGGGGAAGATGCATCAGGCTAGAGATAGAGTTCAGAGCCGTATCCAGCAGATGCAAGATAGTAGATTAAGAGGTTCAGTTACTCCTCCATCGTGGTGAACAGAGTTTAGTATAGTCTTCTTTTAGGCCACCATAGCAGCCACCTCAGTAGTAGCAGACCTGCTTACCTTATAGACCTCCTCAGATATTTGACGCACAAAGGGGGCTGAAGTATGGGGCCTCCTCCTACGAGGTCCCATCAAGACACAGGGTGCATCAGAAAGCTCACTCAGTCATGAGCTAGACAACAGAGATCGTCAACAGTCCATAGCTAGGTCGTCATGATCCCATTACAAAGACATCTAGAGTACCCGCTAGAGCTGCATCCCACTGGAGAGGACCAGGAAACTGTTATGGTTGTGGGATTGCTAGATATCATTGGAGAGAATGCCCATAGAACCATAGCAATAAGGGTAAGATGCAAATCTCATAGCCTACTGTTGGAGATATGGCACGGAGCCATCGGATCTATGCAGTGGTCAAGAACTGCTAGGATGAGCACCAAAGTATCGTGATAGAGACAACATGTAGTATTGGTGGTATTTCTACCTCTATATTATTTCATTCTGGTTCATCTGATTCTTTTATTACACCACCCATAGTAGAGCATTATAGGCTAGTGGCAGTTAGGTAGGGTTATAGTTAGGACGTTGAGATGGCTTTTTGAGCCAGAGATTCTGTAGACTCCTTAGTTAAGGGGTGTGTAATGGATTTGTGACTCTTCACCACTACCTTAGATCATCAAATCCTTCCTTTAGGGTCATGTGGTGTCATTTTGGGAATGGAATGGTTTTCTGGACACAGATCTAGAGTGGACTATTACCATAAGAATATTGCTTGTATGGATGATCTAGGAGTGGAGTCATTCATATTAGGAGTTAGGAGGCTCGTTTCCATTTGCATCATCTCCACTATGCAACTTAAGCGGTGTGTATGATGGGGTTATCAGATGTATGATGTTACAGTTAGTGAAAGATCTTAGGATTAGTCTAGTGGAGCATCCCTTGATGACCATTCCATCTTGAGAGAGTTTACTGATATTTTTCCAGGGGAGCGACCAGGGTTACCTCCCCCACGTGAGAGATTTTCATATAGATCTGGTTACGAGCATAGAGCCTATCTTACGAGAACCTTATCAGATGACTACTCTTAAACTCTGTGAGCTCAAGTTGCAGCTTGACGGCCTTCTGGAGAAATGCCTAATCCATCTTATTGTATCCCCTTGGAGTGTACCGGTGATCTTCGTGAAGAAGAAGGATGGATTTCTACGATTGCGTATTGATTACCAACAAATGAAAAAATTAATGATCAAGAATCGTTACCCCATTCCAGGCATTGATGATTTATTTGATTAGATGAAGGGGGGCCATAGTTTTCTCCAAGATAGATCTTAAGTCAGGGTATCATCAGCTAAGAATCATGAAGGAAGATATTCATAAGACCACCTTCCGTACGAGATATGGCCACTATGAGTTCACAGTGGTGCCTTTTGGTTTGACGAATGCCCCTGCAATGTTCATGAGCTTGATGAATGGGTTATTTAGGAAATTTTTGGATCGCTTCATGCTCATCTTCCTTGATGACATTTTTATTTACTCATGTACGCATGAGGAATATGAGGAGCACCTTCGCCAAGTTCTTCAGTGTCTTTACGAGAAATATCTTTATGGGACCCTTGAGAAGTGTGCATTCTTTCAGACAAAGGTGAAATATTTGGGCCACATCATTTCTAGGGAAGGTATTGTAGTCAATCCTTCCAAGATTTGAGCTATTATGAATTGCCTAGCACCCACTAGTTTTACAGAGGTGTGCAGCTTCATGGTTTAGCAAGATATTATAGGAGATTTGTTCAGGACTTCTCTCGGGTTACGCTCCCCATCACTTCCCTTTAGGGGAAAGGGAATAAGTTTTTTTGGTTAGATAGATGTGATTTTTCCTTTAGGATACTGAAGGAATTCCTCATGAAAGTGGCTATTCTAACAGTGCCAGATCCTCAGGGTTAGTTCTATGTTTGCACAAATGCTTCTTTGGCAGGACTTGGAGTTTTATTGATGAATGAGGGTAAAGTAGTTTATTTTGACTCTTGCAAACTCAAATATTATTACCTTAATTATCTAACTCATGATCTTTAGCTTGTGGTAGTGGTACATGCCTTAGTGTAGTGGAGACATTTCCTTCTTGGTTAGAGATTTACACTCAGGACTGATTACTTGAGCCTTTAATAGCTCTTCACGTATCCCAATCTCAATGTCCGTCAATGGCATGGAAGGAGTTTCTTTGTGAGTATGATATGGAGATAGAACATTTGAAGGGGAAGGAGAATGTGGTTGTAGATTCTTTAAGAAGATGAAGACGTGTGGCTATGGCTAGATTAGTAGTTACATATTTGCGGAGTAGGATTTTGTAGCATCTTCCTCATGACAACTTCTATCTTGCATCCAGAGAAGAGATTGAGTCTCAGAGGCCCCTTGAGGGGAGATTTGATGGATTTCATTAGAGGTAGATGGTATTTTAAGACATAGAGGTCAGATATATGTTCCTAGAGATGGAGGCTTGAGGCAGGACATTTTGACAGAGGCTCGCCATGTACCTTATTCAGCCCATCCTGGGGTGAAGAAGTTGCACACCTCTTGGAGACATTTATACCATTGGAGAGGACTTCAGAGAGATTTTGATTAGTTTGTGTCACGTTGTTTAGAGTGTTAGAGGGTGAAGGTCGAGCATCACCATCTAGCTGGCCTTCTCTTTCCTCATGCTATATCAAAGTGGAAATGGGACACCATTTCTATGGACTTCATTGTTGGGTTACTGAAGTTAAGATACCAACACGATGCCATCATGGTCATAGTGGATAAATTGACGAAAGTAGCCCATTTTTATCTGGTGAAGACAACCTACATAGCCAGTGCAAATGCACGGGTATATCTTGATGAGGTTGTCAGGTTACACGGGATTCTTTGGAAGATCATTTGTGACCACAATCCTTTGTACACTTCCCATTTTTGGACGACCTTACAACATACTCTCGGGACAAAGATCAATTTCAGCATTGCGTATCACACTGAGAAAAATGGAGAAACTAAGCGGGTGAATCAGATTTTGGAAGATATGCGTAGGATGTACGTCATGGATCACCCATCGAGATGGGAGGAGTATTTGTACCTGGTGGAGTTTGCCTACAATAATAGTTTTCAAAGTTCGATAGGCATGGCTCCTTTTTAGGAATTATATGGTAGAGAGTGCAGGACACCTCTTGGTTGGGACATGTTAGAGAATAAGGTTTCTTTTGGGCTAGCCTTATTGTAGGACATGGAGTAGCAGGTTATTTTGATTAGACAGAGATTACAAGAGGCACAAGACATGCAGATGAAGTATGCATACCATTATAGGACAGATCGTAGTTATGAGGTGGGCATTAAGGAGTTTCGTTGTGCCAAACTACATAAGAGCCCTATATATTATGAAAAAGGTGCTAATATTTCTCCTAGGTTTGTGGGTCCCTTTGAGATCTTGGAGTGCATTGGTCCCTTGGCCTATCGTCTAACATTTCCACCTATCTTGTCTCACGTCCATGATGTGTTTCACATTTATGTGCTTAGGAGATATATTTCTGATCCTTCTCACGTGCTAGATTGGACATCATTACCAATGTAGGATCAGGGGCAGGTGATGGTGGAGCCCGTCTACATTATAGAGCACAAGACCATTAACCTTCAAGGCGAAGAGATTAACCAGGTTTGGGTCTAGTGGGACATATATGATGAGATTGCATCTACATGGGAGGATGTTACTTTACTACGAGTTCAGTTTCAAGACCTATTCCAGTGACTTTAAGTAGGAATTTGAGTGCAAGGGGAGGGGGATAAAGTGCACACTCGCCTTCGACACCTTTTTTATTATTGACATCGATATTTCCGACAACACTTATGGATATGGTTATGGATTTTTGATTTAGTATGATGTTAGATGTTAGAAATACTAGACTTTTGGTGGTTCAATTCATATATGATGCATGTGGATCATTAGAGAAAGTTCATATTGATGTTGATATACTATTGACATGGTTATTTATATATAGTTCTGACATGTGATATATTTTGACATATTGAGTAGACCTTTGATAATTGGATTAATGTTGTGACCATTTTGACATGGATGAAATGTGAAAGAGAAATGTTGCTAGAAATTGTAAATGATATCGTATTTGCTTGGATGATATTTGATTCGTATATAGATGATTTTGGATTTATAATTGTATATTTTATCATAAATGTTTTAATACGGCCATGAGGCCGAAGGAGGGTATTTATGTGTTTTGTAGGTAAAATTATTCCCAACAAACATCGGGGGGATTAGAGACAAATCAAATTGGAATTCTAGATGAATTCAATAAGGTTCACCATGGAAACATGTTATTTTATGTATGTTATAATTATTTAGATAGGGGAAAATTGTGACCAAGGGTTGATGTGTTGTCCTTTATTTTAGTTTCTGTTTGTTAATGTTAGTATGTGTTTCTTTTAGTAATGTAATTTACTTATTTTATTTATTTAAATTTTATGTATGTTTTTCCCCTTTGTCTTAGTGGGTTTAAGTGTCTTATTAAAATTAATAAATATTTTCCTAATTAACTAAAGATGTGACCAAAGGGAATTCATTTATTAGATTATATTTCTCTTGGATTTGGTGTTTAAAGTTGAGTGCTTAGGGATCTAGAGTGTTATACACTCTACCCCTTCATGGAAATTCAAATTTGGCCTTAGAGGCAAAATTTGGAAGCTTATGGGATAAGTCAAACTTGTCTCACACCTCTTAAATTACTATTCCAACCCTACCTATGAGTTGGGGGTAAAACATAGACCCCATTAGGTGTTTTGGGATGATAAAAAGGTAAAATTTTTATTCCACTTTCTTTCAAGTAATTAATTTTGGCCTTGGGGGATGTGGGCTTAGTTTGTGTGTGTAAGTAACTTTTCATTCCTTCAACCACTTATTGATGGTGCTTTGGAATATGAGGTTGAATAGGGTGATGTGGAGTGGAGAGGAAATGAGGTGGCATCCTACTTGGAGCCACATCATCCTCCTCTCTCCCTTTTCTATTTATTGAAAAAAAAAATCTCGTTTGGGGGGTTACATCATTATTTTTGTTCTTGCATTTTTCGAAGAGTTAGAGGACTGTTGGGAGTTCTTGTGGAATGTTGGAGCTTGTGGATGATTACTTTTTTTTGAGGAGTTTCGAGTTTTAATCTTGGAAAAAGCTCTACTATGGAAAGGTAGGAGCTTTACCTTGCTTATATTATAATTTATTTTGTGTTTATATGCTTGTGTTGAGTATTGTTTTCTTTGGAATGCTTGTTTAGTGTGGGTATAGTTCCTAAGTTTTGAGTAGGAGGAGACTATGGGGATATTTCATGTAGGGAGGCATAAGATTTTACCTTTTTTTTGGATGGATTTTAGGTTGGATGTCCCACCTTGTACAAGGAATGCTTGCATTTATTTATTATTTCTTTTATGAGGGAGGCATAAGGGATTGGGGGAGGCATAAGAGCATGTGGGATGTATAAGGGTTACTTGAGGGATTCATAAGAGTATGTAGGGGATTTGAGATATGCATTGGAGGCTTTAAGGTGGTCATCCATTCCGATTGGGAGGCGTAAGTGGCCTCCCCATAGGTCTTTCTAGTTTGGCTTTCATTTAAAGACTCATTTTTGTTGTTTGGATGTTCTCATTTCTTGTGTTGATTTTTATTTTGAATGAGGTTGAAATTTTTGTGTAATATTTGTTTGTGTTGTGGAAGCTTGTTGTTGCCATGTGTTGGAATAATCTCCCATTGTAATGTGGTTGGGGCTTGGGAGCCAATGGAGACAATGAATTCTTCTTTTCATTGGATATCTTGGCTAGGTGGAGAGCGTTTCCTCTCTCCCACTTTGGTTATGAATCAAACAAATCTTGGAGGAGCTATCTTGTTGAAGTTGTGAAGCTTGGATTTTTTTTTGAGAACTTGTGAAACTTCTTTTTTGTTATTCCCACTTAGAGTGGAGGAGCTTGTAATATTGTATACCTTTTAGCTCACATTCTTGTATGATTTTCCCACCTAAGTGGAAGACATTGTATTTTATTTGTGAAGAAAAAAAAGAAAATTTGTTTGAAACTGGGTTTCAAGGTTGTTGTTGAAAAGTTTGTTTGTTGAAATAGAAAGGAAGCAAAAAAAAGGAACATATCTTTCCATTGAAGTTAGTTTATTTCATAAAAATATGTCTTTATTGTTCTAAATATATTGTTAGAAATATTATTACAAATTCTCTTTTGGAAAGTTGGAAAGTGTATTAGGAAATGTGTGCATTTATTTTTTTCATTGGAAAAGTTGGACTACCTTCTTGCATTTTCTTGCACTATTGTAGGAAAGTTAAAACTTTATTTCAAATCGATGGAAAGTATTTAAATCTTAAAATCGTTACTTGATTGATCTACAAAATATAGAAACTCTTAATGCTAGTACGGGGAAATGAAATTTAGTTCTCCTTTACCTTCCATACAAAATTTACCAAATTGTTAAAGAAGAAAGCTTTAATGTACAAAAAATATGTATATTTAAAACTCAACTTGTTAACACTACTAACTAGAAATTTATTATGAAGTGGTAGTATTCGTAATATTTTTAATGTTATTGACAATAAAATATTTATTAGAATGGCACATTTTTTTTTGGAACAAAAATACTAATATCAATGTCCTATTAATATTATTATAATAATATACTATTGCTTTTAATTCATTAACAAATTATTAACCTTATTATATTATTAAGAATTTTCTTTTATCCAATATAATTCTTAAAATGTTACTATATATATAATTTATTTATTTTTGTTATTGATAAGCTTTCAAAAAAAGGGGATGAAATCACATTTTTTAATGCCATAGTGTGGCCTCAGTGTAGGGTAGGGTTTGTTTTAGTTTGTGAGGAGATTGGGGTGGTGAGGGGTAGGCGATATAAATGGGGTGGGGGTTGAGGTCGCCGACCCCTCCCCGCCACCCCATTTTAATAAAACCCCACATTATAATTGTAGCCAGCAATCGCCTATTATAACCTGCACAATCTTTTTAATGTGGCTTGCATGCATTTTCAAACCCATGGCCATGTTAACACACACACACACACACACACACACACACACACACACACACACACACACACACACACACACACACACACACATATATTCTGCTCATATCTTTGATTCAAGATTCGGATTTGTAAACCACTTCAAAAAATTTAGAAATATATATATATATATATATAAAATGATTATTTAAAATAAATAGTTATATAAACAATTATATAAAAGTATATATACATATATATGTATATATACTTTCTCAAAATTAAAGTATTGATCTAATGTAGCTATTTCAGCAAAATAGAAAAATACCCACAAAATCTATTTGGTCAAATATAAGAATTTGAACTAAGTAAAAGGAACAAATACATTTTCAAACCCAAATGAGGTTATCAACAAAACAAACAAATAATGGGGCTTGAAAGCCTCTTCCAATAGCTTTAGGTGGTCTCTAATGGTTTCTTGTCCTCGTCCTTTAACTTGCAAGACAAAAGAAAAATAATGAACCAAATGAAATGTGAAAGAAGACTTCATAAGGATGTTTTAGGGTTAGTTACCCTTTCTCCACATCAAGGGACCAAATTGAATCAATCCAAGGGATGAGATTCATTGCTACAAAAATTAGGTAGAGAGTGGCTGAGTGCAAATTACTTTTTAATTTAAATGTTTTAATTTCAAAATATGGGTTGACTTTTTAAGGGGTCACTTTATGGGGAAATGAAGTGTTTACTATTCTAACCCCATGGAAAATGGAATCCTTGTTAATTTTTTAAACCTTGTGGAATTAGATACCTTGGGTATTTAATTAATTTGGCCCCCTTTAACCCTCTAGATTTGATTGTGGAGTATTTAACTATAGTCAAATTTCAATTATTTATTAAATTAACACATAGAGTGAACTAAACCTTGCTTGGACTAAATTTACTCACTAGTTTTAATGTGAGTTTAATATTTGGTTATACTAGGAAAATGTTATTTATTAAATATAATTGATTGTGAGACATTATTGTCACAACTCTAATTTCAAATCCTGTATGCAAGCATACTTTTCAAAAAAAAATTATTCCATAATTTTTTCTAACTAAACCTAGTTTGTTCTTAAATCTCATGCAGGCATTTTTAGTGGGCGTTGTTGGTGCTCAATTTGATCTTACCCTATTTGTCCTCGAAATTCTTCAATTTTCTGGCTCTTTCATCTTTTTTATCTCCCTGTATTGATGCATGAAATATTTTCCCTTCCTTTGGTTTCCATGATAATACCTTTCCCTTGGTTAACGATAACTTAAAAGTCAAGAATTTGTTTTTCGTTCCTCTATCCATGTGAAAAGAATCTATAACTTGGGTGAAAACTCAGGTTATTCCCTTCCTTCCATTTTCCACAGTCACATTTTGTTGTCCCTATTATTTTTTTCCCTAATCTCTGTGGAAATGTGATTAAATGTGGCTTGGAGGATCATATTTGGGCTTTTTATCATTTCCAAATTCTCTGTCTTGAAAGAAAGATTCATTTCCGAGTGCAAATGGTGATTTTCTTGCATTTGATGTTTTCATGGATCTATTTTTCCCTGTCAAATTTACATCTCTGCATCTATGGAAAAGTGTCCCTTTCTGGTTAGATGCAGCTTGGTGAGGCACTTTGAAACTCCAAGGCCCGTTTTAACTCAAAGCTTGTCCAAATAGAGGTCTTGTGCTCATATGAACATTCACCTTTAGGTTTGACCTTAGAATTGTGTCAGGAAGACATGTGGAGGTTTTTGTTGCTGTGCCTAGACTTAGAAAATGTTTCATGTGATCAGTGTAGCTTTGGAGGACCATGGACATGTGGAGGGCCGATGCTCATGTGAGGATCTACCTCAAAGTCATACCTTAACAGATGCACTCGGGAGACATGTGGAGGCTTCTGCCAACTCCTCTCTATACTTAAGATTTTCAAAGAAACTTTCTAATGCCTGGGACACGAGGAGGGAACACACCTGTTTGGGGACCGGCCCCTAAATTTTATTTTGAAGAAGCACCAAGAGGACATTTGGAGGCTCCTTCTCACTCTGCCCTAGCTTGGACTTTTCAATGGCTAGGGAAAGATGTCTCAGACCCTAGAAGCATGGCCTATTCCATTGATCCTTCAAATTTCTTAAAAAATCTACAGGAATGGGACACGTGGTGAGCCCACGCTTGTTTGGTGTCTCTGAGTTTGGGGACCATATCAAAATACACCATTGAGACACGTGGAGGCTTATGTCGGCTCCCATGTGGAGAATTTTTCAAAGGCCAAAAGGCATTTTTCTTGGGCCTAGGGCATGTGGAAGGCCCGCACTTGTTTGGAAACTTACCCCTGTACTACTCCTTTGTAATTACACCAAGGAAACACATGGACAGATATAATATAAAGTAGAGAAGGGGAAGTATAAATGGTTGCTATGCATTTCACCTATTTTTCTGCCTTTTTTGCTGCAAGACTCCTGGAGATGTGAATACACACTATTTTTCATCATTTTCTGATGAAATTCCTTGTCATTTTCTTCTTCAAAGTGCAACTGAATGGATTTAGAACTTAATTTTTGAGTCCAAGGATTGTTAAGGTCGATATTCTAAAGTTAGAATTGCTCAGACACTTGCACAAAGGTGAATTACCAGAGAAGATTGATGTGGGGCAGAGTTACAGAGGAAAGAAAGGGAAAAGGATGAAATGATGGAGGTTACAGGTGCAAAAGATGAAAAAGGTGTTACCTCGAGAGTGAAAAGGATTACTTGTCAGATCCAACTATACAAAGCCTCTGGAAAATTATTAAAATGCAGATTTCTCGCATGACAGAATGACAATGATGATGATGATGATGATGATGATGAAAATGATGATAAAGAAGACAATGACAATGACAATCATGACGATGATAGTGATGATCATGATGATTGTGACAATGATGATAATGATGATTATCATGATGAGGATGAAGATCATAATGATGATGATAACAATAATGAAAAAGATGATAATGATGAAAAAGATGATGGCGATGATGACAAAAATCTTAATATTTTTTCATTAGATAGGGTAATAAGTAGGGATTATGGATCCTAGAGGCATTACAACCCCAAATACAATGTGAAAGAAACCAAACAGAAATAAAAAGAGGGATAGGGGAAAAAAGAGGTGAAAACAACTTAACCTGAAACCAAGTCCATAAAGAAACCAACAAACATACCGCAAATAGGAAGGGAATATCTAGCCCCAAGGAATAGAAGATCGTTTCTATTTTCTTGAAATAACTTTGTTCCATCCCTCTTTCTCCATAGTGTGATCAATGTATTCATCATGATTTATTAAACCAAAGGAGTTTAAAATGTAATTATTGTAACGTGTACCTTCCCATAAATCAAATTTTTTGAGTTTATTGGGGTCACATATAGGTTTATCCCTATAAACCTCCACTTTTGAATCTAAAGCAAGCATTGTTTCTTCAATGTTTTTTTTTTTTTTTTATCTTACCAGTAGTCAGGATTTCAATGCCTCCATCGGTATCCTCTTCAAAAAAATTTAATATCAATAAGTATAATAATAATATATACATATTTCTACAATATTAATAATTTTTTAATTATTCAGAAATAGTTATTTTAAAGGCACTATACCCTTGTACAATAGGGCTCAAAATCAATATTTATAGATTCAACAATACACAAAAATATCACAATCTAGATTTATTAAATCAACCCAAGAACATAAATATTTCTACCAAGATCACAACCAAAAAACAACAAATCCTATAGCTAGAAAACAACTAGTAGAAAATGACATCGCAAAAACATCTTCTCAGTAACATCACAAATGGATTACATCCTAGATACAATGATGAAAGAACACAACAAGACATGGTTCATGCCTTGTTCGAGATAATGGAAGGTTTAGATTTAGTGTATCCCTTATTTTTCTATCCACCACCTTTCACTCCTCATTTTTATCTTCCATTGAGATTGGAAGAAAAAATTCGATTGAATTTATAGGGATGTGACCCTCAACAAGGGGTGTTGAATCACAATCTATCGCTAATTCAGAACCCAGAGGAGAGTAATCTTGAGGTTTCTTTTTTGCATTGTTTAGAAGCTCTTCCATGTCAGGTAAGTCAGTTTGAGGGGGTTCAACAATTGGTTTTGAATATGAGCTAATTTTCAAATGATTTGGTAAATATTCCTTCAACCATGTAGGATTTTTCTTACATTTGGAGTGTTCAAATTTATTTGAAATATGTCCCATTTGGAAGCATCTTCAGCATATGAAAGTAAATCCCTCATAGTCTATCCTCTGCACCCATTTCTTGTCACCTATTTGAAGGTAAATATTTAGTGGAAGAGCTTGTGGGGTGTCAATTTCTAATAAAATTAAAGAACAAGTTATATGTGTTTGATGGGAGGTTTTATCATCAATATCTCCTATGGAAATGAGGCAAGATCTTTTCCATAATTACAATGGACATCTTGGCAACTAGATCTAGATAGGGTAGGTGTCAAAGGATTCTTTTAGGGGTTTGAAACGTAGATACTATGGCTTGAACATGTCTCCATGTTCTTCCTAAATCCAATATTGATTAAATATTAAATCCCTGTCCTCATGGATTTAAAAAAAAATACATTGGGCTTTAGCATAGGGGTAGAGTTCAATCTTAACCGTAATATTTTCTCTCTATCTTTGTGTAATCCAATCATGGAGGTGAGACAAATTAGGAAAAAACTTATTAAACCTACAAATGAGACAAAGATGAGATAGGTTTTCCTCTTCCTTGAGGATCTTCTTATATCTTCAACACAAGAGTCATATGTGATGAGGTTAAAGGCTTGTCAATAGTTCTAGCATTCTCCTTCTCTTTGGAGGCTGCATCAGCGTAGGATCTAGCTCTGCTGCCATATTTCCCTCCTTAAAATTTTCCATCACCAAATCTTGAATTTTTCCCATTCTGGGTGTGAGACTTCCCATGATTGGGATGCCCATTATGTGTTGAAGGATTTCCATTCCCTCCCTTACTACACCCTTGGCTGACCCTTGTCTCTTTCCTACAAAAATATCTATTTGTATGATATGTTTTAGCCAGGGAATGGACCTTGGGTACACTTTTACCATTCCCAAAAGCCCCTGATTGATCTTCTTCGTTTAGATCTATGCTGCCATTACCCGTAGTCACTTTTTTGTTATTAGGTACAAGTTGTTTCCCTAAGGATCTTTTCCACTTCAAATCTTTTCTCAAATGCAAGTTTGATCCACGAGATGTCTTGGTTTGTTGCATGAAACTCTATTTTGTTTCCACCATGATCTGTGTTAGGGCTACAAAGAGGATGTTTATATTTGAGGGTAAGCCATGTCCTGTTTTCTTAATCTTTTCTACCCGAGAATTATCACGACCGCCTGTGGTAGTAGAGTTGAGGGCTATAGTTTAAAGAGGAGATCTATGGATAGGGTTATCAAAATTCTTTACGGAAAAGTAAAAAAGGCAATATTAATATTAATACTAATAATAATATATATTTTTAACAATATTATCATTAATAATTTATGGTTTCATTGTAAATTATAAAAATGCAATTCATAAATGCTAAACCATAAACATGTAAAATAACGAAGATGAAAATCATGTGATAATGGTGGTGTTAATGTAGAATCACAAGACCCCTTGAATTTCTCTGCTCAATATGGGCCATTTGTCACGATTGTATAACATGGAGATATCATGAAGTGTGGGAACTTGCAAATGAAACAACTCTCTGGAGAAGCACAGTTCCTCCTCCTAACCTACCTACCACTAACTACTCCTAATGTAGGTAAAACTACTGCCTAATCCTAATCTAGTGCTTCCAAGGGGACAAGGAAAGTAGGATTGCATGAAATAAACCTACACTATGAGTGGTGATACAAAAAGAAAGGAGTGATAACCACTCTTCGCTACCCTAAAAAATGTAGAAAGTGTGAATCCCAAGGAGGTTGTACCAATACAATACCAACCCAAGTTCCACCAATGTATTAAGGGAAGGATGGACAACTACTACACAAACCTAAACATAAACTCTTCATTCCTGATAAACTTAAAACACCCATATCCTACAATAACTATGAATTATACATAGAACACCCTACTGAAATGAGAGGTAAGAGACACAAAAATCATGCAAAGGTTAAAACCACTAACAAAAAACATAATTTTTTATTTCTCATGAAGTATACACAATACATTGCATGTGGGAGAAATGCATCAAGCCGTTATAATGTTTAGAGGAATGCTTAGAGCTGTCAACACCAATCTAGCACTATGATAATTCTTCACCAGGAACTCCTCATGCTATGATTATTTACTAATGCACAGCCTTTAGTTTTGTGGATGTAATCTGGAAACACAACAACAACATAACACAAGAATACCATCGACTATGATAAGACAGAATGATGACAAATCTGAAATATCAAAGTAAATTATAATATTAACATGAAATTGTTACAATCTCACCCATGAGGTACTTCAAGTGTTATTGACTTCACTTGCCTTTCACCAAGACTATGGGAGAAAATTTACAATTACACCTCTTAATGACTTCTTCAACACACCTTTAAACTGATGGCTTCCTTCGCACACTTCCTACAATATTTCTCACTACTTCCTTCTATGCTAAATGAGGGGGGTGGCCTCTCTATTTATAGAACTTCCAGGATTATCCATCTTATCTCTAAGATAGGATAAGAAATCCACTCTGACGAATCATATTCCATACCTTAACTCTTATCTGTACATGTAAGCTTATCTTTTAAGATAAGATAAACCTTATCATTTTACATGGGTTCCACATTTTTAGACTTTTTACAAATAAAATACACAAAATATTTATGACCTCACTCCTTGTCCTTATTACCAATATAATATTTCTAATTCCTAATCATGTAGACCCTACTTCTCTAATTACCCAAACTTTGACATTTTAACATTACCGGACCACTTACGACAAATATTTACTTTTTACAACATTCCTATTGTACTTTGACTGTTACCGTACTCCACATTATTGGCGGCACCGTACTGATGGCACTGTTATCTTCTATCAGACGCTACTACTAATTATACTTAACAACATCCTATTCCTAATACATACATTAATGAAATAGAAATTACGGAGGAAAATTTTAGTGTCGACATCTTCCCCCTTCCTAGCTTCTACTCCGTCCTCAGAGTAGACTCTTCTGGTGCTTGGAAAATATTCAAATTTTCGTGGTTGACCCATTTCGTAATGGGAGTGCCATCCAATTCCTCCAGTCGGTACGTACCATTTTCATGCACAGCTGCTATTTTGTAGGGCCCCATCCATTTTGGAAGAAATTTTCTCTGTCTTCTTTTTTTGTATCTGGAATCATATACTAGAACCAAGTCATTCACATGAAATGGAGACCACCGGATCTTTTGATCAAAGTATTTCTTCTACTTCATTTTCTTCTTATAGCTTGTATCCTTAGCTATTTCCCTCATTTCCTCTAGCAAATGAAGATGTACCAACCTTTCTTTTACTGAATCACTTTCATCCATTCTTTCATTTTTCATTACTCTGACCATGGGAATATCAAACTCAATAGGAAGAACTGGATCAATGCCATAAGCCAACTGAAATGGGGAGTATCCTGTTGCTGATTTTGATGTTGCCCTATATGCCCACAATGCTGCATGAATCCTTTTATCCCATTTATGTACCTGCAAGGCTGCATCTTTTGCTAGAATTTGACACAACACAAAATTTGTTCGTTCCACCTGTCCATTTGTGCTTGGCTTGTATGTTGTTTCCTTCCTGTGCTTAATAGAAAACTTATTGACTAGGGCTTCTATCACCTCATTAATGAAGTGGCTTCCTTGATCTATTACAATTTCTAATGGACAACCAAATCTGGTGACAATGCGTTCATATATGAACTTTTCCACCTCATCCATGGAAGTTGTTTCCAATGGCCTAGCTTCAACCCACTTGGTTAAATAATCTGTGGCAACTACAATATACTTATTTTGGCGTGAGGTAGTTGGAAGTGGACCTACAATGTCTATTCCCCACTTTTCAAAGGGACCAAGTGGAAGAATAGGGCATAATGGAGCTGATGAAGTCTTACGGTTACCATGTGTTTGACAAATATCACATGTCTTACAATAATTATAACAATCTTTAAAAAGAGTGGGCCAGTGATAACCTGCATCCAAGATCCTTCTTGATGTAAGTTGTCCAGAGAAGTGCCCTCCACATGTACCATTGTGGAATTCTTCTAGCAGTTCCTTCCCTTGATCACGTCCAACTACCCTCTTGTACTGTCCATCAGGTCCTATTCGAAATAATACTCCATGCAGAATAGAATATGGACGACTGGCTTGAGTAATCTTTCTCTTAGTCTTTGCATTGGCACCATCAGGAAACTTGAATTCATTCAGATAATTCCAAATATCTATGTATTCACTAGGGATTGTGTCAAGGGATAACAATGCTGCATCGGGGAAATCATCATCATCACAAGATGATCCTAAACCATCATAGGCTCGAGAGAGTGCATCTGCATTGACATGCTTCTTTCCTGGCCTATCTATAATATCAAATTCAAATTCTTGTAGCAAAATTATCCATCTTGCTATCCTCCCTGATGGGTTAGGCTTATTTACAATATATTTTAGAGCCTGATGATCTGTTACAACTAGAAATTTTTTCCCTAGCAAGTAATTTCTAAACTTCTTTACAGCAAAAATGATAGCCAGAGCCTCTTTTTCAGTTACAGTATAATTTACCTCAGCACTGCTCATTTGTCTACTCCCAAAGTAAATTGGATGTTCATTCCTATTTTCATCCTTTTGGCTCAAAGTACTTCCTAGTGCTGCATCTGAGGCATCAGTGTACACAATGAATGGCTTGCTCTAATCTAGATTCTTCAAAACAGGTGAAGACACCAGGGCTTCCTTTAGTTGTCCAAAAGCTTCATGCGCCTTATTTCCTGGTTCATAAGTAACATCCTTCTTCAAGAACTGGGTTAGTGGTTGTGCAATCTTTGAGAAATTCTTGATGAACCTTCTATAGTAACCCACATGGCCTAAAAATGATCTCAACTTACTTCTATTCATAGGAAATGGTAAATCTTTGATTTTTGAAACTTTATCAGGATCAGTACCAATACCATCTCTGGATACAACATGCCCTAACAAAACACCTTTAGAACATCCAAAGACACACTTTGTAGGGTTTAGTGAGGCTTGTGCTTCATCTAAACTTTGAAATGCTATCTCCATCTGGTGCAGGTGGTCCAACTTGCTCCCATAGATGCAAAAATCATCCAGAAATACTCTGATGAAGGTCCCAATGTAGGGTTCGAACACCCTATTCATCAAACGCTGGAATGTTGCTGGAGCATTACACAACCCAAAAGGCATAACTCTATAAGAAAACGTTCCCCAAGGAGTGGTGAACGTGGTCTTCAGCTGATCTTTCTCTGCTATACAAACTTGGTTGTAGCCGCTATATCCATCAGCAAAACTATAGCACTCCTGGCCAGCTACTTCGTCCAAGATCTGATCTGAAAATGGAAGAGGGTAATGATCCTTCTTTGTTGCCTTATTGAGCTTCCTGTAATCAACACAAATGCATAGCTTCCCATTCTTTTTTATTGAGATCACAATGGGAGAAACCCATTCTGAATTCTCCACAGCAAATATGAATCCTGCATCAAGCAACTTATCTATTTCTTCTTTTACAGTCTTGGAAAAATTAGGATTCATTCTATATGGCATTTTCTTTATGGGCTTAGCACCATCTACCAGCTCAATTGAATGTTCTACCCAACTTACTTGACGGAGTTCCTTGTAATCAAAAGTGAATATGTGTATGTACCTTGGAAAGAGCTGAAGGTAGGATTCCTTCTCACTCTCCATCACAGCATCACCAATCTTTATTTGTTGGAGATGATCATCAACTTCTTCTTCAGATAATTTTATGGGGTCATGAGTTGGTGTGACTGGAAGGATATCCATGACTGAAACATCCACCTCACTTTCTTCATCTTCAGTGTCCACTTCACTGGTACTAGAGTAATCAGAGGATGTCCAATCATCAGTTTCATCACTTGAATCCATAGGTTCTGCTTTATGATGTCGAGGGATCACGTTTATCTTCACCCTCTCTCTACCACGTCCAAGTGTCATGAAACCTTCATTCCAGTAGTTTCTTGCATGAACTCTCCTTAGCCATGGTCTTCCTAGCAACATTGGGTACGCAACAGTACCATTTTTCATCACCTGAAAGTCTACCACACATACAACACCCATAACAGATATTGCCACATTTGAAACTACACCTTCTGGTTTAGTTTTTCTCTTATTTAATGACCTTAACATAAGTGTTGAAGGGTGATCAATTTTTAAACCCAACATATTCATTACAGACTCAGTCATTACATTAACTGCAGCACCTCCATCAACTAAGACATCATGAATTGAAATACCATTACATAATACCTCAGCTTGTGGAGCATAGGGATCTGCCTCTGCCTCCAAAACAGGGACCTCAACCTCCTTCCTTCATCGAGCATTGAGTCCACTTCGCAGCTCCCCGCCTCTTCTCAGAAGACATAGCCAAGAGTTGACCATATGTAATATTTGCAGGCCTTTTGGACAGATCTTCCAGGATGGAGTATGGTCCTTGCCCCTGTGAAATCAGAAAATCCTACACACCCAGCTTTCTTCTCCTATGTTTCTTATTAGTTTCTCCTTTCATCTTCTTAGGATCATTTCCATCTTGATTATCTTTTTCTTTCTTTCTTTTTGTTACAAACACATCTACTTCATTATTTCTACTCTTATCTACTACATCAAAAGAATTCACAGGTGCTTTTCCTTTATCATTATCTCCTTTACCAGATGTAGAAGCTCTATCTGGACAATTATACTTATAATGACCCTTTTTATAACAACCATAACAAACAACTTCAGAAATATTTCTTTTTGGACCTCTATCTCCTCCCTGAGAACTAAATTCTTTTCCTTGAAGAAGATTAATAGTTAACTGACCCATATTTTTGAGCAGATCTTCATACTCAGTAGATGTACTAAGAGAAATATTTGTGCTCACCGGGAGTGGTTGTGGATTCTGGACCAAAGGTGCTGGTGTAGGCTCTACTTTAGCAACAATTTCTTTGGGCTCCTCTTCCATGCTTTCTTCTTGCCTTCTTGCAATCTCCTTTGCTTGTTCAATGGTAGCTGGGCGGTCATACTTCACTCGTTGTCTGATCTCTAGCTTCATCCCAAGAATGAAGTGCTTACATAGGAGATTATCCACGCCATTCATCAACCCATCCGCTAATCCTTCCTTCCGGATCTGGGCATCGAGCTTCCTCCTTAGCTCTAGAACACGAGCATGATAATCCCTTATCTTCTCCTTCTCTCCTTGGGATAGCTTTGTGATATCGATCATGAGATCTGCATATTTCTGTTGTTCACCAAATTCTTCAAGAAAACTTTCAATTAATAAATCCCATGAATTTTTCACATTATCACCTAGTGTTTCAAACCACCTAAGTGCTGAACCATCCAAAAAGGTAGGAAAAAATTCAGTCCATTGTTCCCTTCGTATAAGGCCATTACAAATACAAGATCATTTAAACTCTTGAATGAAAGAATAAGCATCTTCATTAGATTGAGCTAAAAAAATAGGAATCTTTCCCATTTTCAAAAGTAACCACCGTGAAATACCAACCCACAAGTACAATCAACAAGACTTACGTGCACAATAATTGGAATCACTATACTAGAAAGTGACTTTACACCTTTCTACAGTAAAATAGAAATGACCATGGTAAACTATGGTAAAACTTGACTTACTGCGGTAAAAACTGACTTTACTGTGGTAAACACTATTCACGGTAAAAAGTGAAGTTACTGCGGTAAATACTATTCACGGTAAAAAGTGACTTTACTGTGGTAAATACTATTCCCAACAAAAATTACTTTACCATGGTAACTACTATTCATGGAAAAAATGACTTTACCATGGTAACTACTATGCACAGTAAAAACAAGGTTACCCTCCAATTGATTTTTGACTAAGTAGGAATATCTCTCCAGAAAATCCACCAACAAGGAATGGTCCCCGGCAATGGAACCAAAATGTCATCACCAATCTGGCACTATGATAATTCTTCACTGGGAACTCCTCGTGCTATGATTATTTACTAATGCACAGCTTTTAGTTTGGTGGATGTAATCTGGAAACACAACAACAACATAACACAAGAATACCATCGACTATGATAAGACAGAATGATGACAAATCTAAAATATCAAAGTAAATTATAATATTAACATGAAATTGTTACAATCTCACCCATGAGGTACTTCAAGTGTTATTGACTTCACTTGCCTTTCACCAAGACTATGGGAGAAACTTTACAATTACACCTCTTAATGACTTCTTCAACACACCTTTAAACTGATGGCTTCCTTCGCACACTTCCTACAATATTTCTCACTACTTCCTTCTATGCTAAATGAGGGGGGTGGCCTCTCTATTTATAGAACTTCCAGGCTTATCCATCTTATCTCTAAGATAGGATAAGAAATCCACTCTGACGAATCATATTCCATACCTTAACTCTTATCTGTACATGTAAGCTTATCTTTTAAGATAAGATAAACCTTATCATTTTACATGGGTTCCACATTTTTAGACTTTTTACAAATAAAATACACAAAATATTTATGACCTCACTCCTTGTCCTTATTACCAATATAATATTTCTAATTCCTAATCATGTAGACCCTACTTCTCTAATTACCCAAACTTTGACATTTTAACATTACCGGACCACTTACGACAAATATTTACTTTTTACAACATTCCTATTGTACTTTGACTGTTACCGTACTCCACATTATTGGCGGCACCGTACTGATGGCACTGTTATCTTCGATCAGACGCTACTACTAATTATACTTAACAACATCCTATTCCTAATACATACATTAATGAAATAGAAATTACGGAGGAAAATTTTAAGTCGACAGAGCCCCAAGAATAAATTGGGTGCATGGGAGAAGAAAGATGATCAACCTTCTCCACACTGCCACCCCTTAAAATTTATAGAGGAAGAAATTAGGAGAGAGAAAGAAGAAAATCCAAAAATGTACTCCAATATCAAGTAAAATCTATCATTTTCCTAGTGGGGGTGATGGGAAAGTCATCCAAGCTCATACTCCATTGTACCTGGCGTGTTGGGGAAGAAAGGAAGCCCATACTTGATCATTCTCATAGGTGAGAAATCTAAAACCACTCCTCTAAAATTAAGGACTGTACTTTCACATTTGTTGCAAATATGAGCTCTAAGTAAAAATTTATGGTGATCTGAATATGAGGGTGCCATACTGTAATAAATGCGAGTGGTTGGCTCTGTGTTTATGGACTCCAAATTTCATTGTATCCTCTAAAATTCAAAATTTCAAACTTTTAGGATTCAAAACTTTGGGATTTTGCACTTCGGATATTAGTATACTATTCATTGTTCAAGTTGGCTTGAGAATTCTGAAATTCTGAAACCTAAAAATCAAAAAATCTGACTTTAGGTTTTGTATCTTTGTCATTTTATGGATTTGGTTCTTTGTGTTTCAGGGTTTCTAGACTTCGATTTTCAGGGTTTTGGGTTTCAAGTTTAAGGGATTCAAGGTTTTAGGGTTTTTGAGACTTCAGGTTTCACGGTTTCAAGACTTCAAGTTTTGGGGTTTGGGGTTTTAGGTTTTTAGGGTTTTGGGGTTTCAGGTTTTTCAAGACTTAGGGTTTCATGGTTTTTGAGTCTTTTGGGTTTCTTGGTTTCAGGACTTTGATTATAATTCTAGCGCATGAAAATTTCAAAATCCTAAAATCCCATAGTATGAAGTTTGGAATTTAGGTTTCAACCTTCCCACTCCTTTTTTGTGCTTCTTTCCATTGAGTCCCTGAATTTTTCTTTGGCCTACATTCGAATGTCCTCAACTCATAACTTTGAAATTTGAACTTTAGAGATTCTTCATTTCCCAAAATCCTTTGTGATTATCTCATCTTACTTCACTGATTTGCACGGTAAGATCCTCAAACATGAACTCCGATGACTAAAAAATTGCTCATTTTTTCTTTGTGTAAGGTCATGTTTGTCCAATTTCACCTGAGGGGAAAAATTGGATAACAAGTAGATGAGAATGTCCATGAACAAGAAGATGGTGATCATAATAATGATTGTAATGATTAAAATTATTAAAATGATTAAATTGATCATGAAAATGATGACAATGACTAAGATTATGATGAAATGACAATGACACCAAAGATGATGAAAATGATGATGATGAGGATGATAAAAAAAATGATAATGACCACGATTAACATGAAGATAACCATGATGATAAGGATGACATTTATGATGCATAGTACTATTATTGTTGATATAATAATAACAATATAACATTAGTAATTATTTAAATAATAATAATAAAATCATTAGTATTAATGAACTCAAGGTCTTAGGCTATTGGTGAGTTTCAACTAGTTTATAATCATCAACCCAAGTTCCATTCTGATTGAGTTCATTTGTTGCTTTCAATAAGTGGCCATGGGGAGACATTGAGGTAAGGGTCAAAATTATCCATACGGACTAAGCAGAATATAGTAGGGCACTCGGAATGCATATCACTCGGCGGACATTAAGCACTCAAGCCCACCCCCATGTCCCACTTAGAGAAATTTCTCCTCCACCCTTCCAGTTCATAGCTCTGGTACAATTAAAGTGTTTACCATCTAAAGTTTGAACTCAAGGTCTTGGGCTACTGGTGACTTACAAGTAGTTTCACTGAGTTCATTGGATGCTTTCAATAAGTGGCTATGGGGACACCTTGAGGTAGGGGTTGAACTTATCTATATGGACCAAGAGAAACATATCTCGGCAATCCAAATGCAGATCATTCAGTTGACATTAAGGACCGAAGCCTACCCACATGTCTCACTTAAAGAAAGTTCTCTTCCACCACTCTAGTTCATATCTATAGTACAATAAAATAATTTACCATCTAAATTATGGTGTTGTCTTTGAATTTAAGCCCTAACCCTAGCAGGAAAGAAGCATGCAATGGCGATAAGGGAGTGGTGGTTTCTCCTTGATCGAATAAGGGAGGTGGTTCCATTTTTGGTTACAGATGTGGAGACAATGGAGCCCAATGTATTAAATCTAGTCTTCTAGTGGATGTGGGAGGCAGAAGTGCATCAAACCTTGTCATTTTGTAGTAGAAAACCCTCTTTTCGATAGGTGTGTCAACGGAAGCTTTTGAATGGAGAATACCAAGGACATAGGGGTTGGGGGTGATGCAAAAGTTTATATAAAATCCTTTGTTGTATCTTTTTTATCTAACAAGGATGAATTTCAAGGATAGAAACTCCTTAATATAGCTACTGATATCCCTGTCATCAACATTGAGGAAGACATTCTCCAACAAGTTCTGAGGTGGGAAAAGTATTTTTTTGACCTTGGTCTCATATATCAGTTAGACGATCTATGGCCAAAGCTCACTCAGCATCATAAATGTCACCAACATGTGTAGCTCTTCCCTTAGAGGGTAAGGTTAAACTTTACCACTATGAAAAAGATTAGTTTATTGTTGTTTTTGAATCAACTGAAAATCAATATTTTGTTCATGATCGGTACTAGGATGGCAGAATAATTTTCTCATGAAAAAACCCTAGCACCCTTTATTTGATCATTGAATGGATTTATTTAACTTGTTTCCTATTTTGGTAATATTTCAGAGTCCACCTTTACAAATTTGGATGGATTCGTGCTTTAAATCCATTGGAGACACTTTGGGAAATTTTGTTAGAACATATTAAGATAGAGATAGGATCTTCTTTGAGAAATGTTGGTGGAGTTGGATGTTTCATGTGATCTTCTTGATAGGATCAAATTACAGATTGGAGAAAGGGTTTGCATTCAAATATTAGACTATGAAAAGTTACTGTTGATATGAAAATAATCAAGTTTTTATCTACCTAATGTCAGACCCTTGTAGGCTTTAATTATTGCCAAAAATTTGCTCCTTTTAAGTAATCAATTTAAAAAATAATGGAAGACAATAAAGACAATTGTATAATGATTGATTACGGAGTTTGGCAATTACCTATGCCTCTGGGTTGTTATCAAACCATTCCACTAGTCAAAACTTGTAAGTTACAATAGTACTTTCACAAGAAAACCTAATGGGAACTATTAAGAACTTGCTTAGAAGAATAACCAGACCTCTAGAAGACAAGGGTGAAAAATAGCACCCAACTTCCCCTTTCCTAGCATATTAAGCAAGCTCAATGGCACCAGCTCCACTGTTCGGAATCCTGCAATTCTCGATTGGCCTTCTAGACGTTCGTAATGCCCTATGGCACTTTTGTCGATACTCTAGGATTCACAATAATTTGGTTTGGTGCTATGGGCCGACTAGGTAGTATTAATAAATCATACCCACAATACTACCTAAAAAAATTAGGTCTTCACATATCTATGCCCATGGCAACTAACTCTCCTCTTAGATTTCTCTCTGCCTTTCTGAGCTCTAGGAATGAGCTTCTCCATTGTGTGTGTGTGTGTGTGTGTGTGTGTGTGTGTGTGTGTGTGTGTGTGTGTGTGTGTGTGTGTGTGTGTGTGTGTGTGTGTGTGTGTGTGTGTGTGTTACAAAGGAATGGGTTCCCTATTTATACAAATTTAGGGCCCTTAAAATAATGCAAAATTATTATCCTTAGGCTAATATTAGCTTATACCCATAGCAAAATACACGGGATTAATTCGGATTGCATGTTTTAATGGGATATAATCCCAAATTGGTAGGTTTTGTATATTTTAATAGGCTAAATACCCATGTTGGTAGCTAAGGGTGAAGGGGGCAATTTTGCATGCTAAAGTGGGTATATCTAACATTAGACAGTGTTGGCTTTAGATAAGGTTTTTTTAAAACCTTAGACCCCCTTATCTCTCACATGGATATCCATGCTTGGGCCTTTGCATGCCTCTCACCACTTCTTAACTTACTTCCACGTGGCTAGAGCATAGCATGTTGGCAGTTTATGTGGATTTGGAGGATTATGTGGTTATAATTATGTTTGAACACACACACACACACACAGAGATATATATATATATATATATATATATATATATATATATATATGCATCGCATTTTTAAATAAGTATGGAAAAGCATTACAAAGTAAAATGTAACTCGGTCCATGTATGCCTCGACTAATTAGCTCGATGTCGACCCTTGATAGGAAAATCAATCGTATTCGATTCATGTTGGTCGGGCTCCCCTCCATAACAAAAGTTGAGCCTCTTGTTCTAAAGAGAAATCTTTTATGCTTGTCAAAGAACAGAGATTGAAAATAAACAAACAAATCCCTTCACCTTTTCACCATGTGTCATAGTGCCACTGGTCCAATATTGACCTATTGACAAAAGTTGACTTTCTCGTTGAATGAACTATGACCAAACATATCTAGAGCTTCCGATGGCCATTTTTCACATTTTCACAGTCATTGATAAGCTCTCAAAATGATCTTCTACACTGACACCATTTAGGTATGTTTATGGAACTTCAAAAATGATCCCCTGATCAACTGTAGTGCCCACATGTTCTAGCCACAGTTATCTACTACCTTTTTACTCATATTTATGATTTAAACATGGATTATGACACATTTTGGATATTATGTCATGTTATTTGATTTTTATGGCCATGTATTGTGATTTGGGCACATAGAGCCAATTCAGGTTTTATTAGTATGTAACACATTTCATTAGATGATATATGATGGATACATGATTTTTTTGTGCATCTTGATATTGTATACTATTCGATTATTGATGACATCATATGATAGCATGGATATATGTTGATTATATGTAACTCAATGGCTAACACATGGTAAATTTATGTGAAATTGTGTATGTTTCTCAATTACAATTTCATTTTGATGACATGTTTGCATAGTTATCATGTTTATAATTTGATTGATTTACTGAGTAGTTTATTTATACTTTTATTAGGTGATGTGTTTAATATTTTTCATGATTATGTAGATTACATGGCACATAAGAATGTGGGTTTCAGGGTAGCTACATGAATGTGCACAAGTGGCCCATAGGGATGAGTCTTAGTCATGTTAGCTACATGAAGCATTATTGGTTACATGTAATTGTTTGGGCACCATGAGTGACCCTTAGATTTGTAATGGTGTATATTTTGTAACATTAATTATGTCTGGGGTGTTTTATTTTTGTTAGAAAACTAGGTTGGTGTCCTAATGGTTCCCACTTGCATTAAGCATGTATTTTTATGTGTTTGTTTAATTAAAGAGGATTGGGGTCACACAATCAACCCTTGAGTGGGCCCCACATCCTCAACCTTTGTGTCCAATTGTGCCAAACCCCCGAAATTGGGTTAATTTTGGCATTCTAAGTGACCTCTTCTGGTTTGGGGGGTTCACTTACAATAAAAATATGCCCTCATACCCTACCTATTAGGTAGGGGGGGCTTAATTTAAAAGGAAAAAAAGGGATTTTACCTCCCATTTAGCCTCTCATTGTTCACCATTCATGTAAGAATGATTGTTAGTGTGTGTGTTGTGAAAAGTTGCATAAGCTTGTCTCACTTTCCTTTTGGGTAATTTTGGAGAGAGGTGTTTAAATGTATGTTTTTCTTTTCTTTATTTTCCTTTTTGGAATTTTGAATTGGAGGGAAGAGAGGACTGACACATGTCACCCTCTCAATTTGTGAGGAAACCTTTTTTTTTTTTTCAAATACTCCCTAATGGGGAAAGAAAGAGAAATTTTTGCTTGTTATCTTTGTGCTTGGTATGCTTTTGGAGTTGGGATATTTTCCTTGGACAAGGGAATTTGGAAAATATTAGATATTAGAGAGCTTGTCGAGGTAGGCTCTTTGACCCTACTTTTTGTTTTGGCATGTTAGTTTGTAGAATTTTCTTGTTGGTGAAAATTTTGTGTTTGTTTCAGGTATTTTATGCTTGTTTAAGTGTGTTACTTGTTTTTTTCTCCATGCATTATATAGTTTTATGGATTTGGGAGTTGGTTTTCTGGAAGAGGGAGAGATTTTACCTCTTAAATCTCATGGCATGATGAGCAAGCCATGTTGGTTCTCTTTATATTCCCTCATATGGTTTGAGGTGGGGAAAGTTGTTCATCTCATTTGAACGCCCTTCCCCATCCTTGGAGAGGAAACCCAATGGGTTTGAAAATACTCCCAAGGAGGAATATAGGTGAATGGGAGGAGTGATAAGGAGAAGTGATTTCTTTTTAAGGATAAGGATGATTTTGAAGTTGTTTGTAGGTTGGTTTCTTATGGTTAGATCCCACTCTGTGACACTACTTGAATATCTCATTCACTCTTCCCCTTATTGAGGATGAATATGGTTTTCTGCTATTTCTATTTGGTTTTCATTTGTTGTGTGATTGTGATGTATGGGTTACTATTGTATGTGATGTTCTTGTTATTACCTCTTGTTTGTGCTCAATTTGGTATCACCTTGTTTGTCATTGAAATTCTTTAGTTTGCGGGCTTTTGTCGTGTTTTCTATCTCCCTGTATTAATTTATGAAATCTTTGTTCTCCATTTGGTTGCCATGATTAGTCCTTTCCTTTTGTTGAGGATCACTTTAAATTCTAAGTTTTGTTTTCCATTCCTATTTCCATGAGAAAGATCTGTAACTTGGGTGTAAAAATTAGATTTTTTCCCTTCCTTCTATTTTCCACAGTCACGTTTTGTTGTCCCTGTCATTTTTGTCCCAAATATCTATGGAAACTTGATTGTATGTGGCTCAAAAGATCATATTTTTTCCTTATATAATTTCCAAATTCTCTGTCTTGAAACAAAGATTCATTTCCAAGCTCAAAACATGATTTTCTTGCATTTTATGGTTTGACGTGTGTTGATTTCCCCATCAAATTTACATCTCAACATCTATGGAAACGTGGAGCTTTCTGGTTGGATGTGGCTTAGAAAGGCACTTTGAAACTCTAAGGTTTTCTACAGCTCAAATTTTTTCCATGTGGAAGGCCAACACTCATATGAAAATTTACCTTTTGGTTTGGCCTTGGAGTTGCGCAGGAGAGACACGTGGAGGTTTTTGCTACCTTTGCAAGACTTAGAAAAAAAATTCATATAGACGGTACAGTTTTGGAAAACCATGGATACGTGGATGGCAGACACTCATTTGAGGATCTACCTCAGGGTCCCACCTTAAGAAGTGCATCAGGGAGACATGTGGAGGCTTCCGCCGACTCCGGTCTATACTTAAAATTTTCAAAGAAATTTTGAAAGGCCTCGGACACCTGGAGGGACTGCACCTATTTGGGGACTGGCCCCTAAGTTTATTTTGAAGAAGCACTAGGAGGACACCTTGGAGGCTTCCACTCACTCTGCCCTTGCTTGGAATTTTCAACATCCAAGGAAAAACTATCTTGGACCCTAGAAACATGGCATCTTCCGCTAATCCTTCAATTTTTTACACAACTCTGCCAGACTGAGACATGTGGTGAGCTCGCGCTTTTTCAGGGTCTCCACTTTTAAGGGACCATACCAAAGGTGCGCCAAGGTGACACGTGGATACTTCCACTGACTCCTTTTTTACTTAGACTTTTTCAAAGGCCAAAAAGGCATATTTCTTAGGCCCAAGGCATGTGGAAGGCCCATGCTTGTTTGGAAACTTTCCCCTATAGTTCTCATTTTTAGTTTCCCCAAGGAAACATGTAGACGGCTATGATATAAATTAGAAAAGGTGAAAAATCAATGGTTTTTGTGTATTGTGTCTGTTATTCCATAATTTTTTCTCCAAGACTCCTAGAGATGCGAATACACATTGTTTTTAAATCATTTTTTGATGAAATTCCTTGTCATTTTTGTCTACAAAGTTTCATTGAATGGATTCAAAACTTAATTTATGAGTCCAAGGATTGTTAAGGTTGATATTTTGAAGTTATAATTGCTTGCCGCACTTGCAAAAATGGGAATTACCAGAGAAGATGGATGTGGGGAAGAGTTGCAGAGGAAAGAGAGGAAAAGGATGAAATGATGAAGGTTGCAGGTGCAAAAGATGTTGCCTCGAAAGAAAAAAAGGATTACTTGTAAGATCCAGCTATGCAAAGCCTCCAGAAAATGATTAAAATAGGGATTTCTCACATGACAGAATCAAAATGATTAGTAGGACTACTGAAAAGGTTGTGGCATGACATCCTAGTCATTATTCGAGGGCCCAAGAAATGAGATCAATTCATAATTGGTCCAGCTTACAGCTTTCGGATCTAAATTTGTTAAACGTCACTTTCTGAGAAAAATTGGGAACAAAGTGCAGGTCCCTTGAATATTCTTCTTTTTTGTGAGGAAATTTGGGATGAGTGAGCAATTGAAATGTATAAATGCAATGAGAATACTCGTGAAAATGGTCAGGGATTGAATTCTTAAAATAAAATTTGAGAAAAGGCATCTTCCTAAGATACCAATCCGAGATAACCTGTTAATTTCTTTTATGTTAGATTTTCTATCATGTCAAGTTGGTTGTAGATGTATAGCCATTGACGAGCACTGAGATTTCTCTGGAAGATTTACCATGATGATGAATCTAAGTAATTTTGAAATTAATTTATGTCAATCTTGGAGCAATTAGTGTCTTCTTTATTTTAGAATGTTTGCAAGTATTTTTATTTGTTCCTATTGCAATCTTACATTGAAATATTTGTGAAATCACACATGATCTCGTCTCTATGGCAGTCTAGTGGCATTTACAATTTCATTTCAAGAACAGCCCTTCATCCTGTGATGAGATAAAAAATTTAAAATCACTGCACTGTCATTTTATTATGGAATTTGATTTGCGTTGCTAGGGAAGATTTGTTAATTTCTTTCTAGTTTATATCCATTTGGCCCATCAACAACACTAGTGGACAATGTTATCAGGGAATCTTTGAAGTATTTAATTTTTTTTATACATACAGAACCTGGTATTACTTCTTACACATGTGTGCTAATAAATTGTTGAAACATCATTATCTATTCAAATCTGTAAGAATTGTTCAAAGTTGTGAGTTCTGAGTGCAATATTTCTATCTTATATAATTATTTCACTAAAGTTTGTATCATGAATTGATAAATTTGGTTAGAAGAAGAGAAGATCCTTGTAAGATTTGCATGAATCTAGTATTGACAGACATTTGATAGGTATTTCATAGTGCATTTGCAAAAACTAAGGTGAAAATATTTACTGCCAACTCTGTGCTGTTTAAATTCTTAATAAATACCAATGTCTTAACATATATCGAGTAATATTTTTCATTAATATCAAAAAAGTTGGAAGGAATAAGATCTTTCTTCACCAAGGACCCTAATAGAAGGTTGTTTCAAGAGTTGGGAAAGTCTAATTCAGAAGGAAGAAGAATTTGGAAGGTTGTTGGAGATCAAGTATCAAGAAAAGAGATCTTGATTGGTGAAATTGATCAACCTGTGATTGAAGATTGCAATAATCCTCAAGTGCTTCTGAATTAGGTATTCTCTTTGTTGTATTGAATTCTCCATCTGGAGAGGGTCCTTCTTTTGTATTTGAAATTTTTTCTTCTCAATCTACCTTGGTATTTTCCAAATCTAATAAATTTTTCGAAGAAACAGAGCCTCTAAAGGGTATTCAGTATGAAAATTACATCCTTGTACCCACACATCCTTGTATTCATTTTGTTTTCTCTTATAAGATCACCTCCTCAAAATAATATGGCTCAACCTCCACCAAAACCTCCATTTGTTGTTAATACTTTTGGTCCCATCAATTTTAGAGGTATGGCTAGCTATCCAAAATGTTGTGCCAAAAGATGTAAGAAATCTATTGCCTAAGTTTCAAGGAAATAATGCAATCACTGGTGATTAGCACTTGAATCTCTTTGTCAATATGATGGAGGAATTTGATATAGAATTTGAGGATGTATACATTAAATTGTTTATCCATACTCTAGAAGAAGATGCAAGGTACTGGTATAAATATTTACCAAATAATTCCATTGATTCTTGGATAATGATAAAGCATTATTGGTACATGTAATTGTTTGGGGCACCATGAGTGACCCTTAGATTTGTAATGGTGTATATTTTGTAACATTAATTATGTCTGGGGTGTTTTATTTTTGTTAGAAAACTAGGTTGGTGTCCTAATGGTTCCCACTTGCATTAAGCATGTATTTTTATGTGTTTGTTTAATTAAAGAGGATTGGAATCACACAATCACCCTTGAGTGGGCCCCACATCCTCAACCTTTGTGTCCAATTGTGCCAAACCCGAAATTGGGTTAATTTTGGCATTCTAAGTGACCTCTTCTGGTTTGGGGGGTTCACTTACAATAAAAATATGCCCTCATACCCTACCTATTAGGTAGGGGGGGATTAATTTAAAGGAAAAAAGGGAGTTTACCTCCCATTTAGCCTCTCATTGTTCACCATTCATGTAAGAATGATTGTAGTGTGTGTGTTGTGAAAAGTTGCATAAGCTTGTCTCACTTTCCTTTTGGGTAATTTTGGAGAGAGGTGTTTAAATGTATGTTTTTCTTTTCTTTATTTTCCTTTTTGGAATTTTGAATTGGAGGGAAGAGAGGACTGACACATATCACCCTCTCATTTGTGAGGAAACTTTTTTTTTTTTTCAAATACTCCCTAATGGGGAAAGAAAGAGAAATTTTTGCTTGTTATCTTTGTGCTTGGTATGCTTTTGGAGTTGGATATTTTCCTTGGACAAGGAATTTGGAAAATATTAGATATTAGAGAGCTTGTCGAGGTAGGCTCTTTGACCCTACTTTTTGTTTTGGCATGTTAGTTTGTAGAATTTCTTGTTGGTGAAAATTTTGTGTTGTTTCAGGTATTTTATGCTTGTTTAAGTGTGTTACTTGTTTTTTTCTCCATGCATTATATAGATTTATGGATTTGGGAGTTGGTTTTCTGGAAGAGGGAGAGATTTTACCTCTTAAATCTCATGGCATGATGAGCAAGCCATGTTGGTTCTCTTTTATTCCCTCATATGGTTTGAGGTGGGGAAAGTTGTTCATCTCATTTGAACGCCCTTCCCCATCCTTGGAGAGGAAACCCAATGGGTTTGAAAATACTCCCAAGGAGGAATATAGGTGAATGGGAGGAGTGATAAGGAGAAGTGATTTCTTTTTAAGGATAAGGATGATTTTGAAGTTGTTTGTAGGTTGGTTTCTTATGGTTAGATCCCACTCTGTGACACTACTTGAATATCTCATTCACTCTTCCCCTTATTGAGGATGAATATGGTTTTCTGCTATTTCTATTTGGTTTTCATTTGTTGTGTGATTGTGATGTATGGGTTACTATTGTATGTGATGTTCTTGTTATTACCTCTTGTTTGTGCTCAATTTGGTATCACCCTGTTTGTCATTGAAATTCTTTAGTTTGTGGGCTTTGTCGTGTTTTCTATCTCCCTGTATTAATTTATGAAATCTTTGTTCTCCATTTGGTTGCCATGATTAGTCCTTTCCTTTTGTTGAGGATCACTTTAAATCCTAAGTTTTGTTTTCCATTCCTATTTCCATGAGAAAGATCTGTAACTTGGGTGTAAAAATTAGATTTTTTCCCTTCCTTCTATTTTCCACAGTCACGTTTTGTTGTCCCTGTCATTTTTGTCCCAAATATATATGGAAAATTGATTGTATGTGGCTCAAAAGATCATATTTGTGCCTTATATAATTTCCAAATTCTCTGTCTTGAAACAAAGATTCATTTCCAAGCTCAAAACATGATTTTCTTGCATTTTATGGTTTGACGTGTGTTGCTTTCCCCATCAAATTTACATCTCAACATCTATGGAAACGTGGAGCTTTCTGGTTGGATGTGGCTTAGAAAGGCACTTTGAAACTCTAAGGTTTTCTACAGCTCAAATTTTTTCCATGTGGAAGGCCAACACTCATATGAAAATTTACCTTTTGGTTTGGCCTTGGAGTTGCGCAGGAGAGACACGTGGAGGTTTCTGCTACCTTTGCAAGACTTAGAAAAAAATTTCATATAGACGGTACAATTTTGGAAAACCATGGATACGTGGATGGCAGACACTCATTTGAGGATCTACCTCAGGGTCCCACCTTAAGAAGTGCATCAGGGAGACATGTGGAGGCTTCCGCCGACTCCGGTCTATACTTAAAATTTTCAAAGAAATTTTGAAAGGCCTGGGACACCTGGAGGGACTGCACCTATTTGGGGACTGGCCCCTAAGTTTTATTTTGAAGAAGCACTAGGAGGACACTTGGAGGCTTCCACTCACTCTGCCCTTGCTTGGAATTTTCAACATCCAAGGAAAACTATCTTGGACCCTAGAAACATGGCACCTTCCGCTAATCCTTCAATTTTTTACACAACTCTGCCAGACTGAGACATGTGGTGAGCTCGCGCTTTTTCAGGGTCTCCACTTTTAAGGACCATACCAAAGGTGCGCCAAGGTGACACGTGGATACTTCCGCTGACTCCTTTTTTACTTAGACTTTTTCAAAGGCCAAAAAGGCATATTTCTTAGGCCCAAGGCACGTGGAAGGCCCATGCTTGTTTGGAAACTTTCCCCTATAGTTCTCATTTTTAGTTTCCCCAAGGAAACATGTAGACGGCTATGATATAAATTAGAAAAGGTGAAAAATCAATGGTTTTTGTGTATTGTGTCTGTTATTCCATAATTTTTTCTCCAAGACTCCTAGAGATGCGAATACACATTGTTTTTAAATCATTTTTTGATGAAATTCCTTGTCATTTTTGTCTACAAAGTTTCATTGAATGGATTCAAAACTTAATTTATGAGTCCAAGGATTGTTAAGGTTGATATTTTGAAGTTATAATTGCTTGCGCACTTGCAAAAATGGGAATTACCAGAGAAGATGGATGTGGGGAAGAGTTGCAGAGGAAAGAGAGGAAAAGGATGAAATGATGAAGGTTGCAGGTGCAAAAGATGTTGCCTCGAAAGAAAAAAAGGATTACTTGTAAGATCCAGCTATGCAAAGCCTTCAGAAAATGATTAAAATAGGGATTTCTCACATGACAGAATCAAAATGATTAGTAGGACTACTGAAAAGTTGTGGCATGACATCCTAGTCATTATTCGAGGGCCCAAGAAATGAGATCAATTCATAATTGGTCCAGCTTACAGCTTTCGGATCTAAATTTGTTAAACGTCACTTTCTGAGAAAAATTGGGAACAAGTGCAGGTCCCTTGAATATTCTTCTTTTTTGTGAGGAAATTTGGGATGAGTGAGCAATTGAAATGTATAAATGCAATGAGAATACTCGTGAAAATGGTCAGGGATTGAATTCTTAAAATAAAATTTGAGAAAAGGCATCTTCCTAAGATACCAATCCGAGATAACCTGTTAATTTCTTTTATGTTAGATTTTCTATCATGTCAAGTTGGTTGTAGATGTATAGCCATTGACGAGCACTGAGATTTCTCTGGAAGATTTACCATGATGATGAATCTAAGTAATTTTGAAATTAATTTATGTCAATCTTGGAGCAATTAGTGTCTTCTTTATTTTAGAATGTTTGCAAGTATTTTTATTTGTTCCTATTGCAATCTTACATTGAAATATTTGTGAAATCACACATGATCTCGTCTCTATGGCAGTCTAGTGGCATTTACAATTTCATTTCAAGAACAGCCTTCATCCTGTGATGAGATAAAAAATTTAAAATCACTGCACTGTCATTTATTATGGAATTTGATTTGCGTTGCTAGGGAAGATTTGTTAATTTCTTTCTAGTTTATATCCGTTTGGCCCATCAACAACACTAGTGACAATGTTATCGGGGAATCTTTGAAGTATTTAATTTTTTTTTATACATATAGAACCTGGTAATACTTCTTACACATGCTAAGTGCTAATACATTGTTGAAACATCATTATCTATTCAGATCTATAAGAATTGTTCAAAGTTGTGAGTTCTGAGTGCAATATTTCTAGCTTATACAATTATTTCACTAAAGTTTGTATCATGAATTGATAAATTTGGTTAGAAGAAGAGAAGATCTTGTAAGATTTGCATGAATCTAGTATTGACAGACATTTGATAGGTATTTCATAGTGCATTTGTAAAAAATAAGGTGAAAATATTTACTGCCAACTCTGTGCTGTTTAAATTCTTAATAAATACCAATGTCTTAACATATATCGAGTAATATTTTTCATTAATATCAACAAAGTTGGAAGGAATAAGATCTTTCTTCACCAAGGACCCTAATAGAAGGTTGTTTCAAGAGTTGGGAAAGTCTAATTCAGAAGGAAGAAGAATTTGGAAGGTTGTTGGAGATCAAGTATCAAGAAAAGAGATCTTGATTGGTGAAATTGATCAACCTGTGATTGAAGATTGCAATAATCCTCAAGTGCTTCTGAATTAGGTATTCTCTTTGTTGTATTGAATTCTCCATCTGGAGAGGGTCCTTCTTTTGTATTTGAAATTTTTTCTTCTCAATCTACCTTGGTATTTTCCAAATCTAATAAATTTTTCGAAGAAACAGAGCCTCTAAAGGGTATTCAGTATGAAAATTACATCCTTGTACAACACATCCTTGTATTCATTTTGTTTCTCTTATAAGATCACCTCCTCAAAATAATATGGCTCAACCTCCACCAAAACCTCCATTTGTTGTTAATACTTTTGGTCCCATCAATTTTAGAGGTATGGCTAGCTATCCAAATGTTGTGCCAAAAGATGTAAGAAATCTATTGCTTAAGTTTCAAGGAAATAATGCAATCACTGGTGATTAGCACTTGAATCTCTTTGTCAATATGATGGAGGAATTTGATATAGAATTTGAGGATGTATACATTAAATTGTTTATCCATACTCTAGAAGAAGATGCAAGGTACTGGTATAAATATTTACCAAATAATTCCATTGATTCTTGGATAAAGATAAAGAATTATTTTAGAATGCAATATGGTGATAAAACAGACCCTACGTTTCTTTTATAAGAGTTTGAAAATATAAAAAATAACCCTAATGAATCAGTGCATGATTTCAATACAAGATTTAGCAAAACATTGAGAAGACCACCTGTTAATTTGAGGGCATGTGATGAATCTTGTCTGATAAAGTATTAATATGAATTTGATAAGAAATTTGCTTACTATTTGAGGAATAGAACCCAACAATGTTGAGGCACGCCTTTACCATGGCTCTATAAATTGAGAACAAAATTAAAGCAATTGGAAAACCTCCTAAGAGGGAGGGTGTTAAATTGATCAACCTAGAGAAACCTCAATAAAGTAAGGTTGTGGATCTTGAGGAAGTTGTAAAGACTTTGGTCGGAGCTGTCAAAGAAATCTCTTACAAGATAGCTAGGGAAGAGAAAGGGATTAGACAAGGTTCTCAAGGTCACCATAGGTAAAAAGGACAAGACAAATTTACAAATCATCCTAGAAATGATGAGAGATTTGTTGACGGAGGTAAAGGACCCATGGGAGCTAGACAACCCAAAGCTAGGGATAATAGAGTAGTGCCTAATCCTCTAAATGCTAGAGTTGTTGTTGTTGAAGAGACAAATGAAATGGATCTGTGTTACAAATGTTTCTTAAACCACCTGCCATGTGAAGTAGATCAGCAAGTTGAAGAGTCTGATGATGATGCATGCACGGTGGATTCCTCTAAAAGATCATAGCAAGGAGAAAATTCCATTGAATTAATAAGTGCAAGAACTGCTGCAATTTTTTGGGATTACATTCATCAGTACCTCTTCTTCCTCCCTCTCATACTTTATAAATAGATATGGTACAAGCTTTTGAACTTCATAATAATTATTTTGAGTACCTAGGAACTCTAATGATTAAGAAGTATGATGGAGGAATCCCATCAGAAGAGGATAAACAATTGTTAATGAATGTTTTTATTGCCGAAGAAAAAGAGCAAAACACAAGAAGTAAAGATGTCAAAGGGGTAGGGCCCCAAGCCAAACATAAAATTCCAGTTCTTGACAATATCCCTAAGGAAACCCCTAAAACTGATGCATCTGGCAAAGGCTTGGTCACCCAAAATAAAACTTGTGTCCCTCCCCATGATCAAAAAGTAAAAAATACTATGTCATCAGATGAATTTTTAAACCTTCCTCCTTACACTGCATTACCCAAATATATTTCTTGTGACATAGCCCAAATCTTGAGTCAGATCAAGATTTTTGCTCCTATTGTTGAATTGCTTAGAATCCCTGAGCATAGGAATAGAGCATTAAAATATTTGGGATTTAAAGAAGAAAAGGTCACCAAGGGTAAAAATGTAAACAGTGTAGAGGTTCCTCCTACCATTGCAGAGTTGAAAAAACCTCAAGTACTTGAAGAACTAGGTGAACCACTTGAATTTTAGTTGGGAACATATTTGGTTGAGTCTCAATTAAATGTTGATCCATTTTTTACAATGCTGATTATTAAGGACAGACTGTTGCATAAGTGTATGTTTTATTCTAAAGCATCATGCAATGTCATGCCTCTAGAGGTCATGAGTGAATGGAAAATTTAAGTGCTAACAACTTATGGAAAGTGTATTGCAATGGATTCTAGAGAGGTGCCAGTTGTAGGATGTATAAAAGGTTTGGAGGTAAAACTTGCAGCTTATCGGGGTAAGAACTTGAAACTTGGTGTTGTTTTTGTTGATTGTCCTTCCAAATGGGGCATGCTGTTATCAAGAAAGTGTTATCACTGAATCATAGCACCCTTATGTTTACACAAGTGCATATAATTGAGTTCACGGTGTGATTGGATAACATGGGTACTATCTCCATGTTATGGGACTTGCTACTTGAGATAGACCTCCAGAGAAAGTTGTTTCTTGCTCCTAAACTACCTGCAACAATCTACTCTAATGTAGGCAAGACTATCTTTCCTAATCTAACTTTCCAAGGGACTAAGGAGAGAGAATGCATGAAAATGAAAGCCTACACTAGAGTGGTGATACACCAGAAAAGGAGGGGTCTGAGAGTAGTCTTCAAATGTGTGAAAAATAGAAGTAAAATGCATACTAGAAGGGGTGATAATAGTTCTCCACAATCTAGAATATTCATTCACAACAATATTTCATACATGCACAATAATAATTAATCCTTGCAATAGTATAAAAATAAAAACAATATTCTTGTAATGAAGGTTGAAAGGGGAAGAAGACTGCAAAAAACACAGTAGGGGAAGATGCATCCACAAACTTGTATTTTATTGCTTCATGATATGCAAATTTCAATCTATTACAATATAAGGGCTTGGATTACAATGCAAGGAGTCCACTAAAATGGCCTGCAGCACATTGGCTTCACAAAGCAATTTTGACAGAGCTTTTCTACAAAAAAAAACTACCTCCCTTTATAATGAGCCTAACACTACAATTTATAGAAGAATGAGAAAAGAGAGAGAAGGTGAAAATGGAAATCCCAAAATCTGTCCATAAACCACTTGTAAGAGGAAATAAATGGAGTAAAATTATTGTATATTACTTGCAAAAGGATCCCCATACTGTCCCAGGTGCTGCACTAGACAAAGAATGATGACCATGCCTCTTAATTGCACTCCCAACTACCAAATAAAACATTGTCATGAACATGGCGATGTTTTGTGAAAAAATTCCATCTATTTCTCATTAAATCTAAAATTTATTGATTGTTGTGTGTTGGGATGAGATCCAAAATTCCAACGGTACAAATTTCATGTGATTTTGTTGAGAAATGCAAAAGTTATGACCTTATGATTGCGAGTAGCTATTTTGGGTCTACCAGGCATTTTCTGTCATTTGACGAGAATGAGCATTAATTGACTAGAGCTGAACATGTTTATTTTATTTTAATATTTATACCCTCATTAAAATTAAGAAATCTAGTTTTCTTTATGTAGAGGATGTCGCATTTTTTTTAGAAAGTCAAATTTTATGAAAACCAGATCTCGGAGTCAAAAAGTTATGGCCATTTGAAGTTCAGGAGGTCAAACATTGACTTTTCTGTTCATTACAGCTATTTTGGAAAAATCAGGTCCACGTCTGCATGTCCTGGCTGTCCTAGAAACTTTCATGCACATCACCCAATTCAGGCTTCCTTTTCCCTACGCATCCTCCATTGACTATGTTGTTAGGGCCATTGACCTCCGCATTCGCCACAACGTATGGTTCCTTTTGCGGCTTTTTTGCCTTTGCGCG
>CM034146.1:104836789-104848649 GCA_019776745.2 Taxus chinensis
CAATACAAGTCTCAGAAAGATTTAAATTAACACTTAATTCTCAAGATCAAAGTTTTACAATACTCATATGCCAATGTAAAGATTGAATTATATTTCTCACTAAGGTAGAGTTACCAGTCAAATTACAGAAAAACATACACAACAACTTCATCACGCAATTTTCAGAACAATTCCAAGGCAAGAGGTCATATAAACTCCTTTGCAAGCAATGTTACACAATTTACAACACATAGGACATTTTTACAAATAACTTCATAAGTTACACTAATGAAACCTTTACAACTCTTTCCTTTAATCTACTCGCATAATCCATCTGTACACATACTAGCTAGAATCAGTTCGCGAGAACTGAGCATGTTAAGGCTACACATTGCAACAGTAAGCTAACATTTAACAATATCAAGAAAGGAATGTTCTAATTCAAAAAAGGATTAAATCACAACCCACAACTCCAACATTATTCGCATGAGAAAGAAATCTAAACCATCCAACAAGGAGATAGTCAAAATACCAGTAAGAACAAAATCACATAAATCAAGGCAAGACCTTATGGGTTAGGAACAAGAAGGTCAAGAGTATTGATATTTCCTTCATGTAATCCTATGGATTACGTGATTGGAATCTAATACTCAATCCATCCATCTAAAAGGGATCTAAGAGAAGACAAAACATACTAATTATGATCGTAGGCGCGAAACAAAACGACGTTATCCAATTCTCCCAGGGGGAGGCTTCATAGTAATATGGGTTCGACACCCTTAAAAGAAAACAACTATAGTTTCAGTTTTAACCAAGGAGTTTACTACTACCACCTTATAGGATTTCTTAAACATAGTACTAGTTAACAAAACAAATCCACTCTTCCAAAAGAATACAAATGAGACACAAAAAGGGCCATTATTCTACCAACAAACCTTACCCTTATTGTCAACTTCTCTACATAATATAAGGAAAGGCTAAACCCAAAATTCGTTAATAATTTTTATATATTTCCGACAATGTCAATAAGTATTTTAAAATAAAAATAAAAAATTGATTTCCTTAACAAAACCACAAAATGGGTCTTTTAGTAACCAAGTTTGAAGAATAAGATATTCGAGTTCGATAACAAAGGGATTCGATACACGGTGGGTAATACACCAGTGATGCCCCAGACTCAAAATACCTTACCACAAGTGCAAGCACAAAATAAGAAGCAACGCACATATCCATCAAGAAGGTTACGCAGTGCAGTCAGGCCTAGAAGTTCTATGAACTCCTTGCAAATGGTATAGAAGATGGAAATTTTACCCGATCCATGTGGGCTTATCAAGGAAAAGTCTAGCAAATATCAAACAGATAAATATAACAGCCACCTATTATATTATCAATGAAATCAGCTGTCATCTAACAGGAAACGAGTTCACGAGTCCAATACCATGGATTCACCTACAACTTTTGTTTCAGTCCAGCTATTAATAGCTTGCTTGCGACCCTTAATAAAAATTGTAGAGATTTCATTCAATTAAACTTACAATGTTTCCCCCTTACTTTAATCAAACAAGAGTTTGCACCAGGAAGTAGGTATAGTAATTCTCTCAACACGTAGAGGCCAAAATTAGATGTCAGGTTATTCCTCCTCTAGAACTGGGTACAAAAGTCAACCATGTACAGTTCTAAAACAAGACCCTAATGCCATTTTCTAATTAAACAGAAAGTAAGGAATGCCCACAAGCTTACACAAGTTTTAGAACACAATGTCACTATTAATATACCTTTTAGCAAAATAGGAGAGCCCTAAACAGGAAATATGTATTTATTCAACCAAAAAGAGATATGTAGGCTTAACCTTCCATTTAGTAACCTTCAATTATAAATACCATCACAGAATTCTTTTAAATGAGAGTCAAATAAGAAAACAAAACTCAATAATGTTTCCTTCCCTACGAACTAGATTGCATCACTCAATATTGCAGTAGCCCATTTAGACAAATATGAAAATAGAGTAAGCTATAAGAGAGGAAAAGAACATTCCAAGAAAAACCAGTGAAAATGGAACGAGATTTAAAGGAACAACCACACAATCAGGCAGCGATATAAACAACCATGAAAACATCTTGTCTAGGCACCATTCAAGAGGAAATAATATTCATTTCAAGATACTGAAAGAAGGTAGAAAACTATTACAAGGAGTAGATTTAACATGCCTGATTATAGTTCTTCCAACCAACAAGCACGTTGACCAGGGTTCGAGCAACAACAACGCAACCACGCAACTTCTCTTCCTCAGCCTGCTGAAGGTCCAAACTCTTTTAACAGCCATGCTCTTGACTTCATAAAATCAATTGTATTGTCTGAAATGTGCATCTCTGCCCAAATACTGATGGGGTAAATGTTAAAGCCTCGTTTAACAATATCATGGAGATGCCGTGACATTGAACTGTTTTCGAGAAACTTGTGCAAGTCTGGGATGATAAGTTGGGGGGGTTTGGAGGAAAGGAAAAAGGCAAAAAGGAGTGGTGAAAAGATGTTCTGAGAGAGAAGGGTTTTGCCAATCAATCCAGCACTTCAAGGACACTCTGAAATTACATGTCGTGAATACAATTTAGAAAGGAATCCTCATTATAAAAAACAAGTTTATAAGGTCCTTTTACATTATTTGTGGCATTCTTTAAGAATATTAATTCTGGTATGTACATGGAATAACAATGACAGAAAAAAAAGGAATGAAATTGTTTAAACACTTGCAAGGTTCATAGCCTAAGCAGGGACTGGAAAATCCTCACGCAGCCAGCCAATAATTGGCATGAGCAGGTCACCAAAAGAACAAAACCAGGGGCATACGTTTAACGCAGTATAAGCAAAAGAAGATGGATTGAGCACCAGCAAAAAAAATCTCTTGGTACAGACTCCATATCCATAAAACAGTCCCTAGATTTAGTATCCTCAATTAAGGCTGACCAGTCACTAGATTGTTTCAATGCATCAGCTGCTTTTCCCTTAACCCAAAGTGCTTTGCAAGCTCGTGCCAGTGCCACATTCACGCGGTGAAAAACAGCTACAAAGCCAACCCCATGATTTGAAGCTCGGACACAAGACATAATGATTACCTCACACTTCTGGCTCTGAAAGGAATCTACCGTAATGATATATAAAACTTTTTCTTCATCAGATTTGGGGACAACATCAAACTCTCGGTGCAAACATTTCAGCTGTAGCTTGTAAGGTGTGATAATTCCAACAGAAACCCTTATGCCTGCCAACATAGTGACTCGCTGAAGAAGCTCATAAAATTGCAAAGAAAATCGTGCTTCATGAATATTCTGATATGAAATAGATCCGCCTCTATGAGATCCTCTTCCATGAGCTTGAAGGAGAATCCCGAATTGAGGATGCATTCTATACTGAATAGATAACAACATAGTTGGACATTCTGCTTCTTGGAAGCGCTCAAAAGCTTCAACCAACCTGTAACACTCTTGCCACTTGGCTAAAACCTGTTGCAGGCCGCTGCTGAAAGAACCCCGCAGAGCTATAAACAACGATATTTGCGCCCAGCCTCTTACACACCCCTGCGCTCGAACACACGACTAGATATTCTGCCAGTTGTCGGCATCCTTCACGCGGTTCTGCGTCCGCTGCCACTCAGCTGCTTGATGCCGCCATATTTCCTTCTCTAAAATATCCCTCATTTTATGTTTTGGCCATCCTGCATGCATTTGCAGCCATGATTCTCCCAACTTCATCGGTGAAGGGAGTATCTCGGATTTAGCAGTATCAAATGAATGGAGAGTTAACACCAATGCTAGACTGTAAGAGCAAAAGAGATTAGCAAAACAAGAACGAGGGACGGGAGAGATCTCCATCCAGCCATCATGAGAAACCTGACTGTGCCCAACACTCCACCTATACGCATTGAATAGAGGATCCAAATGAGATCAAGGTGAAGAAAATCAGGACTCCACCGACTCCCGTCTCCCTCACACAAGGACAATTCTAAAAACGCGGCAGTCATAATAGTTGGCAGGTTGGGTGGTTGGGAGGAGGACCAAGGTGGCAGTGGAGGGCAGGTAGTAGAAATGGAAGCCGATGCCCAATGGGGCATTACAGGTGGAATGTCACTACATTCCTGAACAGGTCTTGAACCACCAAATTCAGCTCCAGTACTGCCCTACTGATTTTCATGTTGCAGATATTCTCAGCAAGCCTCTCGGAAAAGTGAAGTTTGATTTGTTTAGGGGGTACATTTGTAAGAGCAATGTATTAAGGGGGGGAATTTTAGTGCATTATTAACACATTGTTGTTAGTAGTTGTTAGTAAATAGTTATGTAACTGTTTTCCTCCTGTCCTCCCTCTCACAGCCCTATATAATGGCATGCACTTTGTATTAATAAAAAAAGCAATCAATAAAACATTGTTGAAGTGCTATCATGGCTAGCAAGTTGGTTTTCTAATAAAAGATTTATTATTTTCTTTACTTTTTTTCTTTTTTTTTGCTGAAATGATAGCATGAGAAGGATTAGAGAAAATTTTGATCCATCATCAGACTATATTCATAAAAGTACAACTTGTGTAAAATAGGAAGCAATGTCTGAGATCTCATAAAAACCTTTTTGCATGCTTGGTAACTCCAAAAAGATTCTAAAAATTGTGTAGACAATTTTTAAGTCTTCAAAACCCAACTTGAATTATACAATATCGGAATCACCATAGTAATCTTCAAATCCTGGACTAGTGATTTCAGGAGATGGAGAATTGTTAAAAAAGAAAGTGAAGGTATCCGTGCGTCCCTTCAAAATCTACATGCTCCTTGGTCGATATTGTTGGTGCTCCAAAATTTGCATGTTGATATCAAGAACAACTCTAGAAATTCCTGTAGATCTAGTCCACAGATGTTAGTACACAAAATTTCTTTCCTTGATATTCACAACAATTGCTTCTTAACGTTATACAAGCATATACAAAAAATGAAGAAATTGAAAGACATGAAAACAAATTTTTCTAATGGATCTGGTTCAGGGATTGATTTTTATTATGGGATGAAAACTAATTTGGATGGGTGGATTTATTTTGGCTCCAATGAAATCCTTGAATATGGATGGAGTTAACTAGAAATGCTACCACTTCATTATTACAAAACTGGATAAGCCATTTTTTTACTAAGGTTATGTGTAATAAGATCACTGAGCTATTAGTTGATATAAGGGGAAATTGTGGTGGTTATCAAAAATGGCATATGATATTTCATCAACTGGATCTACTTTCAGATTCAATATCATATTATACCATTTCTAGATCTAAATTATTTATTCATACCATTATACCGTTTGATCAAACATCACACTCATTTTCTTATACACATAGTTAGTTTGTGGGGAGATTCAATATTTATAATCTAATCTTCCTAATTACAGAAATGATATTTTAATCTACTTGTAGGAAATAAAAGTCTAAAGAAACTGCTTACCAGATTCTTTCTGTCACATAATTGCTAAAATATATTCTACTGTTACTAGAATATTCTTTTAGAGAACTATGAATCTCCTAATAACACTGTGTTTGTAACGACCCAAAAAAAAAATCTCACACACGAACAACATAGTAAAAGACAGGATAATTTTTTTTTTGACTTGCTTCCACACATAACACGACACAACATGTCGTCACAAGGTTACAACCAACTCTGGGAACCACTTGTTACGGGGATGACCACAAGGTCAGCACGGAAATGCTCACACCCAAACGGATAATACACTTTTCTTTTTTTGACATGACAACATAGAAGTCCAACCACAGAACACACTTACAATTAGGGCCAACCACAATGAGATATTCTTGAGGGTTATTTATTTTAAAAATACATCTTGCAATTCTTAGCTTACGTTTTCAAGGAGACTCAGGATATGATTCATACAATTCATCTTACCAAGCTAAGTTTATTCCTTTTTTCACTGAGTAATTAACTTTAAATCTTCTCTATTTTGATATTTATTTGTTTAATTCAATTATTCAGTAAAGGAGGTAATTTAATTCCATAAGGCTATCTATCCTCACTCATGCTACCAAAACTCGCTCATAACCTTATTACAATATGGATTCGCTTTCAACATACTCAAGAGAAAGATTACCAAACACCTTGAAAAAAAACATGTTAGAGGAAGAAGGTTGAGTTGAATTCATCTTTATGACCTCATTAGTTATTAACCCGGTCTTTATTGAAGCTTGAGGATTTATCGAAAATTATTAAATATTTTACTTAGGCTTTACTAGATGATTTTTACAAAAGAAAACAATTTACCTTTCAAATGGTTGAGATACAGATTGCATGGTTTCGAAACCGATTCCTCCTACTTATTAAATCTTATTATCTTATATCAACTAACAATTTGTTTCACCTTAGGATCATTCTAAGAATTCGCAATAAAAAGGATAATGTTCGCTAGTGTAGCTAGGGATATCGAGTTATAAACTTTTTTACTTCACAAGGATGGTTTCATTTTGATCACTCATGGAATTATTTGATTTCAAGTAGATCACCTCTATATTTATTTGTTGAATATAAAATTATTATTTTTATTTAGCTTCTTTAAGGGTTAACCGACCCATTTTACTTTACTTATAAACTATTGTCACTAAGTCTTAGAAAGATTTAACTTAACAATTTATTCTCAATATCAAAGTTTTACAATACTCATATCAATGTAAAGATTGAATACCATTTCTCACCAAGATAAGTTACCAGTTTACCTACAAAAAGAAAAGACAACATCATCACGCAATTTCTGAACAACCCAAGGTAAGAGGTCTTCTAAACTCCTTTACAAGCACTATTACAAAATTTACCTCACATTGGAAATTTTTACAAGGAACTTCATAAATTCCACTGATGAAACTTTTACAACTCTTTCCTTTAATCTACTCACATAATCCATCTGCACAAATACCATCTAGAATCAGTTCGCAAGAACTGAGCATGTTAAGGCTACACATTGCAACAGTAAGCTAACATCTAACAATATCAAGAAAGGAATGTTCTAATTCAAAAAAAAGGATTAAAGCACAACCACAACTCTAAAAATTATTCGCATGAGAAAGAGATCTACCATCCAACAAGGAGAAAGTCAAAATACCAGAAAGAACAAAATCACGTAAACCAAGGCAAGACCTTATGGGTTAGGAACAAGAAGGTCAAGAGTGTTGATATCTCCTTCATGTAATCCTATGGATTACTTGATTGGAATTCAAAAGTTAATCCATCCAACTAAAGGGGTCCAAGAGAAGACAAAACATACTAATTATGATCGTAGGCACGAAGCAAAACGACGTTATCCAATTCTCCTAGGGGAGGGCTTCATGGTAATATGGGTTCGACGCCCTTAAAAGAAACACAACTATAGTTTCATTTTTAACCAAGGAGTTTACCACTACCTCCTTATAGGATTTCTTAAACGTAGTACTAGTTAACAAAACAAATCCACTCTTCCAAAAGCATACAAATGAGACACAAAAGGGGCCATTATTCTACCAACAAACCTTATCCTAATCGTAAACTTCTCTACATAATATAAGGGAAGGCTAAACCCAAAAGTCGTTAATAATTTTTATATATTTCTGACAATGTCAATAAGTGTTTTTAAAATAAAAATAAAAATACACGGTGGGTAATACACCAGCAATGCTCCAGACTCAAAAGACCTTACCACGAGTGCAAGCACAAAAATAAGAACCAACACACAAATCCATCAGGAAGGTTACGCAGTGCAGTCAGGCCTAGAAGTTCTATGAGCTCCTTGCCAATGGTATAGAAGATGGAAATTTTACCCGATCCATGTGGGTTTATCAAGGAAATGTCTAGCAAATATCAAACAGACGAATATAATAGCCACCTATTATATTATCACTGTAATCAGCTGTCATCTAACAGGAAACGAGTTCACGAGTCCAATACCATGGATTCACCTACAACTTTTGTTTCAGTCCAGCCATTAATAGCTTGCTTGCGACCCTTAATAAAATTGTAGAGATTTCATTCAATATAACTTACAATGTTTCCCCCCTTACTTTAATCAAACAAGAGTTTGAACCAGGTAGTAGGTATAGTATTTTTCTCAACAGGTAGAGGCCAAAATAGATGTTAGGTTATTCATCCTCTGCAACTGGGTACACAAGCCAACCATGTACAGTTTCTACAACAAAACCCTAATTCCATTTTCTAATTAAACAAAAAGTAAGGAATTCCCATAGGCTTAAACAAGTTTTAGAACACAATGTCACTATTAATGTAACTTTAGAAAAACAGGAGAGCCCTAAACAGGAAAAAACGTATTTATTCAAGCAAAGAGAGATATGAAGGCTTAACCTTCCATAAAGCAAGCCTTCAATTATAAATACCATCACAGAATTATTTTAAAAGAGAGACATATAAGCAAACGAAACTCAATAATGTTCCTTCCCTACTTGTTGGATGGCTCACGAAGGCTTCTACAACTGTGGCCCCTGTCTTATGCCTATCTAAAAAAACTATTGCAGGCTGCTACAAGAGAACCCCGTAAGCTATACAACGGTCCTTGGCCTGCTTGCGTCGTGTAGAAGGTCCCTTCTGCAAAGGTATACCAAACGTAAAATCCATCCTTCTCTGCACCAATAGATCCGGCAGACTGAAACCCTATCGTGTCTTTTGAATGCCACTCCTACCAAATCCCAACGACAACACTCCTCCCTACTCCGCCGCGACCAAACGGTCAAGAAGTCGGTAGGCATAAGACATGTTAGATTTACAAATTATGACAATTAAACGAAGTGCATCCACAAGCCAAAGACTCCAACACATCACCTCACCTCAACGCATTCAAGAAGGAAATCAACAAAAAAAGATCATGTTGAAGAAAAATGACTCCAGCCACGAATCCTCATGCAAGGACAGACATTACAGTCATAATTGTTGCTTATGGGGTGGTTGGGGAGGAGCCAAGGTGGCATAAACAGGATTCGATGCCCTAAACGGGGCATTACAACAACACACCCCTCAACGCCTAATCACTAGCTATCATGTCAAACAAGACTGCCAACCCCTTACACCGTGAATGAAAAGAGCCAAAAGAATTCCCGGTGAGAAAAACAGCCTCCACCGAATCCCCATCTCCCTCACGCAAGGTAGAAAAACGTGACAGTCAATAATATCTGGCAGGTGGGTGGTTGGGAGATACCAATTTGCAATCCATGTTCAAACATCAACCTCCACACAAATCATATCCTCCCTCAACTCTTATATGCCTCCTTCAAGTTCCTCTTATGCGTCCCCAACTCTTAAGATGTAATGCCCTCCCTCAAACTCTTATGCTCCCTCAATCTCTTGTTCCTCCCGCAAACTCTGTATGCCTCCCTCAAGGGAGGCTGGTTTTGCCTATGCCCAAGACACATAGAGTCGAACACTCTACCCAATTGGACATAAAACAGTGGTTCAACAACCCGCTAGTTTAATGTAACTCCTTGGGTGGTACCCCATACAGACAAGCGGGGTCTATGTCGCACCATCCATGGTGTCATCCTATGACCCTATTCCATTCCACACATCACGAACAATAGAACCAGCACAACAATCCTCTAAATGCCATGGCAAAGTACAAGCCTTGGGCAGGCGGTAAAAATTTCCAATTTAAAAGAAGACCCAAATCACACAAATAAATGGCCAAATACCATAGTTTAGTGTCCAAATCAAATCCACATGTAGTGCTAAAACCAAGGAAATGGCCCCCAAAATTGTAAGCAGGGGCAATCGAAGTGAGCTATCTGTGGTCCCTTACATAATAAGTAAAAATCCTCAATTTACGAATAAAATCAAAACTCATAATAATGTCCACACATTACGATAAATTGTGGCCTTATCTGCCACCAAAGGTTACTCACTGAGTTTGCTAGCACTCACGAACATCGAGCCTTCAGCTCGTAAAAATACAGATCAATAAATACAACTGTCTCAAACACCTCCATCTGATCATCCGTCACACCTACTTTGACAATGCTAAAACTAGGCTATTGCACTTAGGTTGCATACAGGCAACACATAGGGAGAGAGGAAAAAATCAAACAGTTTATCTCGACTAAACCAAATTTTTCAGCTTGAGTTATTGACCCATGGGTATCACCATTCCTCACTTTCAAACATATACAACTTTCTACCGATTTCCCTCAGGGCAGTTAGTGTAAGGTACAACATAACATGCTAACTACATCACTAACCCATGGTGGTACATATACAGGTGATCACAAATCATACATTCACCGGGTGTATACACATCACTTTACACATGCTGCCCCAGAAAGTGCAATCATCATACGATAGGGTTCATACACTCACTTGTGTATGACCCTAAATCACAACATTGAGCATACACATATTTGCACAAATTCATACACATACTATGAACATAGTACAATCTCAACCTAACATCCATTGCGACATAACAAGGAGTACAACACATTTCTTCAAAAACATGGTAAAAAACACATGATACAACTCATTTCTTTTAACAAACATCAATCTATTCATAACAACACGCAATTGATACCCTTATAAATCACAATATGTCACAATGTTCAACACTCCGTCATCCACATTAGACTTCTTTTTCACCATCACAAACAACAATTCCCACATTTGAACTCTCATAGAATCCAAACAAAAAAAAAGAAGGAGAGAGAATACTACTCCCATCCCCAGCACTCAATATATAACAAACACCCACAAATGACATACACATCATGTGCGTTCACAAATCAACAATTACGATCATGGTCTACATCACACTTAAAGCACATTAGCTTTTGCCAATATAGCATCATCATTCACTAACATCACTCCATGAAACAATATCATTTAAACACATCCCATCATGGAACATCATCATACAACCAATCCGGCCTAGGTTTTGAGAGCATGAACCTACACTCTAAATACCAAGTGAAACGACCCATAATTTCACACATGCGACGCGAACAACACAGTAAAAGATGGAATTTTTTTTTTTTGACATGCTTGACACCAGCACATGATGCACATTTCGTCACCAAGGATACAACGAACACTGTGACAACTTGATTACAAGGATGCCATAAGAAAGGGCAGCACGAAATGTTTCACACCTTCAAGGAAACAATTTACTTTTGTTTTTTTGACAAGACCAACACAGCAAGTCCAACCACAAACCACTCTAACAAATATGGCCACCCCACCATGAGATCTTCTTAAGGGCTAATTTATCGTTAAAAAGAAATCTTGCAATATTAGCTTAAACGTTTTTCAAAGGAGGCCAAATATGAATTCATATAATTTCTCTTCCAATCTAAGTTTATTTCTTTTTACACTGAGTAACATCTTTCAATCTTCTCTATTTTGACATTTTATTGCTTTCGTTTATTTAATACAGGAGTAATTTTTGCCACAAGGCCTCTATCCCACTTATATGCTCTACAACTCCTCCAACCTATTACATATGGATTCGGTTCACGTACCAAGAGAAGATTACGCCACCAAAAAGAGCAACCAAGCACCAAAAAAAAAAACTGTTAGAGGAAGAAGGCAATTTTGAATCATCTTTATGACCTCATTAGTTATTAACCCGGTTTTTTATTGAATCTTGAGTATGTATTCGAAAAATTTTAAATATTTTACTTAGGCTCACTGGATGATTTTTACAAAAAAAACATTTACCTTCCAAGGGTTTGAGAGACGATTGCATGGTTTCGAAAAACCATCCTCCTACTATAAATCTTATTATCCTTATATCAACTAAACATTTGTTTCACCTTAGGATCATTCTAAGAATTCACCATGAAAGGATAATTTCGCTAGTTGTATCTAGGGATTCAGTTATAAAATTTT